>JAWNZC010000249.1:40000-405000 GCA_035771165.1 Paragorgia papillata | reverse complement strand
AATCATCATCATCATCATCGTAATTATTATAATCGTCATCATCATCATCATCGTAATTATTATAATCATCATCGTAATTATTATAATCATCATCGTAATTATTATAATCATCATCGTAATTATTATAATCATCATCATTATCATCATCATCACCGTCACATCACCATCGTCATCACAATTGTGAAGCATTGCTCAGTGTAACACAGCGAACTAATTTCCACCCACCAGAACAGTCCAGGCTAACAGTGCACGCTCGTCCAAAATGTAGTGAATGCCAGATACCAACAACAGAGACCACCTACAAAGAAATTAAACATATTTATTTCAAGTCTGACAAAGGGTATTTCGGTTAATTTCAAGCGTTGGTTTGGTCTCTGCCTTGGGCTCAGAAACATTTTCTCAGCATTCGGGCTTGACGAACGGAACGTCTATGAAGAAAACATCTGTAACTCGCATTTCATAATTGAAGCAGTGTCCATTTTTGCAGCTCAGAATTTTAACAGACTACAAAATAGCGTAACATTGATTGTCCTTTAAATTGAAATGATAATAATTCATGAAGAAAATGCAAAAGATATGAATGTTTAATCAGCATCTTTAACTACGGATAAAACATTGATTAATAAAACATCAATGTTTTATCAAAGTTAATAGGCACTAGTGCCTCAAATTGAGCTTTTTCTGACTGTAAATGATCTTATCTAACCTTTCCTAAAACATCAAGGTTTTATCAAAGTTAATAGGCACTAGTGCCTCAAATTGAGCTTTTTCTGACTGTAAATGATCTTATCTAACCTTTCCTATGACTCTTAAACAAAGTGTTCATCATTTACACTTACAATTTGATAATTCGGCGAGACATTGTAAATGCCACTTAATTTAAATTCAATTATATGAGCAGTAAAATGTGATTTCACTCCAGGGATTATTTTAAGGAATTTTTATCACTGCACAAAGAGCTGAAAAAGGCATATTAAAAATCTAACTTCAGTAGCACGTTAAACAGTGATGGAGCACTGAGTAGCTCGGTAGCTCGTCAGTAATCAACTAGTCATACTGTCATAGTATACATAAGCGGCCCTCCTTTTCCCAATTTTTAATGATTTAATCCCTTTCGCACAGCATACGTTCGCATTTTCAAAATAACAATGGTCAAACCGAGTAGCACACGGGCACAGACGCATCGACCTGAGAGAAGCCTCAAGCATGTTATGTGGGGTAGGCTGGTTGGCACCGTTGGGTAGTCTGGCTAAATAGTAAGAACACTAGCGTTTTGTTTATTAGAGCGGTTGCGCCTACTATACTCATGTATCTTGAAAGTTGAAATTAGGGGCATAAGGCTGTTAGTTTACGGTACGCTTAATGCATGGATCAATTCTTTCTGTAACCATCCCCCCCCCGGGCAATACCCCGGGGATTTGTAATTTTTTATGAAGCTCATGGATAATTCCCCACCCCCGGGACTTTGAAATTTGACAATTCCCCACCCCGGGGCAACATCAAACAAATGTATAATTAAACACATTTTAACATCAAATGTAAATTAACTTAAACAGTGGCTCATTTCTGATGCTGCTTCCTTTGAGCTCTACAGTAGTTTTTCCGCTTTTTCAGCACCCCTGCATCGATTTTCGGCAATCTGAGAAATCTTTCAATGAATTCGTCGCCATTTTGAATACGGAATACTTTAGTTACCAGACTCCCGCGCCTCCTTGCATCCCCGCCCTTTACCCCCGGGACAAAATTAAAAAACAATTCCCCACCCCCGGGATTTGATTTTCTGCATTGTCCCCAGGGTTGCCCGGGGGGGGATGGTTACAGGAAGAATTGATTCATGCATAACGTACCGGACCAGGGTCCTTTAACTTATCGTCTTATTCGTGTATTTGCTAATTTAAATATTGATATTAAATAGTATATGTTGGAATGTAGTATGTACTCGGTGCCTTTGAACATAATTTCTGATGCAACCTTTCACGAATAACACCCATTCTTAAATATTAAAGAAAAATTTATCACTGCACAAAATTGCGCTTATTATTGCAAACTTACTAATATTCATAATTGGATGGTGAAAAACAGGCTTCAAATCCATCCAACTAAATCACGTGAAACTCGTGACCTCGCGTAACCTTGTCGTGACGCTGTTGAGTGAGACACTCAACGACACTTGACGTTTATTAACTCAGATAACTAACGAGTATACAATTGTATACAACTTGTTAAACTTTCGTGAATGCTGCGAGATGTTCCAACCATGCATTGAGCTGCTACTAGAACTATATTCAGTACTACAATTATCCAAAGTTTATAACTTTAGTTCGGTTCGGAAATAAGCTCGAAAAGCTTATTAGTAATTACTACCAGCATATAATGTGTTCTGTTAATTGTAACGACATGCGAAGTAAAGATAAGTTGAAACGTAACATTGTTAACAAGTGCATGGAACTCAACCAATCGCTTGAGCTGCGTTTTATACATGTAATAGATAAAGCATGAGCGGCCGATCTGTATGGGGATTTCTCAAATTCATGAACTAATTAACCAATAATAAAGGCCCATTTGATCACGAGATGGCATTTGGATATCCCACTGAAACACCCTCAACTACAAGGTAATTAAATATCTTAATTACGCATGCAAAATCATAGTCATCCCAACAAAAATTCACACTCAAAATTGCTGTTATTTATTGATTCACTTCTTGTCGTCTACAACAAATGTAACATTACATCCACTAAATACACACTTCTCAAGATTAATACCACGACCAGTACATACACTTTTCTCGCGAGAACTTTCTCCAGTTCGGACTCATTTGAGAAGTCATATGAACAACTCGAGCTCGTGTCCCACCGGGATATCCAAACACTCGAAAACAATTAACAAAAACACTCGCGCTACGCGCTCGTGTTTTCATACATTGTTTTCTCGTGTTTGGATACCCCGGTGAAACACTCGCTCTCGTTGTTCATATACAGGGCCGTCCTCAGAAAATTCTGCAGGGGGGGTGGGGGGTGGTACGCTCAATTTTGCCGACTGCCTCATAATCGTCACTCGTCAGTACTAGTATTCGCAGAGACTGACCGCTGGCGGGTGCAGACTGCAATCTCTTGTCTGCCGACTATAGAACAAATAAAGCAATTCTTGGGGGGTGTCACACCCCCCCAAACCCCCCCATAGCTCCGGCCCTGTTCATATATTACTTGCAAGGCGAGCCGAAGTAAATCCCCATACAGATTTGGACGCTCATGCTTTATCGTACTTGTGAAATGAAACAATAGAATGAAGCTAATTAGTATTCATAACTTTTGATAAAGATCACCAAGAAGGCTAATTAGCATTCTTAACTTTTGATACAGATCACCTTGTCCAAAAGATTATTGAGATTTACAGATGTATACATGTGACTTGAATGCTACGTTTCGATTGCTTCTTAACCTCATAATAATTTACTACTTCAGTGGCGAACGTTCACTCGCTTTACACAGAATGTCGTAGGTCCGACCGATCTTGCTCAGTATAACCATATAGTGTAACTCAAGCTGAGTGCGAGAAGTGTTCATAGCCATGATTAGTCGGATACTTCTACAGTGATAGTTGACAGCAATTCTTTAATTACAAAGCCTGTGCCTCAAGCGAAAAAAGGTTGCCTACTTCGAAAGAAAACAAGCATACGCTTTTACGAGCGTGTCACGATCTTATAGTCATACTTTCACAGTCCTACAACGCAGTGGGCTCAGCACACATGACCCTGATCCAGAATTTAGCACAGCTGCAGCCGATTGATTGCATCATATGGGGCAACGTATCTCACGTGTGAACTATTGATTTAAATTAACATTGAATGAACAGTGTATAAACGATCATTCTTTTCCGTATTTGGACTATCAACTTAATACGTTTGGTGAGAAGAGCAACAGTGAGCCCACACTTGTAAAACGTCCTTCTTTTGACAAGTCGGACATTTTTTTTTGAATCGACTCGGATTAATCATTTCATGAGCATTGTTGCTGTGAGGACAACTTCATCTTCTTACTCTGTCTAAGGTCTAACCACGTCTCAGAAAGTCATGAAGCAAAGGGTCAATTATAAGCACACTGTTGATTAACCCTATTATGCGCATTGTCAGTGTTGTGGGACAACTTTGTCTTTTTACTCTGTCTAACGCCAGACGATTTTACTCGTCAGTGCGAGGGAGACGTCTTGGAAAGCCATACAGCAAAACAAAGGGTCAAGCACACTTGCTGATTAACCCTATTATGCGCCTTGATGGCCTTGTTGTGGTGGGACAAATTAATCTTTTTACTCTCTCTGTTAAACGCCAAATGATTTTACTTCACTTGTCAGTGGGGAGACGTCTTGGAAAGCGATGCATGCATGAAACGGTTATAAAGTCTTCTAAAATTCATTAATAATTCATGAGGAAAACACAAAGAAAAATCATGAGCGTTATATGTGATATAGACTCGCTCTAAGTTTCTCGCTGGTTTTTAACGGCTGAGATAAGCTTAATTTTCAAAATTACTACGCCAATGAACGTATGAAGTGATTCTTTTTAGAAGTCATTTATAAACCTTCCAGTACGGGCTTTATCAGCTCTAAAACACTCGGCTATCGCCTCGTGTTTTATATCCGATAAAGCCCTCCTGCGCGGTTTATAAATAGTACTTCAAAAACTCATTAATATTCATGAACAAAATTGTCCACTAATATGCACGTATTTGATCATGTGCAAGTCTTTTATACCTGATAAAACTACTATGAATATTAACTAACGTGAAATTTTATATAAAGAATACTAATGAACGTGAAATTTTATATAAAATGTTATCCTAATTAGCAAATCTATTGTCGGCGTTTTTGAAGCTATTCAAAACACTCCTAGTCGCGTTTTATCAGATCTAAAACACTCGCGCTACGCGCTCGTGTTTTAAATCTGATAAAACGCTCCTACTCGTGTTTTAAATATTACATAAAGATCAAGTAATTTATGCCGTAATATAATCATTGCGACTTGATTGCGACAAATATCGAACTCCACTTGAAGTAGATTTCGGCTTATACACAGTTCGAGGTTTGATTATCCGGATCTTGGTTACGAAAGCGCTGGCCGGTCATTCAGTCAACGATTGTCGGTTGCTCTCTCGGAAAGCGGGAGTGTTTTCCCGCCAAATATATAACACGGGTTTGGTTTGCGCAACGTTTACCGTCAAACAGACAATTTATTGAATAGCCGTGCTATTAAAGCGTTTAATTTGTAGACTAGGCTTCCAGTGCGCAGTCAACGATTCAGTCAACGATTGTCGATTGCTCTCTCGGAAAGCCGGAGTATTTTCCCGCCAAATATATAACACGGGTTTGGTTTGCGCAACGTTTCCCGTCAAACAGACAATTTATTGAATAGCCGTGCTATTAAAGCGTTTAATTTGTACTCACGATATTGGCGCAAGCGATGACCAGGCTTCCAGTGCGCAGCTTCAAGCAGAACAGAAACGTGTTAAGGAGAAGTTGTGCAGTGTTCCTGTCCACCACGCTCTGTTTGTACTTCATATTTGTTTATTTGTTCAAGTGGCCGAGCTGTCCAATCTGTCCAACACAAAGCGCTCAAGCAGCTCTCTTGCGAGATCGCTAACTCTGGTTCGCCACCGTAATCTGATGATACACATTGCAATATTCGCGTTAAGATCGTGTTAATGCCAATTAAAATTAAACCGGTATGAAACAGCAGGTCGCATGCGCGTTTGATTCTGAACAGGTTGATGGTGAAAACGATCTATTGTGACCACTGATTGTGACCACCGTGGCGCCATTGTTATCTGTATCTGTATTTTTAATCGGTAAAGCTGATTGGATACAACCGATGTAAAATTAACAAGTAAATTACAGTAATAAAATCCTAATTTAACTAAATACAACTAACAAATTATATTACAACTAACGGTAACTACAATATTAAAAAATAACAATAATTAATAAACTTAAAGCTAATTCAGAAACGAAAGGACTTAATTGCTTGCTGAAGCTTTCGGAGCACTTGTTATTTATAGCGAAATAAAAGTAGCGTGCTGCGTAGGCAGTGTAGAAACAACAATCGAAATATAGTAAGGGTCGCGCTTATCATGTGCAAATTCACAATTTCAAACACCGTCAAGCTGTCACAAAATTAAGGATTTCAGCTCATAGATTACCTGTTGAAACTGGTCGATACAGCAATGTTTCATACAGTAATAGACTATGTAAACATTGCGATCTTAACGAGATCGGGAATGAAGAACACTTTTTAACGTCATGTACAAACACAAAGTTCGCCGATCTCAGAGTAAATTTTATTGATAACCTATATAAAGTAAATAGTTCATTCAAATTGTTTAATCCCCAAGATATTTTTATGTACCTTATGTCTATGCAAGACAGAACAGTTATGGCTTTGGCAGGGAAATACTGTTTCGATGTTTTAACAATTTTTGATAACTTAACGTAGATAATAGAAATTAACTTTATATATATGTAATATGTATGTCATGTAGTTGTAGTTAGTGTCACGTTTGTATCCTATATACCAAAGCTGGTATTGATGTTGTTGATCAAATAAATATGTGCCGAACCTAATTCGAAGTGTTAGGCACATGATGAGTTCGACGTTTCAATCAATTAAGTTTTAGATGCCGAAACAGAGAACGTAGGAATACGTTTCTCTCTGACGAAGGGCCTTCGCTCGAAACGTTATATTCCTACGTTCTCTGTTTCGGCAGTATATGAATGACGCTTTTGACGATTTCTTTAATTGCGCAAAGAGGCTAGCTAAAGTCGAGTATTAGTCTATTAGAACTTGTTTATCAAAAGCAAGGCTATGGACAGGTCAGAGGTTGACGCTGTTGTCGATTTTCTTATAAACCGCGCGCAAAGAACCTTAATAACGTGTTTATGAAAAGCAGGACTGCCGACTGCGTGCAATTCAGAGCTTTGGGCTTTCGACGATTCCCAGTTAATTGCGCAACGAGCCTAAAGTCGAGTAAAAACTTGTTTGTGAAAAGCAGCAGTGCGCGCAGGTCAAAGCTTGGAGCTGTTGACGATTTCCTTAATTGCGCAAAGAACCTGTGACTTGCGCGCAGTGCTGCTTTTGATAAACAGGTCGGCGCTGTCAGACGGTTGCCTAATGAACCTGTTTATGACAAGCACGAAACATGTTTTAGTTGGGACTGCACGCAGCTTATAGAGTCGCGAAAATATTTATAGTGCATGACACCGAAGCCTGGCTCTTATAACGCAATATCGCACGATACAAGACTTGTATAACAAGATTACCATTTGGAAAACCAAGCTTGTAACGACAGGTGGGATGTTAGGGTTGTCGTTTCCGGCTCGTGAATGGTTCTCATTCATAACAATCGTGCGATTCGTACGTTTGAATTACACATTTACACTGCCGAACGTCAAAGTCATTTCAGTACAAGTTACAATGTGAGAGCTTCCTAATACTTCACTGAGTAGCTTTCCGACTAGGTCTCAATGGGCTAATAAAAATAGCCATTCCTATATCTCGACGGGGTGACCCATTCAGCAATAACAGCTAGCCAACACATGATGTTCAATTCCTGGAATGTTTGCATGGTGACAAATCAGTTGAGTATAGCTTCGGCTAAACACCTCAGTCGTGAACGCCGGACAATACCTCCCTCCTCCGCAGAGGTTCTTTCGGAGATTTCGGTCCAGCTGGCGATCCCGATACATCTCCGACGATCCCCGAAATCTCCGATCTCCGAAAACCTCTGCGGAGGAGAGAGGGACAATACTATCAACAGAGCTGCTAATACGAAGACACTAAGATATGGCTTTTAGAGAAAAGTCGCGTTCTGTATGCGAGTCAGTAATATATACGACCACCGACGACGAAATCCAACGACAGTCGCACGAGACTCTCCAGACACGAAGTTAATCTTCCTGCGAAAAGAGCGACACGTAAGCCACGTTTTTTGTTTCACTGCACGGCTTTAGGGACTGTTTACATGGGAGCTGGGACGGGTCAAGTAAGCAGGGCGGAACGTTTTTCATCCCGAGTTAATAATATGAGAATGTTTTCAAGCGGGGCAATTGCAACCTGGACCTTTTACGTTTTATCTACATCTACATCTACATTTTATTAAGTCGATAAAATTCATACGAATATCACACCAACTATAAAAATCTATAAAAATAGTAAACTATATACAAATATAAAATAATCAATTACTTAAAAATTAGATAACTTAGACTTAAAAAGATCTAGTGAATTTACATCAACAATGTCACTAGGAAGGCTATTCCACTGTCGGATTGTTCTTGGGAAAAAAGAGTAAAAATAAACATTCTTGGTAGCCTTGTCAAGTCTATACTTATCATTATGGCTACCCCGAGTTCTTCGTTCGGTGTGGGGTTGGAGATAAAGGTCTACATCAATGTCCATTAGATGCCTACTCATTTTGTGAAGGAGAGTGATTCTTGTCAAAGTTCTTCTGGCCTCTAAGCTACTCCACCCTAGCTCATTGAGCATGGCGGTGACACTAGATGTGGGATGGTAATTATTGGAGCAAAAACGAGACGCTTTTCTCTGTACTCGATTAAGGGAAGCAGTATCCTTTTTAAGATGTGGGTCCCAAGCAGCACTGGCATACTCCAACTTGAGGCGGACTATGGATGTGTATGCAATTTCCTTGATTCTCTTTGGACAATTCCAAAGATTCCTTTTCATCATTCCTAGAACTTTACTTGCTTTCCCTGAGATGTACTTAATATGCTTTGACCATTTCAAATCACTACTCAGGATGTGTATGAAGAGCTGCTTTTCTCCTACTAGCCGTTATGACTCCAGTGTAGCGAATTAACAGCCCAAGAATAAATACTGGAAATGGTATCCGTCATATCGTCCCGGTTAGGTTGTCAAGCCAGAATCCAGGTTGAGCTGCGCAAACCGGTTTAGACGGGACGGGACAAAAAAACGTCCCGACAAACACTTTCTCCATATAAACGAAATAAAGTAAACAAAGAAAATATACTGTAACGATACGATCCCGCTTAACGCCTCGTCCCGCCACTGAACGTCCCGCCTTCCATGTAAACAGCCCCTTGGCCTTGTTTACATGGAGATAGGGTGAGCCTTCTAGAAGGGTAACCCTTTGAAGTGAGTCAAAAGATAGCCCTCGTTTAAACCGTGTTTACATGGAGTAGGGTGACCCTTGTAGCAGGGTTAACTCTTCTATAGATCACATTACTTCTGCGTGACCATTTTACTATATTTTCGGTTTACATGTTATTGTTGGCGTCATTTGCTCGATATCTTCAAAAGACTTCACAAGGTCTATAAGAACAGGAAGGGCAGCCACAAAATCGTTAAGACATTTTGTCCGGTACGCGTTTTTTTTTCCTCGTTGAAACATAACCCGGCTGCCAGGGTTATCCTAGCAAACGCGTTTACATGGCTTATGTAAACAAAACGATAGCCCTGACCCTAGCAAGCTGATAGGTAACCCTCCCGCGTCAGTATTCTGGACTTGACTTGGTATACCCTGTGCAGGAGTTTCGACAGAGGCCATGTCTTGTGGAAGAGTTTTAGCTCAATTCCTTATTCTGTGGTCTGTGACGTTTACGGCAGCGAGGATGCCTTATCGTCTCGCTCGACAGTCCAACGACCGTCTCGCTCAGTCTAAGAACGTTGGCGAGCCCGAACAAGTCAGAGGTCCGGGGAGTTGTCTGCTTGTCAACTGCTGCAAGCCTTTCATCCTCTGTCTGCTGGACAGTCAATGCCGTGACGCAGCGCTGTGTAACTACAAGTGCCAGAACAAGCCGGATTCTGAAGCGTGCAATCTTCTGTGCGAGCTCACGTACGGCTACAACAGTTCCAAGTACAGAAACATGCTACAGTGTATGAGCGATCACGGCTGCTTGCCCAAGTCGCCTCCGGACGGCAAATGCCTGGCCAAAGACACAGACGCTATTAAGAACCTTACTGATTTATCGCAAGTTAAAGGGAAATGGTGGATTCTACGCGGACTTAACTGTGGTCAACCTGGATGGCCGGCGGGCTTCGACTACTTTCCATGCCAACGAGACGAGTTTGTGTTTGAAGACGGTCAGTGGATAGACCATATCGCGTACTGCGGCGGCTCGAACAATACGTGTACCACTCCACTTATACACACAGTTGCCAATGTCTCGCTTACGAAACCAGGAGTTATGACCCACTGGTATACAGACCCCCCTCTAAAGCCTCAAGTCGAAGAATGGAGAGTTCTATCATGGCCTCACCCCGACTGGATGCTGTATATTTACTGTGGGTCGACACCAACTGGTCCGTATGCCGGAGGGAGTGTTGTTAGCCGGTTGGATCGACCTGCCGGGGATGATATTCCGGAGTATGTCGAGGCGATCTTCAAGGAGACGGCCGTTCGGTTTGGATTCGACTATGATACTATGTGCATAAGTGATGTTACAAAGTGTCCGGATTAGTCAGTTTAGTAAGACTGAATTTTTGTCAAGACGTAATGACTTACAATGGTGATGTAACTCGGATATTTTTGAACCTGAGGTTGACTATTTGTAAATACATTGAATTTATCACGGTTAACCTAGACGAGACTTTAATTATACAGTAGAAATTTTTATACAATACCCTAGTTGCTATGCGTGTTTTCATTTGTTGTTGGCCATGATCTATTAGAGGACAGACACATGGTCACGTCAGATCACGTCAGCTGACTTGCCTTTTTCCTTCTTCATGCCCCAAAATCCGGCACGAGTTTCGACAAAGACCGTTTAAATTTTTATTGTATAAAACAAATAGATTCCATTTTTTTGTTGTCTGTTCAGTTATAGATGCACAGAGGACGTCACAACGTGGTAAGAACATCAGTGACCCACTCGACTGCGTCTCGTGGGCCACTTTTTTGTTCTTACCACGCTGTGACGTCATCTGTGCATCTATAACTGAACAGACAACGGCAAAATGGAATCTATTTGTTAAACAGTATACAAAGTAATATATCCAACACAAGTCAGTGTTCTTCCTCCGATTTCTAAATACAGCCAAGCAGGCAATGAAGAGACTTTCTTTTCTGATTCTGGAACAACTTTATTGACAAACGAGATTGAGCAGCTGAACGTTACAAACGTCTTCTCTAGCTACATCGCACCTTCGGTTCTCACATCTCGGTCACTCAGTCTCACCACTCTCGCTTCTAACCTAATACATCGAGTTGCTGTGTTTATACATCTTACAAACATTATCTACGTCAATGTACTACGTAAAACTAATGAATCTGGAAATCTACTTACAAGAATGCGGATGACAAACCCACGCTAGAGATTAAACATTTTAACGCCTTAGTAAAGTTATATTATAACCGCTACACAAGCACGTTGAAAATACGAGCGCAAAGTCGAGTTTGTTAACCAGCTTGCCTGTATTTAGATATCGGATCTCTATATAAACTGGATTGCTCATCTGGCTCCAAAAATGAAGCCAGCAGAGATGACGAATTGGGAGTACCAAGATGGCCGCCACGGAAACTTTGTATGTTTTCGTAGCACGAAAAGAGACAAAACGAGCCACATTAAAACAATTTGTGCAATTTGTATCAAACAAAGAACACTCAGTATAACGTGTTATTCCGCAGTTTTTTTATCTGCCCGGCAATCGATAAACTTGCCAACATCACAAAACTCGTAAAAATACAACGAAAACTGTCAATAACTTCATTACGAAACACTTTATGTACCTTTGATAGTAAAATATGTCTTTACAAAGCCTTGAAGTATGTTAGATGACGATTTCGAACTGTATTTGCTTGTATTTTCTTTCCGTTTCCTATAGTGATATTGTTTTACGGCTTTTCCAACTCTCCCGGTTCCCCGGGGGAATTTACTACTCGTAAGCCCGCAAAGAGTACTGGACAGGGAGTAGTGAGCCGGCGGTTCTGGCTTCAAAATTTTGACCGCTGGACAGAAGGAATGCGCTATCCAATATATATATATATAATACTGGGATAGCTACTGGGACTCAAATTTCACTTTAACATATATATATATATATATGTGTGTTAAAGTGAAATTTGAGTCCCAGTAGCTATTTGAGTCCCAGTAGCTCAGTCGGCAGAGCGTCTGTCTAGATATCAGAAGGTCGCGGGTTCGAATCCCGTCAGGGATACTCAGACATTTTTCTGAGTATAAAAGCTTGAGAACAAATTTTACTCATATATATATATATATAGCTCCTCAAACGAATCTCTACTAGTAAAAAAAATCGTAATCTTCCTTTGATTTGATTTTCTAAATACTGGTTAAATATTTATTTCTTTTGAATTTTCCTCATGAATTATTAATGGTTGAGAAGTGTAATTTCAAAGGAACCACACCCAAAAGAAAAATGTTTTGCTACCCCCTTTTCCCATAAATTTCTAGAATGGAAAATTTTAAAAACCTATCAATGTCGCCTTAATTTCGACTTTCTGGTATCTCTTCTATGCTTATAAACAACATTTCAACCTTTTAGGAAAGCATGCGTGGCACAAGCTGTTAGCACGCTGCTTGAGCCTGCCTCTCACCGCTGAAGTTAAGCTTAGTCGCATAGGGTTAGTATTCGGATGGGTACCGCCGCCTGATGTCCAAGCTTGATTATTATGGTATTAGAGGACCATCAGGTGATTGGATCAAGGCTTTTCTATCGAACCGTTCCCAAGTTGTCTCTGTTAATGGTTCTCACTCTGATCCAAAACCAGTGATTTCCGGAGTACCCCAAGGAACAATCCTAGCACCTGGCTTATTTTTACTTTATATAAATGACATTTCTGATAGCATTAAATCTCAAATTCGTTTATTCGCCGACGACAGTATTATATATAAAGAGATTAATAATTTCCAGGATCACCTCATTTTACAAAAGGACCTTGATAACTTAACTAAATGCGCCAACGAATGGCAACTCAATTTTAATTCCTCCAAATGCTATCATTTAGGCATTGCAAACAAACGTGCACCTCAGTCTTTTAATTATGTTATGAATAATCAAACCATTAATAGAGTAGCCTCAACCAAATACCTAGGTATTACTATCAGCCATAATTTAAGTTGGAATCAGCATTGTGACAATATATGTAAAAAGGCAAATAGTACTCTTGGCCTACTTAGGAGAATCCTTAGTGATTGTAGCTTGAAAGTTAAGTCAAGGGCTTATACTAGTCTTGTACGTCCCCAACTAGAATACGCCTGCTCTATATGGAATCCTTACACTAAAAGGAACATTAATAACATCGAGATGATACAGAGCAGGGCTGCTAGATTTACTCATAGCGACTACTCTAGAGCTACACTGCAAAACCTCCAATTCTTGTCAAGATAATTTTTCTTCTTTTGAGATTTTATTTCTTGTTTTAAGATATTTAATCTTGTTTTAAGACAAAATATCTTGTCAAGAAACCGCAGTAAGATAATTATCTTGCAAACGGGACAAGAAAATCTTAAAACAAGTATTTTTTTCTTTAAACAAGTTTTTGGGAATTTGCAGTGTAGCCATATCTCTCCTATGATTGATCATTTAGGCTGGGACTCACTAGAGCAACGTAGATTATTGTATCAAGCCACCATGTTTTATAAGATCCAGCATGGTCTTGTAGGTATTAGTTTCCCTAAGGAGGTGTGCCTTTTAAGTAGAGTTTCCATCTCTTTTTCGTCAGATCCAGTGCAGTAATAACATATATAAGTATTCATTTTATCCTAGAACCTAGTTACGTGGAATCAGATTCCATATAGTAATCTCTCGTCTATATCTAGTATTCCAAGCTTCAAAACCTCCGCTATGCCTACAATTAAGTCCCTCTGTCATCCATCTCATTGATTGATTTTGTATTTTACTTTCTTATTACTTGTATATTTAAATCATTTTTAGTTGTTTTTTCCCCGTCCTTTTTCTTTGTTTTAAAGTGCCTATGTCATCCTCAGGGACTTTACATATTTATACTAATTGGAACATTCTGAGAAGATTTGTAATATATCTTCTCAGGCGAAGATTTCATTTTCATGGATTTGTTTGCCGTTAAAGTTGACGGAAGTGACGTCAAAAGAGGAATCTGTAAAGTGGTTTTCATATAGAGAAATTCCTGTTTCGACGTCACTTCCGTCAACTTTAACGGTAAAAAAATCCATGAAGATGAAATTTTCGCCTGAGAAGATATATTACAAATCTTCTCAGAATGTTCCAATTAGTGTAAATATGTAAAGTCCCTGAGGATGACATAGACACTTTAATATATATCATATGTACTATATTATTAGTTATGCACCTGTAAATCTCCTGGTATAGTGTAACACTGATTTAGGAGTATTTCATTCAAGCATTAAAACATTAAAGTTGTTGGTTCTCCATCCTGTGCCTCGAGGGTTCTTACCCTCGATATATAAAGTCAGTTTTGTTTTTTATACATAAAGTCAGTTATTGTGAGATTGTAAAATCTTATGACAATTTTGTTTCTGTATAAGAATCGCTAAAAATATGATCACACATAGCTGCCCCCTGCATACACCTCGAAGCATGCCCACAGCACACGTAATACGTATTAAAGCAGTCATGGCCCTTGGCCAATCATAGATACAACGATATCGTATTACAGCTTTCTTGTTGTCGCTGAGTCTTGGCTGGGCTGATGAAACTCGTGTACATGTGGAGCGACATCGGGAGGAATTTTCAAGTCTGACTACACAGGAGGCATCCCAACAAGACTCGTCTAGTATACCACAGTGGTCTTACTATCAACAGGCAAAGAAATGAGACACGTCAACGTCTTTTGCGGTTCGTATGATCTTAAGACTGGGACTCGAGTTATCGCGTGGTTCTACATAGTAAGTGGCTGTGAAACGTGTATATAGACTGCAGTGCTTTATTTGAACTATTAATCAGTAATATAAGCTTTCCTCAAACTAAGCCAGTCCGGGCAAGACAACATACATTGCGTTCTATGCAAATATCGTATACGATAAGAGCTATCGTCTATATACCGCTCTATACATTACACGTATATATGTTTCTTGTCACGCCGGTCGCGAACGTCTAAATGAGAGCCTTAAATTGAGGCCGGTATATAATAAGGTATTACTTTACATTGATTGAGAAATAGAATTTGACTTTAGACAGTGGTTGACTATAAAAGCGGTCGTTGAAATAGGTATGTTGACTGTATTTCATGGTATTGAGAAACTCGGGGACTCGGTGTAACAGACGGCCTAACAACGTAGTTTTAGCATTGACATTACATGCATTGCTGTGAAATAATAGACTTATTATTATTACAACATGTTTTCAAGCTGCTAATGTTACTGATACGAAAAACTAACGATTGGGACCCGCTTTGAACACGGAGTTGCCTTAATGTTTTGATAGCTCTTATATAAAGCTCTTAAAATTGGGGAATATCAGACTGCTTCACGATTTCACATTTCAATATTATAGCTTTGGCAGTAATACGAGGTGGGCGACGACATATTCCTTTCCTATTAAAGGATCAAAGGTTGTCCATGGCTCTCTAGTATACGAATGCCTACACTATTACAGAAATTGACCGACAACCGAGGAAAACCGCTTTACGCGCTACACAGAATAAATAATACAAGAAAAGAAAGTATATAGTATTGCGTATATAGGTAGTGTTTTGAATAAAGGTATACTGGCGTATATTGCCCAGACTTTTTGGAATGAAAGTAATACTGATGTTTCGAGCGGAGCCCTTCATCAGAGTAAAATGAAGGGCTCGATTGAGGAAAATTAATTCTTATCCAAAACAGTCACATTACACACATTACAACCGTATTAACTTAACTGTTTAATATACTAGCAGAGAATAATGTACAGACGTCCCTCATGACTACTGTTTATAATAAATGGCTTTTTTTTTTAAACTCCGGTATACACTAAAGAATTTTAACGATTTTATTCACAATATCAATTGGGACCCTCTGATGAAATTTGGTGTGGACCCGGTTGTAGTGTTTGGCCACATCAGCGGACGTATACAAACTTTATTCAAACAACATAAATACCAGATTTGGTATGTAAGATACATACATATAACATATAAACTAGACTACGTGCTCAACTATAAACTTTCAAAACTTGTTAAAACATTAAAACAGTATTTAGCTACCAAAGTCATAATTGTTTTGTCTTGCATAGCATTGACATACATGAAAAGGTCTTGATAGCTAAATTTAGAAAATGAGTTATTTATTTTACAGAGACTTTCCATAAAATTAACTCTAAGATCGGCGAACTTTGTGTTTCTGCATGACATTAAAAGGTGTTGTTCGTATATGATCATGTTGGCACCTGGCGTGTTTTTGGAAAAATGCGTGGCGTATGGATGAAGCGATCTCAGCACTGTGCACAGTAGTGAATCGATGGTACATTTTATACAGGATCACAGGCTTTCGTGTGGGTTTCTTAAGCCGTGTTTTAATACACTGCAAGCCATGGCCTGGCCTTGATCTGGCCCGGGGTAAATGTGTCGTGTTTACACTGGCACAAGCCCGGCCAAGGCCAAAGCATAGGCCAACAAAAGAAGCAAGCCCAGATTGCTGGCCAAAGCCTGGCCTAGGTCAGCCCAGGACGTGTTTACACCGCCAAAAAAGGCCAAAGTTTATAGGCCAAGGCTTGCAGTGTAAACACGGTTTAGATGGCGTTATTGACGTAGCGTCGCATCAGTTTAAACATCTTTACATGCGTGGCATTTCGGTCTTGGCGTGACACTTTCAAGATCTTTATAGCGTGACAAGTGAAGATCTTTGCGTGGCATTTTCAAGACCTTGGCGTGACATTTTGAAAGCCTCGGTGTATCATTTTTGGCGCGAGATTTTTACACGGAATGTACCCGGATGACAGATGATCAACCATGCAAGGTCTGAAGGTCACCTTTGCGATCTGCCGACAAACGGAGAACTGTTTTATATATTTATAGCCTTGAGTCAACTACTCTTTGTTAAAAATGCTAGAAGCGCGACCAGGATTAAACAAATTAAAGTTTGAAACGTTCTCTGGTCAAAGATATTTATTTCTAACAAGCTTTCGGCTGCCAGTCTGTAGCCTTCGATGGGTTAACACTAATGAGATAAAAAATTACTCTTACGGTTGATGATTACACACTACGCCTACAGCTACGGTTTACAATTACATTACAGTGACAACACAGAGATAAATAGTTCCGCCTACATATAACACTATACTCTACTTTTTAAGTAAAAACCGGTATTGTTCTGGCAAATGTTTTGCATTATTATCTGCATTGGTGGTGGTTGCAGTATGCCATGATTCTAATGTTCCTCTGTGGCGATAGTTTGCCCTGTCAATAACTTTGCTGTTTTTAAAGTCAGACTGGCAGCCGAAAGCTTGTTAGAAATAAATATCTTTGACCAGAGAACGTTTCAAACTTTAATACTCTTTGTTAATTAGCAAAAAGAAGAAACGACGGTAAACGAACTGACAATCTCTCAACTTTTCTTGGCTGCGATTGGTTCCAGAATGCAAACACAAATATCCTCAATAAACATTCATTGCCAAAGCGGAAACGTGAAGCTGCTTGAATACCGAAATGTCATATCAATATCCGAGATAATACTAACAAGACGCCTGCTTAGGCGTACACTCGGGCTACTGATGATTGCGGCAACCGCTGAACATTGGCATGCCAGGTCCTGAGTTCAGACCAATTCACAGACAGTCGTGAGCCAGATCATTGAACAACTGTTAGTATTGCTGAGCCTTGTAGAAAACCAATGAACATCGCAATTGCTCGACCAAAAGCATGAGAAAGTGTATACAGTGCCAATATAAAGATCCAGAATGTTAGCGTTTTGATCCTCATCTCTGTACCGGCGGTATTAAATATTTATAGAATGTATAGACCTCTTTAGCCATGAGAAAAATATACTGTACATATCGTTGTCGGTTGTTCGGTTGCCACTTGGATGCAACAGCTCCAGCTAGCCTTGCCTTCGACGAAATTGTTGGTAGGTTTTCCAAGTATGTTGCTTATATGGTTGATCAGTGATGTGCTTGATACAACCACAGAATAGGAACGCAGGAACATGACTGTCGATTAATTCGAAGTGATCGAACACTCGAAGTGTAGGCTCCATATATGGGAGGTATTGCGCAATTTTGTGTGACTCGGCCACCACAGGG
Source organism: Paragorgia papillata (assembly GCA_035771165.1). Classification (NCBI taxonomy): domain Eukaryota; kingdom Metazoa; phylum Cnidaria; class Anthozoa; order Scleralcyonacea; family Coralliidae; genus Paragorgia; species Paragorgia papillata. Next base: position 386,801 of record JAWNZC010000249.1, on the reverse strand, counting down.
TAGCCCGAGTAACTAGGACATCCGAGGGTTCTGACAGAGTAAAAAATAAAGGGCCGTTTTTGACTGGCAGGAATGGGTTAATCACTTGTTAACCCATTGCTGCCTGTAGGATGTCTGTGGGTTCTCTCTTTGACGAGTAAAATCGTCTGGTGTTAGACAGTAAAAAAAATAAAGGGAACGTTTCAGCGCAGGCAGAAATTTATTATTAATGAACACTTATTAATTCTTCTTTTCTTTACATCACATGTCTGTCTCGAGCATTTGTTTGCAGCGGTGCCGTATTTTAGCCTTCACATCCGAGATTTAATTCCTTCCAGCTGGATCAAACACATTCTTTGGTTTGGGGTTACCTAGCCTGTGTCGCATCCGACGCAGGCTAGGGTTACCTTCCGTTTCAGCGGGATAAGCCGGCACAACAACATATTATGACCGTATATAAACATCATATTCAACTTAAGGAATAGAAAATGGCCTCCCGTTTTAATATAAATCGAAATACAGTAAGGTTTGAGTAATGCCGAAATTATTGAACGTACTGTTTTCTAACGTTTCGAGCGAAGGTCCTTCGTCAGAGAGAAACGAAAAACTACATTTCTCTCTAACGAAGGGCCTTCGCCCGAAAAGTTAAAAAACTACGTTCAATAATTTTTGCAGTACCCAAACTTTACTATATTTCGATTTGTATTTCAACACTGCCTACGCAGCACTCTACTTTTATTTCGTGTTTATTATAGTACAAAACTCACCCCACGGTTTTCTCTGATAAGAGTAAGAGCTTTGGCGCGCGAAACATTAGCAATTCGATCTGTCTAATCTCAACAGTTAATTAAGAATTTACTATAGAATATATATGGTATAAAATAGTTGCGTCTTACGCACGCTGTGATTGGTCAGTTACCGTGTTTATATATATCAGGCAGGCTATGCAAATACGGTTGTGATGTCACCTCTAAGACCCCATTTACACTAGAGCAAAAGTATCCGGATTCGCATTGTTTTTTATTCCCAATCCATGAGGATGAAAAACAATGTGAATCCGGATACTTTTGCTCTAGTGTAAACGGGGCCTATGTCTTATTCCATATTAAAGAAAGAGAAAAATAAACGTAACTAATTACTCTCGTGTTTGCAGCAGGCTATTGTTCAATATGTACTGTTCGTATACAGTAAAAACCCGCTAACAAGAACCTACATTTTACCAAATCAGCCTGGGATAGGTTCTTATATTCTTATATATTCTTATATAAATAAATTCTTAATTTCAGCCTGAGGTTCTTAATAGTGGTAGGTTCTTGTTAGCGGGTTTTTACTGTATATATACACTGTTTATGTTATACATCAGTTCAGCCTGTTTGAAATCCTGATGATCTATTGATCATATGTCAATGTATATCTTGTTCTGTTTGACAGAGATGTGTTTAATATTGGTTGAAAGGCTCTGTTATACACGATGCAATTTTGCATGTAACGTATCGTTGCGGAACAGGTTCGGCAAACCATTGCAACGTGTATATAACACGCTGCGTGTATGGCCAATCTTTTATTTTAGCGTCTTACCGGCAGTGCTGTGAGTAACTTCGTTACAAGTAACTGGTTACAGTAACTAGTTACATTTTTAAGTAACTGTAACTGAAACTAGTTACTTTTTCTGAAGAAGTAACTATAACTAGTTACTTTTTGAAGAAGTAACTATAACTAGTTACTTTTTTAAAGAACTGTAACTAGTTACAATATTTGGTTTAAAAATGTGACTATAGTTACTGATATTCAGTTGAGGATGTCATTCTTTCTTGATAAAAAATGGTTTTGATATAATAATAAATATACATTATATACAATTTGACTATTTCTGCTTAGTGATAACTATATTTAGCTATAAAAACATAATTATGGTACTGGCATCTAAAAACCAGTAATTTCTTTGTTGATTCTATAGTAACATGCATGGACAAAGGAATGTGACTTTGTAACTAGTTACAAAATTTTTGTAACTGTAACTAGTTACTTTCTTTTCATTGTAACTTTTATCGGTAACTAGTTACTTTTCTAACGATGTAAGTCATGTAACTGTAACTGTAACTAGTTACAAAAATTATGTAACTTTTACAGCACTGCTCGTATATAAATTTTAGTGGACGCCGTGTTTGGCTTAGTTTCCAGGTTTTGCTCGCATCGTGAATATGCCGTGGCTTCTGATTGGTCAGAATAGGAGTATTCCAGGTATAAGAAGGTTTATCATTGGATAACGCTGAGCCAATCAGAATGCTGAATTTGTAATAGACCACTAGTTGGTTGATACTAAATACGAATATGAATTATAATTATGCAAGTTCCAATCGTTATCAGCGGTGTTCTCGTTAAAGAAATATGCAAACTGAATAATAGTATTATTATTATACTTTATTAAATACTCCCCAAAGGGCTTTTCAGTATCTAATTACACGTTAAAAACTAAATATACTAAACTAATATACAAAATTATACTATTATTATTACAATCAATTCAGTCATGAAAACTTATCAATAAAAATTTAATTAACCAGGGGTATTTAAAAAATCTTTTAATAAAATACGTTTATACTCTGATTTAATATGAATAAGATTTTCACTGTTCTTAATGCTGTCCGAAAGCTCATTCCACAGAACCACTGTACGATATAAAAATGTTCGTTGACCAGAAGCTGATTTATAGATTAGAATATCTAGTTTATTTTTTTTACGATGTTCGCTAAAAATGACGAAGATTTTTTTTCGTCTATAGGTAATATACCTTTTTAACATTTTCATAAACATCTTTGCCTTGGACATTGTGGAAGCATACAGGGATGACATGAATGAGGATTTGAAGTATAATGGTAAGGTAGCCTATTAGAAGTGTTAAAAATGTGCGTGCGTGTGTGCGCGTGAGTGGAGTATGCGTGTGCGCCTCCGTGCGTGAACGCGTGCGTGCATGTATATGTGCGCACGCGTGTGGTGTGTTTGGAGTGTGCGTGTGCATGTATGTGTATGTACCTGCGCATATCCGTACATGTGCGTGCATAGTGCGTGCGAGCATCCGTGCGTGTACGTACGTACGTGTCTGCATATGCGTGCGTGCGTGTGCGAGAATTGTGGTAGAATAGTTAACAATTATTCGCCGAAGTGGAGGTGAATAGTGCTGGATGAATATCCACACTATTCACCGCCACTGAGGTGAATAATTGTTTTAGCATATACCTTATAAATGAAATAACTAGTTTAACAATCTTATAACACGGCCGCTAGCAACTTTGGCACTTGGCGTACCCGATATTTGTCGACAAAACAGTTTTTACAACTTTTGAATATATTAATGGCTAGAAAATTGTAAAGAAACATACCTGTGGACACTCTTCTACTTAATTTTGTTGACTTTTCTCGTTATTCTACAACATCAGCGTTGTTTATCAACAAAATCTGACTCCTGCTTCGGTAAACAAAGCAAAACTGTCCGCCATTTTGTTTTGCCCGCAGGTGAATAGTGCAGGATATCCCGAGCTAGAGGAACCAATCAGATTGCTTGAAAAGCACTATTCACCTGCGAGGTATATGCTAATTAATTATATATGTAACATTTTATAGATTATTAGATTAGAATTAATAACATGCACGAGATAATTAACTGATTATCATATGCAATAAGAACAAAGAACTTGTCACGAACAATTGATTAGTTTTTATACAAAGAAACATTGTAAGCCAACCTAGACTCCGACACCGGAGTCTAAGGTTTGGCAGTTGGGTTTCAGACACGATAGTTGAAGGTTGTAAAGATAAATGAGAGAAGAAAAGTCCGGGAGGAGAATTAGAGAGTGACGCTAATACGCACGTAATAAATAAGAACAAAGAACTTGTCACGAACAATTGATTAGTTGTTATACAAAGAAACATTGTAAGCCAACCTAGACTCCGACACCGGAGTCTAAGGTTTGGCAGTTGGGTTTCAGACACGATAGTTGAAGGTTGTATAGATAAATGAGAGAGGAGAAGTCCGGGAGAGAATTAGAGAGAGTGACGCTAATACGCACGTAATAAAGAAAACGAGAAAACATACAGTCCCCAGAGTGTCGAATCTATTGAATTGAACCGGTGCAGCGTAATCAACGCAGGTTATGCAACAAGAATAATAACAATGATATTTTTCTCTTAATTACAGAAACGAATATATTGGCGTTTCATTACATATGTCTTACATTTGGGATTCTCACTATTATATTGTCAGCAGCTGTGCTTGTAAAATTGTCGGATGTAAGTAAATAAAACGATACTTACGTTTAATATAATATAATAACAGTTTTTAGTACGCATCTTACATACGTCTCGATGCGTTTACAAAGTTTAAAAAGAGCTAAATACATGTATGTCAATAATCTAAATTACAAATGTGAAGAATGATTAAAATAAAATCCTACTACTACTAATAGTACAGATATGATAAAAGAAGGGGTCAACAGCAGAAAGCTTCCTTAAATAAATATGTTTTGACTTGAGATTTGAATGATATTACAGAGCTAGCATTTCTAATGGTAGCTGGTAGGCAGTTCCATAGCTTAGGAGCTAAGACGGAAAAGGCCCTGTCTCCATAGGTAATGGTGGCAGACTGGGGAACAGTTAATAGGCCCTGAGACGCTGAGCGCAGAGAACGCTTTGGAACATAAGGTTCCAGCAAGTCAGAGAGATATGCAGGCGCGCGATTACTAACAATCTTATAGACGGTTAGTAAGATCTTAAACGTTATTCTATGCTTAACTTCTTGAACATCGCTGGTAATACACATGAAACAGGTTTTTTTGAGTATATGGTTCGTGTGTAGATCCCTCTCCCCCGTCACTTAGGGGCCGTTTACATGAATCCGGATTGAGTTTCAATCCGGATTGAACTCATTCCGCTTCTGACCAAACCCCTTTATCTGTTTACATGAATCCGGATTGAGATTAGCTCATTCCGGATTGAGTTCAATCCGGTTCTCATTGCGGATTGAAATCTCATTCCGGATTGAAATTTCGTTCCGGAATCATGTAAAGGCGGTGCGAGTTTCATTCCGGAATGAAAAACGTGACAGAGAGGACTAGAACAAACCATGCATGCGTGTTTTCAAATATTTACGGATTTCAGATTTCAGACGGATTTCAATCCAGAAACTCAATTCCCATGTAAACACGGATTGACTTCGCTTTTCAATCCGGACGGAAACTCAATCCGGATTCATGTCAACGGCCCCTTACTAACGGCCACTAGTCCAAGACTCGTCTTTTATGAAAAGTCGCAGACTTTGCGAAGGCCTATATTTACACGTGCGATTTTTGATGCGATAAATATCGTCAACTTCGGATTTAGATGCATGTTAAGTATAGGATAAATACCGAGAACGGAGGCTTTAAGCCAGATAGATATATCAGATGTATTTATCTGGCTTAAAGCCGACGTTCGAGGTATTTATCCGACTTAAAACACGATTGAAGAAGGTTTTCTAAAAGATAGCATTTACCGAGTATCGAAGGACATTGTTATGTCAAATGTTAACGGGATTTTATGAAATAATGACTCCAAAGCAACTTTGAATAATAGTTTATTAAACAACTTGAGAAATACGTAAAGGTTCATTGAACACATACAGACTTCTACAAGCTTGTTTGAATAATTAGTATGAATAATTAGTACCAGATCTATCATTACAGCATTGGGCATGCGTATTGATGCAGTATCAATCCCACATTTTATGCTCAACGTTCAGCGTAATAAATTGCTGACTCAACCAACAGATTTTGATGATTTTCATTGGTTTGCCTTCCTCTCGTAAACTACGTGGAGCGAAAAGCAAACCCTTGCTCTCCTTCTCGTATGTGGGTGCTACCGGCGTTACCATACGAGATAGTTGTAGCAGGCAACCTATGAATTTATAATGCGGGATTTATGGGATATAAATCCCGCAAAAATCAAAGAAAACCGACTTGATCGTGTTTTAAGTAGAAAAACATTCAGCGAATACACCATATGTGCATTTTAATAAGCCTTTCTGGCCTCGTTTGTGTGTCTGCAATTCAAAAGAATCTTTGCTTCTAACGAGGCCAAAAAGGCTCATTTAGATGCACATAAAAGAATATTTAAAGTGAAGGCCTTTATGAAAGTGGTCTGTTGTGCCGTGGTTTCATCTTCCTCACTTTTTTCCTCGTTCGTAATTCCTTAAAGTGCCAATGCAGCGAACTTTCACCCCAGTTTTTTATGATTGCATTTGAAAGAACACTTAAAATGACTACGTAACATCTTTCGTAGAATTTCGTTTCCTTGCTTCATTCTTGAGATATTCAGGTTTGTTTGATATGCAAATGTCATACTTATGACATCACACTGCATAATGACTTTTTAGAAAAGTATGATTTTCTTTGAGAGTGCTTATCGAAAGTACTTAATAAAAATTTGCACTTGCATCTATGTAGCCATACTATCACTAAACGTGTGTTGCTAGGTGTAAAATATTTGGACTATTCTAAAATTGATGCTATTTCAAAAAGTCATTATGCAGTGTGATGTCATAAGTACGACATTTGCATATCAAACAAACCTGAATATCTCAAGAATGAAGCAAGGAAACCAAATTCCACGATGTTACGTTGTCACTTTAAGTGTTCTTTGAAATGCAATCATAAAAAACTGGGGGTGAAATTTCGCTGCATTGACACTTTAACATGCATCTAAACCAGAAGTGGGCGATATTTACATCAAAAATCGCACGTGTAAACGGGCCTTAAGAGATCCTCTCTGGTGCAACCGGCAGCCAGTCAAGTCGTAAGAAAAATTGCAAACTGTATATAACACATGTTATTCAGGAAGACTTTACCTGTTGATAAACCAAATCCTTTTTCTCTCCCCTCGTAGGAATCAGAATATTTCCTGAAGTTCATCGTCACTTGGAACGTGTTTAGATGTTTCTTTACATTTACCGGAATTATTTACGTTTGTGCTGCCATGGATGATGTAAGTTGACAAATGTTATCTATACTGGGCCAAATTGAGCACCAGACCGCCTTATAGGGGGCTCCACTTTGGATTTACGTAAGGTTTAACTCCCCAGCCTGTTGAGGCTACTTAGTGCGCTGCCTCTCGCCGCTGTAGGTCAAAAGTTAAGCCCGGTTAGACGGGGTTAGTACTTGGATGGGTGACCGCCTGGGAATGACCCCGTTGTTGAGCTCGGAACTCATGTGAGTAGAGTTGTAGTTGCTCTCTCTTGTGCTTCGAGGGTTTTGTTACCGAATTCTTCGATTTTCCTCCCTCCGTAATATCAACACCTACATCTTAGCTGTGATCCGTGAACTGTGTCGTATGGCGGCTGCCTGGAGCGCTTTTAAAGGCCTGGCCAAACGCTTTCAACATTTCATTCAACATCGTTCAACATTGTTGAATTCAACATGTTGAAAGCGTTTGCCCACCCCTGTTGAATGATGTTGAACGTTGTTGAATGGTGTTGAACGAAATTTGAACAAGTTCAAATTTTCGTTCAACACGCGTTCAACTTTTCTATTGTTCTCAAAATGTTGAAAGGTGTTGAACGCATTTGGCCACATTTCATTCAACTTTGTTGAACAGAGACATGCGCCATGCGGGATATTGTCGATTCCAGCTTTTGTGGTAGCCCGCGTTCAATTAATTGTCATTCATGAATGTTGAACGATGTTGAATTCACTTGGCCACTCGTGCTTTCAACATTATTCAACATCGTTCAACAATGTTGAATGATGTTGAATGCGATATTGAAAGCGTTTGGCCAGACCTTAATATGCCTTCCACTCGGCCACGTTGAGTTGCGTCCTTCGCAATTTAGGCACTGGCTGCAAGCAAGGATGATTATAGAGCCATAGTCCTTTCCCTTTCCCATAGCTGGGGGTTGGGTTTGTTGGTACCAGGACATGTCCATTTTCCGGTGGGCCATGACTGTCGGATGTCTTGAACCAAACTTCCTGGCATTTTTGTTGTGACCTTAACAAGCAGGCGCGCAACTAGGGGGGGGGGGGGGGTTGCAACCCCTGCCCTTTTTAACCCCTGCCCTTTTTGTGAGACCTCTAATACTAGGTTAGACATTAGATAAACAGATAATTAATCGTCTGTTGTAGTACGCAATACAATTCTCCGCAAATCTGGCGACTCAGAGGCTTCTAGCAGTGGGCCCGCGCGGCAGCTAGGCTGAAAATAATTATGATAAATTTTAAATAATGCGAGACCAAATAAAAATTTCCGCAACCGAAAATACGAGAAATGCGTCCTCAAAATGCAGGAAATGCCGTTTCAGAGACCCAAAATTCAATTGGCTTCTACTCCCAAATTGTTTAGAATACTGAATGACTTTGCCCTTTTTTTGCGTTCAACCCCTGCCCTCGAAATTTTCTAGTTGCGCCCCTGACAAGGGTGGCTGAGGGGTTATTGGCATTTGCCAAAGGTGCCACCCCGGACTCTGGAAGGCGGGAGCGTCCATTTTCCCGTGGTAGGCTGAAGCTCTACCCCAGTGCCTATATTATTATGACATGTAATATTTGGCATTTCACTGAATTTACCCATTGACTACAAGAGGTTCTCGCTTGACGAGAAAAATACGAGAAAAATCGTTTGGCTTTAAACAGAGTACTGTCCATTGTAGGAATTATTTTTGTTTACCGTAAACAACCTCGATCTGCCATCTGAGTTTTGGTGGTCAATAGTTAGAGAGTCATGGCTAGCATTCGGCAGGTTGAGGATTCTCGTCTAGAGCTCACTAGTGGCACACTGGTTAGCGCACGTGCCTTTCACCCCTGCGAGCCGGGTTCGATTTCTGCTCTCAGCAGTTATCTGATTGAAAATTTCACCTTGGCCACATGTAAGAAGAGTGCTTCCCGTTTGACTCTACCAAACACCACAAGTTTCACCCGGGTACTCCGGTTTCCTCCTGTATAGTAACACTGGATCAATGGGGGATGGCCCTTACTGGTCCTCTAGGGATAACAGTTTAGATATAACTGATAGAGTTATCCAGTATAAATATAAGTTAGTTTATACTACAACTAATCTATATAACGACAGCTTGTACAGCAAGAACTAACAAAACTAATTAATTACGTGACTATACGCCATCGTGTTCTTGTGTGATTTTGGTTGTTCTTGTTTATTTGACTTGAACCAACACGATGTTGGCATTTGCTCTGATGAAGGCCTCGATTGAACAGGTCGAAAGCTAATGGTGTTACCACGAATTCTCGCTTCTGCTGATTTATTTCAGTTAAAGGGCATTGGCATAAAAATTAAGTTTGTCTAATTTGAAAGAACTCATAAAATTGTAACAGAAGATATTTGACAACTTTTTCGTATCTTTCTTCGTTTTCAAGATATTTCAGTTTGTTTGATATGTAAATGAGATGGTCTCTGACGTCATGAGCAGGGTTCTTGAAAACGAAGAAAGATACGAAAATGTTGTAAAAATTGTAATAGAATTGTAACTGGTGTTACCACAAATTCTCGCTTCTATCCATTTTTGACTTTTCACTTTCGCCTTTTTCCACAGATATTGACTGTGGCCATATCTTGTGTTATACTGGTCATCGATTTGTGCGCTTCGGTAAGTTCACCAAGAAATCTACTACAGTAAGAGTTAATTACCGAGAACCGAGGATTAAGCCACATACTTCCCGAGGTGCGAGTATCGATAGGCTTAATGCCGAGGTTCAAGGTAATTAACTAATTTAGTTCAAATTTCATGTCTTTATCTGTATACTTCTCTGGGCTTTATACAGTAATACCATGATCGCCTCGGATTCTTTTGTTCTCCGAGGGAATGTAAACCTCGTATTTCCCTCATCGCTCATGCAAGAGGGAAATTTTTCCTTTGTCTTCTAATTTTCCCGTGCATGTTGATGAGGGAAAATTAGAAGACAAAGAAATCCTTTGTCTTCTTCTAAATTTCCCGCTTGCATATATTTTCCCTCATCAACATGCACGGGAAAATTAGATGCAACTTCTCTGATCAACCGTGTAAATTTCCTGTCGGTAAGATTCTCAAAGTTTTCCTCGGCGATCATAATATTACAAACTAATACCATAACTTTTCGGGAAATTAACGATTAAATTTCCCTTTTGCCTCGGGAAATTTAATCGCTAATTTCCCTCAAGTCATGTTATTACGTATTATACAATACCCTGGTTGCTATGCGTGTTTTCATTGGTTGTTGGCCATGATCTATTAGAGGACAGACACATGGTCACGTCAGATCACGTCAGCTGACTTGCTTTTTTCCTTCTTCATGCCCCAAAATCCGGCAAGAGTTTCGACAAAAACCTTTTAAATTTTTATTGTATAAAACAAATAGATTCCATTTTTTTGTTGTCTGTTCAGTTATAGATGCACAGAAGACGTCACAACGTGGTAAGAACATCAGTGACCCACTCGACTGTGTCTCGTGGGCCACTTTTTTGTTCTTACCACGTTGTGACGTCATCTGTGCATCTATAACTGAACAGACAACAAAAAAATGGAATCTATTTGTTAAATATATCATACACGACGAGGAGTGTTTCATCAGGATATCCAAACACCGAGACGTTTTTTAACAAACTTCGAGGTGTTTGGATATCCTGATGAAACACTATATGTGTGTATGATATAGCATCTCAAACAAATCAGTAGTTTAAGAGAAAATCAAGATGAAAGTTTGCTTAATTTATGTCAGTAATTTCTTCCTCCGATATCCAAACCACCGACACGGAACTGATTTCCTTTGTTTTCTTCATGAATTATTAATGAGTTTGAGATTTATAAATAAAGACCGTGCATTTATAATGAGCAATTCAATTCAATTCAATTTGTATGGGAGATAAAGACTTATGAATAACAAAGAAAACCACGTGAAATTTGAATTAAATGCAACAGGAACTAGTATCAATGAAAACTAAGTTAGACTACTTTCAAACAGTTTTCTTTCCAATTTGCTTTAGACGTATTTTACGGGCATAATGGCGTCTTTTGTGAAGGAGCTTGAAGATCCACATGGCCAGGTAGAGTAATATCAGCGAGGTGAACTTCATTTTCAATATCTGGAGGCTCGGCACCTACCTATACTAGGAAGGTATCTGATTGGTTTGTTGGTCTTATATGTTATGGTAATCTTTTTCAGGACATGAGTACCGAAAAGCATTCTGAAATCCAATTAATTTCGCACAAGAAAAGTGTACATCAACATCAGGTAGGTCTGTGCACAAAGGACTTACATCTTATGATTCTGCCAGGTATATTTTATAAGTCAACTTTTTCTTGTCCTTCACGTCCCGCTTCTCCTCTCCTGTGTCCGCTCGTTATCCTTGTCATTTTCTTCCTATTCTACTTCTTCGTCTTCTTTTTCTTCATCATCATCTTCTACTTCTTCCTCTTCTCTTTCTTTTCCCGCTTCTTGCGTCCTCTCGTTATCCTCGTCATTTTTTCCCTATTCTACTTTTCTCTTCGTCTTCTTCATCTCCTCCTCTTCTCTTTTTGTTTTTCTTCTTCTCTCTTCCTCTTTTTCCTCTTCTGCGTCTTCTCTTTCATTCCTCCTCTTCTTTTTCTTTCACCTTTCTTCTTCTTCCACTAACTCTCTTCTAGAGATGAGCCGATCATCGGCAAAACATCGGCAGAGCCGATTAACGGCTAGTTTTTCTCACAATCGGCCATCGGCCGATTGTCTTTCACCATCGGATCGGCTGTCCCGTGACTCTCATCCTCGTATTTCTGCTCTCTCGTCCCTCCCGTCAAAATCGGGGAGCGAGCGTCTGCGTATCGTATACTTCAATTCTCTACGTTGTTTGGCATTTTTGCGCTTGTTGAGTTGTTGATACAAAAATATTTTAAATAAAGGAAACACTGCTGACTACTTGACTGTTTTCTGTTTGTTTTGTTGCGTTCAAAATACGAGAATTGGCTTGATGACTTCCTCGCATTGCGAAACTTCAGATGAATAAAACGACAAAACGAGAGCACTGAGCATCAGGTTAGCAAACATCGGTTTTGCCGATTAATCGGCCGATGGTGGGGAAATATCGGCTCTTAACAATCGGTATCAGCAATCGGCTTTTTTTTTTAACATCGGCTCACCTCTACTCTCTTCGTGCCTTTCACCTCTGCGACTCGGGTTCAATTCCTGCTCTCAGCAGTTATCTGATTAAAATTTCACCTTGGCCGCATGTGAGAAGAGTGCTTCCAGTTTGACTCTACCAAACATCGCAGGTTTCCTCCAGGTACTCCGGTTTCCTCCTGTAGAAACACTGGACCAACGAGGGATGGCCCTTACTGGACCTCTAGGGAGAACAGTTAGCTATTAACTGATAGAGCTATCCAGTATAAATAAGATTAGTTTAGTTTAGTTCGTCTTCTGCTTCTTCCTCTTCAGCGTCTTCGCCTTTTTATTCCTCCTCTTCTTCTTCTTCCTCTTCTCTTTCTTTCCCCCTTTTCTTCTTCTTGTCCTTTTTCTTCCCATTTTTCTTCTTCTCTTTCTCTCTTCTTCTTGTTCTTCCTCTTCGTCTTGTTCTCCATCTTCCTTTTCTTTCCCCCTCTTCTTCTTTATCATCATCTTCTTCATCATCATCTTCTTGTCATAGTTCTTTATCATTTTCTTCTTATTCTGACTTCCTCTTCTCCTTGGTCGTTTTTTTGTTGTTGTTGTTGTTGTTGTTGTTGTTGTTCGTTTTTCTTCTTAGTTTTATTCTTCGTCTTCTTCAACGTGTTATTCATGTTTTTTTCTGCTCCTCCCCCTCTTTCTTCTTCATCCTCTTCTTTTTCTTTTTCTTCTTCTTCTATACAATATACCTTCCTGGTTTGTTTAGGTCACCATCGTTAACGAAACTGCCGATGATACATCACTCACTGAACCAGGTCCAAGCAATGCTACAGTTAGCCCTTCCAGCAGAGAAGATTCAAAAGTGGAAACAAAAGGACTGCAAATGGAGACAGTGGAAGTAGATAAAGAGTTAAATTATGTAACTGTATCAAGTGAAGACCCGGAGCCAACAACACAAGAAGCACAACAATCACCCAGTAACGACACAGGGCCTGTTGACACGGACAAGAAATCTGAGACACCCAAAGAACAGAACGAAGAAGCAATGAACACAGACCCTAAAAACGACGAAGTGTCCAACATTACTCACTGTGATCCCGAGTTAGAACTCGAAAGCCCCAAAAGTGACGAAGTTCAGGACCCAGATGTTGGGATGACGAATCTGGCTGTACAAGTCAATGATATGGACGACCAAACAGGCAAAGTGTTGTGAAGCTGATGATGACAAGGGAGTAGATAATCCAGGACTTGATACCCATGAAAATGAACTACCAGCAGTAAAGATAGTCCCGGAAAGGCTGGAGAACTAGACAAATTATAGTAAGATAATCCGACACTTAATAATTATAAGTAATACCAATGATGACATGAGGGAAATTAGTGATTAAATTGGCCATTTCCCAAAAGAGTTGAAGACTGGTGACGGGTTAGGAACGCTAGGGTACCTGGGATCGTTTGGAGGGACAGATTTCACGCTTGGTAGCGTAAGCACAATGAAACTGTCCCTTCAAACGATCCCAAGAACACCGCTGCCAAACGTTTTGCGCATGCGCGACGTCCGAGCTCGTCCTCAGAAAAAGAGCGGGAAAACACTGAAATATTTGGACTGGTCCGAGAGTCCGACACAAAAGTTAAAATTATAAGTATACTACCGAAAAGATAAGGTAGGTAATTTGTGCATGGCTTCTTTGTCAATATTGTAACATATTCTGAATTTACCCCTTCGTAATTTTCTTTACCCTTTTTTTAAAACACAAATGAATAGTCGAGTCTTACTTAGTCTTCGCTGTCTGGTTGTTGTCGCCACGGCTTCTCTTGATATTTATTCTAGAGAATTCACGCATGCGCAAACGTTTGGCAGCGGTGTTGATCGGTCGGCGTTAGATCATATTGAGTAACGTACAGTGACGTCAGAATTTTACAGGAGCGGAAGTATCATGATGCTGGATTAGCACTAGATTAATGATGTCAGAACTTTCATATTATGGCGGGAAGTTGTGTGAAAATAAAAAACAAGAATGGAGGAGGTGGATGACAGCGAAGGGCAGTTACTGTTTCTTTCGAGGGAGGAATTACTCAATGCTTTCGGAGATTTTAAGAAAGAAACTTGCACCGGATGGCGATGCGTTTACAAGGAATCCAATTTTGGTAAGTAGACTCAACAAATAATTCATAAAGATGCAAATCACCGAAATTACCAATTGCGAAATTACTACTGACAGTAATGACCGCAATCCTATCCCATGTGCGAGGTGTACAAAAAAAATCAAGCGCGGTTTGCTACCGTTTGTCTGCGTTCTTCCAGTTCCAGTATTCCACCTTCTGGCTTTCTGCTTGTCATCAGACATTATTTTGTTTGTCAATCTTTCCAATAATTGATCAACCAGTGAAAGAGTATACGCGTATTTTGAGACGTATCTTGACGGACTTGACAATTAAATTACTTTTAACATACAGTATATTAGGCATGAGAAATCGGCTTGCCTTCCTGCGCCATTTTTAAAGTGCAAGTTGAACTCCAAAGTATCATATCTCAATACTTCCGCTGCTATATAAATTCTGACGTCACTGTACGTTAACTCAATATGATCTAACGCCGACCGTGTTGATCCCAATTACCCTGGCGTTCCTAACCCGTCACCAGCCTTCAACTCTTTTGGGGAATGGCCAATTAAATGTCCCCGAAAGCCGAGGGAGGATTTCTGGAAGTTTCACAAATCCTCCCGAGGCTTGAGGGTACATTTAATCACTAATTCCGACATGTCATGTTATTAGTTTGTAATACCATGATTATCTTATAATAATGCATTTCTTTGTTGTGTAAGAGTGCTGTTTGGATGTTTGTTAATGTATGCTAATGAGGGAAAAATTATAAATTTCCCCTGTTTGGGGGAAATTAGAGATTAAATTACCCAGTCAATCATGGTAATAGGGACCTTAAGATATACGACGGGAACTTCGAGGACGACGTCCTTCAAACAAAAGCATTCTTCTTGCAAAACAAAGATAATGAATAATTTCTTGTCCCAAGAGTAATCTGAACACCGTCCTCGCTTTCTATACAACGCCACTCGGAGCATTTTCACGTCTTGAGGACGACGATGACTCATGGGATGATGAGAACTGTTGTCTGAGATTGCTTTAACAGACACTGCAACCGTTTTAACACTTTAAAAATTATAAAATAAGCTTCAAGTATTGAATACAGTAGTCAGTTAACCGTGACTTCTTTTTAATGCTAAAATTTGAATTGATTTTTAACCGCCGTCGTCCTAGCATCTTAAGGTCGCTATTATGTAGGTTAAGACCAGTCGTTAGTGGCAGTTTTTTTGTTTTACAGTCTTTGGAAACCAAAAATTTCGTTTAGAGCAAAAGCATTTAAAAGCCTTTTTTACAGAATTTGTATTTTTTGTGCTGTTTAGTTTACACAACTATTATACATCAATAGTCTGGGACTGAGACTCCTGAGACAAAAAATTTCCGGATATTCCGACATCTCAGCAAAATAGGTTACGGTGATCGGTAACGTTTCTTCAAAGTCTAACGCAGGTTTTTTACTGAAACTTTCTTTATTCGTTTGCGGGGTTTTTTTTCTTATTTTTTTTTCAAAAATTTTTTAATGAATAGAAAATTTTTTAAATAATAGAAGACAAAATAATATTTAATGATAAATTCAGGCCATTGTCTTGGTTTTCGACTACGGATGAAAAAATCTCATAGCATGTGAACAAGATATGTTCGCAGCAGGCTTGTATAACGTTGTAACGAGTCTGCGAAGAAGTCATTATAACAATGGCGTTATTTGATAAAGTTGCTACAAGCTTCTTGTTGTCAGCCTCGACAGGTTGATGGCAATAACTTGTTACAAACAATGCCACAGCAAGTTGTTGAAACAACCTGTGATTGGCTGTGAAAGGCTTGTTGATCACAACTAACTTGTTACAAACAATGCCGCAGCAAGTTGTTGGAACAACCTGTGACAGACTTGTTGCTCACAACAACTTAATAATGGTTACAAACAATGTCGCAGAAAGTTGTTGGAACAACCTGCGACAGACTTGTTGAGCACAACTACTACTCAAATCAGTAGAGCGAGACATGGATGATTTTTTTATCGCTTCCGAAGTGTCAGTTTTATTAACCGCGGATCAATATTAAAGCAATCACGAGGTGTATTCTCATGTACCACGTGATAAACATCCCATTGAATCCCATTGTTAACTCGTAAACAAGCTATCACGTGGTACATAAGAATACACCTCGTGATTGCTTTGAAATTGATCTGCCGTTAACGAAACTGTCGCTTCGGAAGCGATGAAAACATCGTCTATGTCTCGCTCTACTGATTTGAGTAGTACTTGTTACAAACAATGCCACAGCAAGTTGTTGTAGGCTTGTTGATCGCAACAACTTGTTACAAACAATGTCGCAGCAAGTTGTTGGAACAACCTTGTGACAGACTTGTTAATCACAACAGCTTGTTATGAGTAATGAGTAATGATTTATTTAACGTCGTAAGCACAGGATGTGGTCGCCCAATCATCCGAGCCAGAGGCTCATGTTAAAAGTGCACGACATAAGCTAAGACCTAAGTGTTGATTTTACGGAGGGAGGAAAACCGCAGAACCCTGCGAAAAACCCTCGAAGCACAGGAGAGACCAACTAAACTCTACTCGCATGAAATTCAAGTTCGAGAACGGGGCTATTCCCAGACGATCACCCATCCAAGTACTAACCCCGTCCAACTGGGCTTAACTACAGCGGTGAGAGGCAGCGCCCTAACAGCACACGCCACCCGTGCTTCCCTTGTTATAAACAATGCCCCAGCAAGTTGTTGGAACAACCTGCGACAGGTTTGTTGATCACAACAGCTTGTTACAAGCAATGTTGCAATAAGTTGTTAGAACAACCTGTGACAGGCTTGTTGATCACAACAACTTGTTACAAGCAATGCTACAGCAAGTTGTTGGAACAACCTGCGTCAGGCTTGTTGATCACAACAACTTGTTACAATGTCGCAACAAGTTGTTGGAAAAACCTGTGGCAGGCTTGTTGATCACAACAACTTGTTACAAACTTGTAAACAACGTGTTGCAAGGTTGTATCAATAAACCGGATCAAGCGGTGCGAATGCATTCTGATGCCAACTGTATGACAAAGTTGTAGCAAGGCTGTTCAGCAGACTCACACAGCTCGGGATTTCAACAGTTTGAACAGTAAACTAAACCATTATTAAAAATGTTACGGTTGTTCTCGCTCCAAAAATTGTTTCAATCACATTTCATATTCAGTCGAAATAAAAACAAACAAACTACATAATAAAATACCGAGAGTCTAGTAATTTATCACTCTTTACAATTTACATTACAAATTCGTAAAAATTAACTTTAAAACCAGAGAACTGGATCCACTTGACTTGCTGATTGCCCTGGTTTCAGAGACTTTTCAGAGAGAGAAAAAAATGAGGAAAAAAACACCTTTGATTGAGACCGGAACGAACCTCGATATCATGCATCATTGCATCGATAGCCAGATTGACAATAAACCAATCACAAAACACTTTATACACATGATTATATGTTCAGTAGCCAACCAAGACACGCTATTAATATTCCTCCAATGAAAAGACAAAGTAAAATTTTGACCCTAGTTCAAATCCATAGGCGGGAAAACCAAACTGCCGCTTTTTCTCTGAGGCTTTTTCTCCTCTCTCTTTCCTTCTTTACGAAAACATTCCGGAACAAAGGTACTTTCTGACGTAATACGATTCCTACTAATACTATATCTGCGAACTGTACAGAACTCGTGGGCAGGGATTAAACCCGTAGTGGAATGGCGTGGCTTTTAATTTCCACATTGCTCGCTGATCTTTCGTTCTTAAGAGAAAAAGAAAATAGTTAGCACAATAGCCATTCGCCATTAACAAAAACAAGTTGAAGAGTGCATGTAAATATTACACATATTGCTCTGGTTACCCTAAGCCACTTACCTGACAAGCTTGACTCAGAGGTTTCCTAAAGTGTGGCTGGGGACTTGGTGTATTACTAAACGAATTGCCAAGACTGTTGGAATGAATGTTCTCTTTATCTACAATAAAGATAACACTTTTGTGTGAGAGTTGTTCGTCTAGGTTAGTGTAGTCTTGAGAAAGATTATTGTTGGTGGTGACTGATGTTACAAAGTAAAAGTGAAGTGAAGTAAAGTAAAACAAGGTAAAGTAAAGTAAAGTAAAGTGAAGTGAAGTGAAGTGAAGTGAAGTAAATAAAGTAAAGTAAAGAGAAGTAAAGTAAAGTAAAGTAAAGTAAAGTAAAGTGAAGTAAAGTGAAGTGAAGAGAAGTAAAGTAAAGTAAAGTAAAGTACTGCAGTAAAGTAAAGTAAAGTAAAGTAAAGTAAAGTAAAGTAAAGTAAAGTAAAGTAAAGTAAAGAGAAGTAAAGTAAAGTAAAGATAAGTAAAGTAAAGTAAAGTGAAGTGAAGCGAAGTGAAGTAAAGTAAAGAGAAGTAAAGTAAAGTAAAGTAAAGTGAAGTGAAGTGAAGAGAAGAGAAGTAAAGTAAATAAAGTAAAGTAAAGTAAAGAGAAGTAAAGTGAAGTAAAGTGAAGTGAAGTAAAGTAAAGTAAAGTAAAGTAAAGTAAAGTAAAGTAAAGTAAAGTAAAGTAAAGTAAAGTAAAGTAAAGTAAAGTAAAGTAAAGTAAAGTAAAGTAAAGTGAAGTGAAGTGAAGTGAAGTGAAGTGAAGTGAAGTGAAGTGAAGTGAAGTGAAGTGAAGCGAAGCGAAGCGAAGCGAAGCGAAGCGAAGCGAAGCGAAGCGAAGCGAAGTGAAGTGAAGTAAAGTAAAGTAAAGTAAAGTAAAGCAGTGATGGATCCAGCTTGATCTGGTAGGGGGGGTGCTGCAGGGGCGGATTTAGAATTTTTTTAACCTTAGTCAAACCATTCCTAGGGGGGTCCGGGGGCATGTCCCCCGGAAAATTTTTGAAATTTGGACCTCTGAAATGGCATTTCCTGCATTCTGACGGTACTTTGAAAACTTTTAAATTTTAAATCGTGTTTTCAATAGCACATTTTATCAAACCTGGAAGGTGTCAAATAAATTTAGGGATAAAGTGGACGTTTTATGGATTTTATTAGGGATATCACAAGGAAGCTAGACATTAGAAATGTGATTGACATTTTCAATGAAAAGCCACGTCGCATCCCACTGCAGCAAGGCACTAATTGAGTAATTGGCACCCCCCCTGTAAATCCATCACTGAAGTAAAGTAAAGTAAAGTAAAGTGAAGTGAAGTGAAGTAAAGTAAAGTAAAGTGAAGTGAAGTAAGGTAAGGTAAAGTAAAGAGAAGTAAAGTAAAGAGAAGTAAAGTGAAGTGAAGTGAAGTAAAGTAAAGTAAAGTAAAGTAAAGTAAAGTAAAGTAAAGTAAAGAGAAGTAAAGTAAAGTGAAGTGAAGTAAAGTAAAGTAAAGTAAAGTAAAGTAAAGTAAAGTAAAGTAAAGTAAAGTAAAGTAAAGTAAAGTAAAGTAAAGTAAAGTAAAGTAAAGTAAAGTGAAGTGAAGTGAAGTGAAGTGAAGTGAAGTGAGGTGAAGTAAAGTAAAGTAAAGTAAAGTAAAGTAAAGTAAAGTGAAGTAAAGTAAAGTAAAGTAAAGTAAAGTAAAGTAAAGTGAAGTGAAGTGAAGTAAAGTAAAGTAAAGTAAAGTAAAGTAAAGTAAAGTAAAGTGAAGTGAAGTAAGGTAAGGTAAAGTAAAGATAAGTAAAGTAAAGAGAAGTAAAGTGAAGTGAAGTGAAGTGAAGTGAAGTAAAGTAAAGTAAAGTAAAGTAAAGTACTGCAGTAAAGTAAAGTAAAGTAAAGTAAAGTAAAGTAAAGTAAAGTAAAGTAAAGAGAAGTAAAGTAAAGTAAAGATAAGTAAAGTAAAGTAAAGTGAAGTGAAGCGAAGTGAAGTAAAGTAAAGAGAAGTAAAGTAAAGTAAAGTAAAGTGAAGTGAAGTGAAGAGAAGAGAAGTAAAGTAAATAAAGTAAAGTAAAGTAAAGAGAAGTAAAGTGAAGTAAAGTAAAGTAAAGTAAAGTAAAGTAAAGTAAAGTAAAGTAAAGTAAAGTAAAGTGAAGTGAAGTGAAGTGAAGTGAAGTGAAGTGAAGTGAAGTGAAGTGAAGTGAAGTGAAGTGAAGTGAAGTGAAGTGAAGTGAAGTGAAGTGAAGTGAAGTGAAGTGAAGTGAAGTGAAGTGAAGTGAAGTGAAGTGAAGTAAAGTGAAGTAAAGTAAAGTAAAGTAAAGTAAAGTAAAGTAAAGAGAAGTAAAGAGAAGTAAAGAGAAGTAAAGTAAAGTGAAGTGAAGTAAAGTAAAGTAAAGTGAAGTGAAGTAAGGTAAGGTAAGGTAAAGTAAAGTAAAGATAAGTAAAGTGAAGTGAAGTGAAGTAAAGTAAAGTAAAGTAAAGTGAAGTGAAGTGAAGTAAAGTAAAGTGAAGTGAAGTGAAGTGAAGTGAAGTAAGGTAAGGTAAGGTAAAGTAAAGATAAGTAAAGTAAAGAGAAGTAAAGTAAAGTAAAGTAAAGTAAAGTGAAGTGAAGTGAAGTGAAGTGAAGTGAAGTAAAGTGAAGTAAAGTGAAATAAAATATGTAACGTGAGATGAAGTAACCGCTACTAACCTGGTGAAGCAACCGCCATTCTTGACTTTGCGAACTTGCTCTTCAAGGCATCAGCAATAATCGAGGCTGGGTCGGTTCCTTTCGTTCGTCGAGGCGCTCTTCTGACTGGCGTTCCTCCTGGGGACCTTTTTAATGTAAATTTATTAAACAATTGTAGCGTGCAGACTATAGCAACACACAGCAATCTCGTTTGCAAATTTAGTCTGATGTATACCTTTCAACAGCTTTTAATTTCACTTGATTTAGGTCTTTTAAAATCGCAGTCATATCCATCACTGAGCCATCTTTACTTACTGCAGCCTTCTATTTTCAGAAGAAAACTATTTTCAGTTTTAAGTTTTGCGATTAGTTAGAAAGAATTGTTCAAGACACTATGCGAGCTCAAACCTGATCATTCTATTCAGAAAGCTAAATAAAGTGCCTGTCTCATGCTTGAGCTTTTTTCTATATATGTTGGCGCTTTTTGATAGAATTGATTATTATTATCAACTAAAGTTTCATCTTGATATGCTTTTTCTTCTGCTAAAGTTGGTTTAATCTTCACATGCAGGAAATGACGTCAACCATACGTTACACAATGATTCAACAGCTGGAATACGAAAGAGCTTGCTCTGAACTTTGACAGACCTGTTTAGACAAAATTTACTTCATTCCCAAACTCTCACTTTTGAGCGATTCAACAAACGTTTGCATGTCCCTGAGTTGACGTCATTTCCTGTGAATAGTAAGGCATATCAAGATGAAACTTTATAGTTGATGATAATATTATGCAATTATCAGAAAGTGCCTAAGATTATAAATATATAAAAATCTCAAATTATGATATATAGACACTTCATATTTATTAAACATCTTTATGAGAGACAATATTCTTACTACTCACTTTCTTGGTGGTTTGTGGTACATGTATGGATGACGTAACAGAAGGTAGAGGAGGAGGGGGAGGTGGTGGTGGAGGAGGCGGTGGTACCAGACTAGGTGGTGTAACTGCTGTAGTAGAACATTTAAAAAGAATTAGAGTCAATAATTATGTACAGGGCATTGGGCTACCTTTTACAAGACGTTATGATACGTTATAAGATGTTACGTTACGTTATAATACGTTACGCTACGTTATAAGACATCACGCTACGTTATAAGATGTTACGTTAAGTTGTAAGACGTTACGTTATGTTATAAGACGTTACGCGACGTTATAAGATGTTACGTTAAGTTTTAAGACGTTACGTTATGTTATAAGACGTTACGCGACGTTATAAGACATTACTTACAGTATGTTATGTTATAAGACATTACACTACGTTATAAGACGTTAGGCTACGTTGGTTATAAGACATTACACTACGTTATAAGACATTACTTACAGTATGTTATGTTATAATACGTTACGCTACGTTATAAGACGTTAGGCTACGTTGGTTATAAGACATTACACTACGTTATAAGACATTACTTACAGTATGTTATGTTATAAGACATTACACTACGTTATAAGACGTTACGCGACGTTACAATACGTTATGCTGCATTATAAGATGTTACGTTAAGTTTTAAGACGTTACGTCATGTTATAAGACGTTACGCGACGTTACTTCGTTATAAGACGTTAGGCTACGTTGGTTATAAGACATTACACTACGTTATAAGACGTTACGCGACGTTACAATACGTTATGCTGCATTATAAGATGTTACGTTAAGTTTTAAGACGTTACGTCATGTTATAAGACGTTACGCGACGTTATAAGACGTTACTTCGTTATAAGACGTTAGGCTACGTTGGTTATAAGACATTACACTACGTTATAAGACGTTACGCGACGTTATAATACGTTATGCTGCGTTATAAGATGTTACATTAAGTTTTAAGACGTTACGTTAAGTTATAAGACGTTACGTTATGTTATAAGACGTTACGCGAAGTTACTTACAGTATGTTATGTTATAATACGTTAAGCGACGTTATAATACGTTACGCTACGTTAACACGTTAGGCTACGTTGGTTATAAGACATTACACTACGTTATAAGACGTTACGCGACGTTATACGTTAATAATAATAAGCTTTATTCCAACAGGGTAACACTATCAGTTAAAAACTGTTCTCCCTAGTGGCCCTGTTATGCTGCGTTGTGCTATTTTATAAGATGTTATGCTACCTGATAACACGTTACACTACGTTATAGGACGTTACGCGACGTTTGATTACCTAATTACTGTAACTTAAAGGGTATTGGCAATAAAAATTAAGTTTGTCTCATTTGAAAGAACTCGTCAAGTGGTATAAGAAAACCTTTTACAATTTTTCCGTATCTGTTTTGGTTTTGGAAATATTTCGACCAAAGACAGCGTGCTGTCCGCCATCTTGGAATTATTTTCGATATGCATGTGACGACATAAGCAGCATAAAGTGAAATTTTTATCTTGCCAACCTTATGACATTATGAGCTAGAAACTCGATTTTATTGCGCTATTTCCATTTTAAAGTGACCCACAACATTTAAAAAGCCTTCCGTGGAAATTTGGTCATCCACAGAGTAGTTTCATCAGGTTTACCCTGCTTGTGACGTCACCAATTTCCTGGTTAATTAGACCCAATATTACAACAAGATGGCGGACAGCACGCTGTCTTTGGTCGAAATATTTCAAAACACAAGAAAGATACAGAAAAATTACAAAAGGTCTTCTTATACCATTTGACGAGTTCTTTCAAATGGGACAAATTTAATTTTTATTGCCAATACCCTTTAAAAATAAGTGGCCCCTATTACTTAAACACTGTTAGTAGGTGTAATGAGTAGTGGCCTACTTGTAGCTGTCGTATCCTCTTGATTCAATACAAATCCAGCAATCTGGGCTCGTAACCGGTTCAGTTCATCTTCCAGAGCTGTGATTTTCTGTGCAGTATCAACTGTAACCATAGCTGAACTTTGATTAAGCGTGTTTTCCTGGTAGCTCTCGTTATTGCCCTGCCACACAATAGAATTTGGGCTGATGCTGTTCCGACAAGGTGTGCT
Source organism: Paragorgia papillata (assembly GCA_035771165.1). NCBI lineage: Eukaryota > Metazoa > Cnidaria > Anthozoa > Scleralcyonacea > Coralliidae > Paragorgia > Paragorgia papillata. The sequence goes on along the minus strand of JAWNZC010000249.1, from coordinate 363,097 downwards.
ATGTACAAATCTTGTACTACTAGACCCCTTTAATCTAGTGGAGCACATTTCAGCCACTGGTTTGTGAAGCATCTAGAAAATGAGATCACAAATCAAAGATATCCCAGAGTCTACTGGGTTTTTTAGGCATACTTAAAACAAATGATTCAATTTAGAATATGTAACAGTATTTTTTGGATCAGTATAATAGTACAGCTATGGTAAAGAATGCACTCAAATACCAATAACATACTGGTAAATACTAATACATAATAGGAATGGTAAACTTTAGCCTTAGTCCTTGTATGACAGAGGTCATATTATTGCTGACATAAAAAATTCTAACATCATGACCTTCTGCCACAGAATAATGAACTAAATGAGTTATGGGATAGATACTGCTGATGACATTAGATCATAAGCCATGAATTTCACTTCATTTTAAATTCCTGGTAGATTGGTGGCAGCCTTATTGGCATATAAGAATCAGGCTAGCTTCTTCTGCAGGCATCTCAGATTTCTGTCAAACTGGAGTTGCATAAGGTAACTCTCAATTAAGGCTAATTTAATTCCCCCCATAGGTGTACAGGCTGGGAGCCCAAAGGACTGCAGCAGCACCCCCCCCCCCCCCCCCCCCCCCCCAAAGTTGTTGGAGAAAATAAGTATTTATCTATTTATTTATTTCTTTTTTTATATATTTATTTATTTACTTACTTATTTACTTTTTTATTTATTTATTTAATTAATTGTTTATTTATTTAAATAATTAGTTAATTCACAGCTTTCTTTTGGGGGGGTGTTAGCATTCTTTTTTTTTTATCTTTTACTTTAAGCCCTAATCAAACGAGAATGCAAGTCATCGCAAGTTGGCAGTCACACTATCTCAGCCAGCCACTCTGAATAGTTTCCCGAAAATATCATGTACCGTGACAAAGTTAAAACTTGTTTAAAACACTCATGAAACCTTTATTTTGGTAATTTGGGTGTTCAAACGACCGCCACAGAAATTCTGACTGCCAACTTGCGATGACTTGCGTTCTCATTTGATTAGGGCTTTAGATTCATTGTTTTTGTATTATCTTGTGCATGTGTATTTCCGTTCACTGTTAAACTTGTATGAATTGTTATAATATTTGTAACAAAGGATCCGCAGTAACTGGCTTTAGCTGTTGCGGTATTTAAATATAAAGTTTAAAGAAAATTTATTAATGTTTCGTTGCTAACGTGCAACATCTTCAGAATGAAAGGTAAAATGTCATTTCCATATTAAGATACTGAGCTGGGCTCTTATATTCATTTTGAGATTGCACTTTCCACCTGGAAAATCGGTAGCCATTCTGCATTTCAAAATTTTCCCGGGGGCATGCCCCCGCACCTCCCTAGCGGACTCCATTCTCAATATTTGGAATGCTAATTAGTCAAGTCAAGCTCTGATCCATTACACCCGACATTTCACACATCAGGACCATCAATATAGTAGAGACCAAAACCAATGTAATAGGTGAAAATCTTGAGTTGTTAATTATTGACTAGAGTTGGCCTTCCAGATATGGAGAATGATGAATTGAAAGGGGGGTTGTTTAATCTGCTGATCAATGAGCCACACTGGAAAGTTCGTATGTTATGCCGGATATATCCAGCGTAGAGTTTCGTGGATTACGCCAAATTTGGTGTAAGAGTAATCTAATTTTCGGTATAAACTGTTGGTGTGGCGTAAATGGCGTGAAGCGTATCAGTGTGGCGTACTTTCTGTCAGTTCGGTGTACTAAAAATCTGGCATGAAAACTTTGAAATAAACAAAATGATATACCTTAACAAAAACATAGGACATTGAGGATTATGCGGGACAATGAGGGACTAATGTTTGATCATAAATAAACCTTGATGACCCTAGATCACGTGTCACAGCGACATGTGCCTTGCCTGTATGTGCTCCTCAAACGGAGCAACGCAACCCCCAAAATAGTTCACTTTTGTGAAGTGTCGTCTGTCGAGGCTTCAATTCCCTGAACCAATCATAGTGATAGAGATAGAGCTAGATTTTGGCAACCTGTAGGGTAGTTGGTGTGATAATTTCTTCATTTTTGCAGTAAAATTTGAACTATACTCCCTGTAGAATTAGATGAAAAAGTTCACTCAAATTGCTGCAAATGGTGTTTCCGAGGTTCTAGATTTCAAAAATTTCCGGGGGAGGACCCCCGGACCCCCCTCCAAATGCGGTCACTAATTGCCACTATGGTCGACCGCCCCCACTTTTTGACACCTTGCTATGGCACTGGTTCATCAATCATCACTATCAATGCTGTAAATAAAGTGTAAATGTTTAACATCGCAAATACAACATTGAGATCATTCATAATCATGCATTAGTTTAGAGTTGTATTCAACTGCCAAAATAGAGGAAACGGATTGTTGATGTGAAATTTATGTTTACTAACTTTGTGTTCTGCAACAGCTGTTCTTTGATGACATTACATTTGATATTATTACTTGTCGCACCACGTTGTACGCATGAATTTCCATGGCGCACCGAAGGTGAACCAACCTCCTCCCCCCCCCCCCGACTGGCGTGCAAAAATTTGAGAAGAAATTACTGGCGTAAATATCCGGCGGACGAATAACGAACTTTCCAGTATGGTCAATGAGGAAGCCCGGGGGGAGTTACAGTACTGTAAATAAAACTATTACTAAAAAACTAGATATCAGATTTTGTTTCCAATCTTACATAAAAATATGGCCTCTTGCTTGGCTGCAACGGTAATCGACTTCCAATCTCCCTCACTAAGCTTCTTGTCGTAAAAACTGATCCAAACAAATTCCTGTAGTTGAAAGTCTCACACGAGGCGGCTAAACCACGAGGCAGACGATTCCCCAGCCATCTGACGACACTCTTGTGTCGACCGTCTCTACGAAGACAAGCTGGACGCCATCGCTATAAAATCAAGCGAAAGAAGCAAGCATGAGGCAAAGTAGAAGCCCCCAACTTGAGTGGAGATATGCCAAAATTCGCAAACGCGAGTTTCTTAATATTTAATAATACTGATGTAAATAGCAACGAAAGATGATACCTTACCAAGAAAAAGATCTCTTCTTCGTTCCCTTCGCGAAGTCTGCGATAAAACTCCACTAAAAAATGCACAATCCGTGCAATTTCTTCTCGAAAATTGATCTCTGTATCGGGATCCATTGATTCGTATTCACACATAATTCCAAGCCGTTTGTTGTTTGGAGAATGAAACATATACCTCGGGGATTTAAAATTCTTTGACCAATCAGGTTCGAGTATTACAAATATCCACCAATCAGATTACATCGCGCCGCTGTTCAAAATAATTCGTTTGAAACAGCAACAGTGACCGGTCACACGACGATTTATAGAAAGGCTGAAAACTTCTTGATTTCTTTTACTCAAAACGACTTCTTCTTAAAGATATGGAGGCTATTGGATTGGTAGAGCATTTAAGAGAGTTAACGGCTAACCCTCAAAACAGAGCAACAATTGTAAAGGTAGAATAAATATTTTAAAATTTTCGACATTAAATGAGAATAGTGGAAATTAATAATGCAAGGCACCATTTTATCTAAATAATTTTGTATTTCTCTCTCAGGATAAAGGTTGTTTGGCTGGTCTTGTCTTGTTCCTTGATAATAGTGATGTTCGAGTTATAAGCACAGCACTTCAGGTAATAAATAAATAACATTTTGAAATTCTTCACTGAAAGAAATACGCTGTAGTTTGAATTTAAAGACCTTCTCAACTGATCATATTCAAATCCAAAATAAATATATTATCTATTTTTGTAAAATAATAGAAATATTTTATATATTTAATACTGATATAAAACTATGTGTGATATTCAGAAATATTATATAGAGTCAATGTAATGTAATCTATTAACTTTTTAATATAATATTTATTGTCAAATGTTACATTAGGCCTTGAAGAATTTGGCTCAGCACAAGCCAAATCGGGTGATTATGAAGAATGAGCTGGGAATGCTGGAAAGTTTGAGAGCTATTATACACAGGTACAGCACGATTTTACACAATATATAGTTAAGAAACATGGTAAGAATGCTGTACTTGTCTGTCAGCTTTATTGCACCATAGTCCCTGGGGACTATAATTTGTTCCTAAGGACTGTAATTAGTCCTTAGGGACTGTAATTAGTCCCTAGGGACTGTAATTTCTCCTTAGGGACTGTAATTAGTCCTTAGGGACTGTAATTAGTCCTTAGGGACTGTAATTAGTCCTTAGTGACTGTAATTAGTCCTTGGGGACTGTAATTAGTCCTTAGGGACTGTAATTAGTCCTTAGGGACTGTAATTAGTCCCTAGGGACTGTAATTTCTCCTTAGGGACTAATTAAGTCTCTAAGGACTGTAATTAGGCCTTAGGGACTGTAATTAGTCTCTAGGGACTGTAATTAGCCTCTAGGGATTGTAATTAGTCCCAGGGGACTGCAATGTGTCCATGGGGACTGTAATTTGTCCCTAGGGACTGTAATTAGTCCCTAGGGACTGTAATTAGTCCTTAGGGACTGTAATTAGTCCTTAGGGACTGTAATTAGTCCCTAGGGACTGTAATTAGTCCCTAAAGACTGTAATTAGTCCTTAGGGACTGTAATTAGTCTCTAGGGACTGTAATTAGCCCTAGGGATTATAATTAGTCCAAGGGGACTGCAATGTGTCCCAGGGGACTGCAATGTGTCCCAGGGGACTGTAATTAATCCTTAGGGACTGTAATTAGTCCCTGGGGACTATAATTAGTCCTTACAGACTGTAATTTGTCCCTGGGGACTGTAATAATTTAGAACTTTTTAAATATCACTATTAAAACAGAAATGGTGATGCAAAAACAAAACAAGCTGCAACAGAAGTTTATGATGCTTTAAGCCAATCTCAAGAGCTACCCCGCAGGCCAAGCAACACCACCAGGTATTATGTTGACAGAGTTGTAATTATGCACCAAATAATCAATTGAAATTAGTATACTCTATTAAGTTCTTTTTTCATTAACTTTTTGCTTCAATCTTTTGTGATCATTCTAGCAATCGGCAATCAGGGCCTGTTCTCCGCAGTTCCAACAGAAGATCCAAAACTTACATCATACAAGTGAAAGGACTTTCAAACCAGGTATGGTAACCACAAATGTATATACGGTACATCACAGTACTGTTGCAAACAAAGTTCTGAAGAAATAGTTACAACCAAAATAAAAATACCCCCAATTTTATTATAGACTGATGCTGTTGTAATTTAATTATTTTATTAGATCACAAAGCGTATCTGCGAGGAGCAGTTACTGGCAGTTAAAGGAGTTGTCAGCTTTACCTTTGATATGGCAAGGTTCAGATGTATTGTCCGTGCGAGATCAGATGTCTTGGCAGAAAATATTTGTGCAGAAATAAATAAGACCAAAGTTCTCAGTGCTCAACAGATTGTGAAGAATGAGCAAGGAGAAGAGGTAAGCTGAACATTTACAATGAACTTTACAAAATGTTCTTTGCATGCATGCATGCCTTTCACCTTTGTGACTTACTGGGTTCAATGCCTGCTCAATGCAGTTATCAGATTAAAATTTCAGCTTGCCTGCATGTGAGAATAGTGATTTTACTTTAGGCTGACTCTAACACCTGAGTCCTGACCACAGGTTTTCTTTGGAGAGGTACCATACTCTGGTTTCCTCATGAAGTCTAACACTAGATGAATGAGGGATGGCCCTTACTGGATCTCTTAGCTCCTACCATTACTTTAATTCTCTCCCTTACTTACAGTTCAATGTTTTGTTGGGGTTTTTTCCTATTCTCTTGTAGGTCATACTGCCATTAAACTCCACTACTCATAGTAAAAGCCAGAATAAAAGTTCAACAGCAGCACAAACTGATAATGCCACATTACCAGACTATCTTCCTGAAGATGATGACCAACCACCTGTATCCAAATCTGTAAGTTGGAGAAACACAACACATATATATTGAGAAATGGAGCACAAGGCAGCAACGTACTACTTTTAGAAGTGACTCCCAACTGTTTGAACAAATAGGCACCAAAATTTCAGAAAAAAAGGAAATAATTCAGTTTTTGAAGAAATTCCTTAGGATTAAGACTCAGTTATAGAGTTGATTTTTATACTTTGAATATCATAATTTATTGTTGGTTTCAATATGGACTTGAACATGTGGTTCAGAAGACATGTAGCTCGATTTTAAGGTTTGAACTATGAGCTCTGAACAGACTGAGTGATTGATTGATTACAGTAATTGATTGATTACAGTAATTGGAACTGGTAAGACATTTTACAAAACATATGAACCATGCTATGATAAGACCATCATCTTTTGAAAGTGAACGTTCCAACCTTCGTAATTTTTGTTTTTTAGGCACTGGCAAAAGTAAAGAAAAATGAAGATAAAGAAAACCAAGGCTGGTTGGGATCAGTGAGCAACTTCTTCAGTAAAACACTTTACTGGTGAAAGGTGTCAGCAAAATTGGTCAACTTAGCCCAGATCTTGGACTTGTGGCCAAATATGGAAGAAAGATTAATATTGGATGTCTAGTGGTCACAAATGTTGGAGTTGTGAAGAATTGCTTGTTTGATCAGATTGTCTTGAAACTTGTACAGTACTAACTACTTTCTACTGAAACAGAAACTTTTAATACAATGATACACTTGCAAGATATGATAATCATGGAAGATTATCATTTTAGTACTAGATGGTTTATATTAGACTTGTAAATAAAATATATAACAGTTGTCTTGGTGGTTGCTGAATTATTCAATATTGAAATATTTATTTAAATAATATGTGTTCATTAAGCAATTTCATTCATGAATTAATTCCCTTTGTTTGTTTGTTTGTTTATTCTTCTTCTTTCTTTCTTTCTTTCTTTCTTTCTTTCTTTCTTTCTTTCTTTCTATCTAATTCTTTCTTTCTTTCTTCCTTCCTGGCTTCCTTCCTTCCTTCCTTCCTTCCTTCCTTCCTTCCTGGCTTTCTTTCATTCTTTCTTCCTTCCTCCTTCCTTTCTTGCTTGCTTTCCTTCTTTCTTTCTTTGTTCTTTCCTTGCATTCTTTCTCTCTATTTGTCTTCATTACTTGCTTCCTTCTTTCCTTCCTTTTCTTTCCTTCCTTTTCCTTCCTTCCTTCCTGGCTTGCTTTCTTTCGTTCTTCCTTCCTCCTTCCCTCTTTCTTGCTTGCTTTCCTTCTTTGTTTGTTTGTTTGTTTGTTTGTTCTTTCCTTGCATTCTTTCTCTCTATCTGTCTTCCTTCCTTCTTTTCCTCCTTGCTTCATTACTTGCTTCCTTCTTTCCTTCCTTTTCCTTCTTGCTTTATTTACCTCGTACTATCGTCTGTGGTACAGGCAACCGTCATAGAACAGAAATATATCTATTTCGAACTACCTTCTCGTTTTCCACGGAAAAAAAGAGGTTCATTTTCAACGAAATTCAAGAAGCATTGAGCGTTAAATTTCAGGCGACAAATTCACGAATACATTTGAAATGAATGAAATATTTTCGCGCGTTTTTTAGCTGACTGTGAAGCATCCGATGATGCACAATCGGATTGAACTCGGGTCGGCCCGACGATACATCCATATCGTACCTTGCGCTAAAATGGCCAGTCAGGCCGGAACAGAATTTTCAAACTACGTTAACTATTTTAGAAAACAACATTTTTTTCATTTTGATGAAAATAAAATGTGTCTAACAGTCTATAATTGTCTGTTTTAAAGGGAAAACGCTGAGTATTTTCAATGTTCGGGCACCGCCGATAATATGCCGATGCTTTCCGACTCCTTTCAGGAGTACCTGTGGTGGATGTTAGTTATTTATCATCCTGACAAAAGAAATAAGCATTTCAAAGAACAATCGAAATGAGTGCCTTGATGGTTGTTGAAAATTTTATTAATTTATCATAAAAGAGAAGGGATCTAGTGATATTTCTAGCACTTTGACTGGATTTAGAATAATGTATTTTGATATGAAGATTTGTGGATTTTTAATACTGACCTAAATATTTCAGTAAGTGATCATGGCCTCATTGTGGAATATTTTGCTGGTTTATACATATTGAAATTGAAGAGTTTAAGATATACATATGATGCGTGTGATTCCTTTGTTGATTCTCGCGTGGCACAATGCCACCGAACACTTGTTAAATGTATTGATTAATAGTACCCCACCTTAGGTGTATAGATCTTATTATTCTTATATACAGTAATATATATATATATATATATATACTTTACCAATGTGTTATGTTTGTAGTAGATTGAAGAGTGCTCAATACCAGATGTAAATATAGAAAATGGCTGCCTGTATTTATATAACCTGATGCAAACACGAGAGTGGGTTGGGAGAATTAGAAAGTTTATGTGAACCCGAGCCGTAGGTGAGGGTTTAAATAAGTACTTTCAAATTCTCCAAAACTCACTCGAGTTATATAATGCTAAGACATTTGCCATGACATCACAGCCATGTTTGCATAGCCTGATATAAACATGGTAATTGACCAGTCACATTGCATAAGATGCAACCTATTTTATAAATATACATATTACAATGATGCTGAAGGCAGACTATACCCCGCCAGGCACCAAACTGGTATTTCTAGGTCTCAGGGTTAGATATAAGCATATAGAAAAGAGATCAACTTCACTAGCTTAAATGTTTTGATCTCTCTATCTGTCAAAACATCTATTTTTTAAACTTTTTTTAGTTCCTATGCTTTTCAATTGCTTGAAGACCAAGAGTTTCATTTTCTTGTGGAATGTGTGATGATCAACTAAAACTCACTGCAAGCCCTGAATGGAAAAAGAGATCAATTGCAATGGGAATGACCAAAACAGAATCAAGGCACCAAACTTCTATAGCCAAAAGAAAAATCATCTTTGTTCAGGATTGAAAAAAATCACTCCCAAACAACCTGCAATGTCTGTTGATGTATCAACTAGTAAAAACGAGAAAATATCTTCAAAAGCTCAAGTGAAATCCAAACCAGTCAAAAATAATCAAAAAGTCACCATGTCTGTAAATAAACCTGTTCGAAATGTATTTGGTAAAAAAACTTGTTTCTTTAATGAAACAAGAAAAAGTACTGGTAGTAGCCCTAAAAAGGTTTCTGTTGGTAAAATTAAAACTAGTCCTATACTGAAGGACATTTCATCAGGAAAGCGGCGTTCTCTCGATACGTCCAATGACATCACTTCACACACAAGATTGAGTAAAAAACCAAAGTTTGATGTGAATATGAACATGGAAAATTCAGAAGGCTGTGTAGTGAGAATAAATGAGACTCCTGAGACTTCTAAATTTAACCAGGAACTTGAAATGATAAAAAAGAAAGACATTGATTTATGTGACGATAACGCGACAAAAGAAGATAATAGAATAGACATTGAATCAAATGAAACTAAAAATGAACATCATGTTAAAAGACAATCAAATCTAGATGGTTTAAGGTTATCTTTTAACAAAACTGAAGAAACAAAGACACATCACAAACAAAGAGATTCTGGTTTTCATGAGGCTTTCAGAATCTTAGAGGAATCACCACGAGACAACAGAAGTGTGTGTTCAAGTCCTGCTCTGTTTAGTCCAGTCAGTAGCTCATCAGGATTCATTAGTTCCAGTTCAAATTCAAGAACTTGCTCTCCTGAGCACCAGAGTAGTATTACAAAGTATTTCTCTCCAATGCAGGGAGAGAAGTCCAAATCGCCTTCAAGAAATGCCAATGTGACACCAGATAAGAAGGGCAAGAAAAATTTAAAAGCTAGGTTGGTTTTGAGTCAAGAATTGTTGTGCACATTAATTAATTCCTAATTAACTAATTAATTAATTCATTCCTAATTAATTAATTTAATTGATTAATTAGTTAATTTAATAATTAATTAATTTAATTAAAACAAATTAGTATCTTTATACATTAACAAAATAATTAATAATGTATAGAGAATAATACATGGATGCGTGGAAATATGAAATTTATTTTGAGTGTTGACCAGGATATCTCACGAGTAAGCGAAGCGAACGAGTGACATATCCTGGTCAACACGAGAAATAAATTTCATATTTCCACGCATCCATGTATTGTTCTGTTTATTATATAAAAAAATTGTCCTATCGCCTTGCAAAAATTGCATTAAACTATAATGCTGATTCAGCGATAATCGTCACATGTGCGATTATCACTTTTATTAGTGGCGGAAAAATCAATAAAACACTCTATTTTATATAATAAAATTAATTAATCACTGCTCTGCAACTCAGAGCCCCTTTAATTAATTAAATTAGGTCTATTATAATATTAATAATTATTAATTCATACTGGTTTCATAATTTTTGTAGAAAAGATATTTCTCCCTCCTCATCTCCTATTTCTGGCAAAAAGGAACAAATGTACTTGGTAAATATATTGTCCTACAGTATTTCAAGGTGAAGTAATACGAGCAACAAATTGCTGCAACAATGTTGCGTTGCAAATTGAATAGCGTTGTTGCACGTATTACCACCCACTTAAACATTGTCACGCAACAATTATTTTGTTGCAAGTTGAATCAGCATGTTGCAGCAAGTAGAACTGGAGTCTACTTTTTTCAACAAATTTTTTCCAACTTGCAACAAAATCATTGTTGTGTGGCAATGTTTAACGTGGGTGGTAAAACGTGCAACAACACTTTTCAACTTGCAACGCAACAAAGTTACATTGAAAGTTGAAGAAAAATGTTGCTCGTATTACCTCATCTTTAAGCATTGTTGAGCTGTACTATTGGGGCCAAAATGTAGAAGAAAATTAAGGGCTTTTTCTAGAATTGACACTAATAACTGCAAATATTATTTTTTTCTTTTGGTTTTCATTTAATAAGTAATTAACCAGGTGCGGACTGGCCCACCGGGACACCGGGAAATTTCCCAGTGGGCCCCTTGCTCCTGTCCTTGTGTGGGCCCCTGCTTATCTGAAGTAAGTCCCCTTAAGGGGGGAGTACACCTTCAATTCTAGGTTTGCGAAGTCATTATGTAATAATGGCTCTTGCAAATGATAGATAACTCTTTTAACTCTTTTATGGCAACTAATGATTCTTTTTAGCAGTTAAAATTTTTTTTTTAATTTTTGAAGATGTGCAAGGTGTATTCCCCCCTTAAGCGGGTAAACTAAAATAATTTTTTGGTATAAAAATGCTGTTTTGAGTTTGTAAATCTGAGTACAAGTTCCTTGGCTATAGAGATGGCTGCCTGAGTATTGACCCCGACCCCGGAACATTTCAACCCTGAGTAAGTGGGGGCCCACTAATATAATCGCTGGTATGTAATATCTCTATTAACTGTTATGTGGTGTTAACATGAAGTACACCATTGTTTGCCCGCTGGCCAAGATGCCCCACGCACTCAACGTAGAAATGCATTTTATTATGGTGGGCCCCTCCAGCGGCCATTTCCCAGTAAATATTTTAAGTCCAGTCCGCGCCTGTAATTAACAGATCTGTATTTAACCCTTTTAGGATTTTGGTCAGAAGGATTTTGGTCATGTGACATGCTCTACGTGTAATATGGTGTACACGCGAGCGCAACCCGAAGACGAGGCTGATCATTTGAAGTTCCATCGAAAGTTCGTCACTGGTCTTAGGTTCCTGGTATGTCACGACGTCACTGTTTCTGAAAGAGAAACTCTCCTGTCTGGTTTAAATCTATTTTGTTGATTTTTAGGGTTGGAAAACTGAACGTGTTGTTGAGGATTTTGACGATGGTCGAGTGATCGTTGTTTTACCGCAAGATCATTTTACGCACCTAAAGAAGGTATAAGTTTTGTGACGATAATTCCAAAAATGGTTTTTAATTGCGTTCAACGAAGGAGAACGCATTCTAATTCAGTCTCGCGTGTTGTCCCGCGTGTTTTTGCATGCCATTCGATTTCAGAGTTTGGACGCCATCTTGGACTCGCTATGTCGCACATTTTGCCTCGATTTCATGTACAGACCTGTGACGTATATCTCGATTTGGGTTCTCAAGTACTCATGGGATGCGGCCATGTGCTATTGCTTTCTTTTAATTTACTAATAAAAAATCGAACGCACTTCGCTAATCTTTGATTACTACTAGTTTAAAATAACTAAGGTTAAAAAAAATGGTTAGTTGAACTTTGAACAGTTGATGTTGATCGTCTAGGTTGGTGATTTTTAGCCAGTGAAATGTACGTCCACTTTTGACAGGTTGCTGATGTAAGAAAAGTTGTCGACAACGAGCTTGGTTTTTCGTCCGAGTCGTCGTTTCGAATGCAAGACGCCAAGGTAACATTTTGCTACTGTATTTTCCTTATTGCCTTTGCATGCTGTATTTGTGTGCTCGTGTATCTTGTGTCTTCTTGTACCTTGCGTGTTGTTTTCGCGCACCATGCGTGTTGTTTTCGCGCACCATGCGTGTTGTTTTCGCGCACTTTGCGTACTCAGTCTAATCAAGGTGCGCAAGGACAAAAAGACTAAGGCCAATGGAAATGAGGTTTCAGTTTACCGTCTACCGCCCGCATTGGCTTGAAACTACCGCATGAAGTTTTCAAAATAATTTTCATTGTTGGTAGATTTTCCACATCAGGACTTTCAAATATACTATTTACATCATTTGCACAGCGTGTATACACTTTTTATTAATAAATAGCGAAGCTTTCGATACGTCCGCGATGTCACTACTCTGGCATCCAGGGTACGATGTCACGAAATATTACTATGAACATTTTTCTTGGCTCGGGCCGTGGGCTGACGATGGGCGAATTGGCCCTCCCTCGGTCCATGGGCACCACTGACAAGGATGATAGGTCTACAGATCGATTTCATTATATATTCGGACAACGAACGTCTACCGAACGATCTGTCATACCACGTATTTTTTGTTTCCTTTAGACGTACATGTTCATTATAAACAAGAAAGTAGTTGGATGTGTGGTCGCTGTAGACATTCATCAGGTATCCGTATGAATGGTTTCGACTGGATCTCTAGGGTGATGCTATCATAATTATATTATGATGGTATCCAAGATAATTAAAGTTATATAGTAACTTAGGTTAGATATACTGCCGAAACAGAGAACGTAGGAATCTAACGAAGGGCTCTGACGAAGGGCCTACGAAGCCTCTGACGAAGGGCCTTCGCTCGAAACGTTAGATTCCTACGTTCTCTGTTTCGGCAGTATACATAAACACGTTACATAAACACTATATTTCGATTGTTGTTTGTACACTGCCTACGCAGCACGCTACTTTTATTTCATAATTAAAGTTAGTTTAGCTGTAGTTTTTGGCATCAGTTAAACACAAGTAGTGTTTGCCGTTATACTCCAAGTTTGTTCCCTGAAGTCATCCATGCTTTCATTGATTTGTCTTTGACATCTATTTCTCTCTACCATCGCGTAGGCATACCCCGTCTTGCCATCTGAACTGAAGGACGAGCAGAAGACAACGGATATGCAAGGGGCCTGGTGCTGCAGGTAAGATCATGGGTATTGTGATGTGATCACTTCGTAAGCTAAATGAGACCTTTTCGCAAAGCTTTTCACCGTTCAATCTTGGATTCGTTTTCTAGTTCTACGCCGGTCCGTGCGCAGTGCGGCATAAGCAGGGTCTGGGTACTACAGCAATATCGACGACAAGGAATAGCGACACGACTCCTGGATTGCGTAAGGTACAGAAATATTACAGAGTATGATGGATAATGACTACCTCTTGAGGATGTTTTGGAGTTTTTTTACTGCAGAATAATGATACGGTCGAGTTTTCACAGAGATGTCTCAGGACGAAGCAGATATTTTCTCAGAGATTTTCAGAGAGATTTCTTATTATCACCCTCATTTATCCCCATGTTATCCTCATTTGTCCTCGATTATCATCATTTATCCTCGTGTATCCTTATTTATCCTCATCCTTATTTGTCCAAATTTACACTCGTTTGTCCCAATTTGTCCTCGCTTATCCTCATTTGCCCTCCTTATCCTCTGTTATCCTTATTTATCCTATCATATCCTCTCTTATCCATCTGGACAGAACCTTTGGCGACATTAGCTGGTTTTCTTAGTCTCATTAGTTTCAAAAACGAACCCCAAGCCTTTGTAGGTTTATGAGTAATGTTCTCAGGCTTGCAAGAAAACATACATGTTCTACATAGTTAAGTACCATGCGATTTCGGTCCTCTCCGATAGATCGGACAACATGCTTTTCCGAAGGACAATATTTGCCAAATCGCATGCTTGTCTCCTAATGTATAAATCTATAACATATATATTGTATATATCTACAATGTGACCACTCAACGATTCCTTCTTTTCACATATCTTGATTCAGGAAACATTTCATGTTTGGTTGCGTCATCGCCAAGGAAACGTTGGCCTTCTCGGACCCAACTCCTCACGGAAAACAGCTCGCCGAATCCTATGTTGGCACCGAAAGCTTCTTGGTTTTTCGCTAGCTAGAAATATGGCGTTAACAACCACGTATTTGTCATATCTTCGCACACAAGACCAAGAAAAACACTGGTGCTGGAAATGATGTAAACTTGCCAAAAGCTCGGCAAAAAAAAAAGAGCTCAGTTATCAGCCGAAAGAAGCCGCAGACATTTGCTTTGTGCAGAAGTTAACTTAAATTTTAGAGTATATAAATATTCATCTTGTTTTTTGTTTAGTTTAATATCCCGGTTTAAAAAAAAAGTTTTTAATGTACCAAAGTTAGTTTATAAGAATATGAAATGTGAATAATATTCCTCGTATAGTTCATGTGTTGTTTGGTCCTGATTTTCTATGTCAGTGGTGTTTTCAAGTAAAATATAAATATCGAAAAACCTCGGTCTACCATCTGAGTTCCAATGGCTCAATGGTGAGGGGACTGAGAGCCAGTCCTAGATAAAGCATTTTTTCTTCCTGGCAGCAAATTTTTTTTTTGTCCTGGCAGCAAAATCCAAAAATAAATATTTCCTGCTAAACTAAATTAACGATTTCCTGCCTGATAGAATTTTTCAATTTTATAAGTTGTGATACCACCAGACTTGCAAGTTTGTGTCTCAAAACCATAATTTATCTGAATGTGGTATCTATATATACTTTGAAATAGCGAACTTTTTCAATTGAATACTACGTAATACAAGTACTAGCGTTAAAAATCGAAATGCTGAAACAGTTGAATTAGATAAAAGCAGCTTGCATTCTTGCAAATGCACAATGGCAGCTGCAGCCTGCAACAGCAACACTATACTGAAATGATAAATATTTCATTGATTTCTAAAACAAATCGTTGCGTCATTTGCGCAAGGATATACGAAACTTAGACAGGTTAAGGTCATGTAATAAACCTTCAAAACACTTTCGAATTGTTTACAAATCGCCGCTGGGTTTGGCAAGAATATAGAAAGATGAGTCATCGAACATGAAACTTGATATTCGATCAAAAGTGATGCCCATCAAAATTGTGTGATTGTGTGACCTTGACGCTTTTCGATTTTTTGAAGAATAGGAAATTTATCTTTAAACTTTGACTTGGATTAAAAAAACTGACAAATATTTCCTGCAAGGTACAAAAAATTTCCTGCGAACAACTTTTACAAAAAATTTCCTGGCAGCGGACATTTTCCAGCACTGCTGAGAGCGTCCGGCTGGCATTCGGAAGGTTGTGGGTTCCGTGTCCCGTCTGGAGCTCAGAGTTTTTCTCTGAGTTTAACTTGGTCCTGATTTGTTAGAAGTTATTTAGAATCATCAGAGGGAGAGTAAAAGAGGGAGGGGTGTCACGTAAGGCCAGTCGGGAAGGGTGGAGAAAGAATTCAAAGAAAGAAATCGCAATCGGGCGAAGGGGAGGACGATGGATAGCGAATACATGAAAGAATGGATGATAAAAAGGGAGAAAGGAGGGAATTTGAAGAGGAAAAGAGAGGGAGAATAGAATAAATAAACAGATGGGTAACAATGAATAAATGGAGGATGGGAAAGATGGATGGGAAGGAAGAAACGATAGGAAAGAGGGAAGGATGGGTGGATGAGATGGAGGGAAGAACGGATGAGATGGAGGGAAGAATGGATGAGATGGAGGGAAGAATGGATGGGATAGATGGAGGAAGGGATCTACTGCGGGTTAATTGTTTTCTCGTCAAAATTTGGATATCCTGGGTAAAACATCCAGCAAGTATAAATATATAGACGACTTTAATAAATGCGGGGTGCGTCACTTTCCGCCGTGGTGACGGGTTCAGCCATTTGGCATAGCTTTTGTATTTCAGTAGAACTGATGAGGCTAAGCTCGGCATCGGTGGTGGAGGGTGGCGCGTTCTATAATTGTTGAAGAAGTCTATATATCCGCTATTTTTGTATATGTTGTATTGCTATTGTGTTGTACTTTGTATGTATTATTTGACATTGTATTGTTACTTTATTGTACATAATTTTTGAAGGACCCCACTGAAAAACACTTCGGTGTTTGTGATGTGGGTATCCTGAATAAATATCATTATTCGTTTCAAATATTACGTCGAACTCTGAAAACCGGAAAAGACTGACGTCAAAGCAGTCCAACCGGCGTCTGACTCATGTACACGCGGTTGGGGGCGTAATACCCGAGGTGCATGTTTGCGTAAGCCCCGGGCCCCGGTCACATGTGATGCAGCAAGTTGGAAATCGTGCCAAATGACAAAAGACGTGCGTTTTATCCACACTTTCAGTTTTAGGAAGGTCACTGGTGTGAGTTGAGAGGAAATTGGTGGGTAGACCACCTTATTAACCATTGAAGTAAACAAGATGTTGAGCCGGAGAAGTTTGTCATCACCAGACCTCCTTGACGAATTAAAGAGGAACCAAAATTAGCCGAGGAAATTAAACTACGACATTTTCCCAGCATGATCATCGTCGAGTTTTCGGCTCATAACTAATTGATTAAAAAATTGAGCATTCTTTTCTTGGAACAAAATATTTCCTGAATGCCTGGATGACGTAAACCGGCAATAAATAATTACTGAGGCCAACGCTGCAAAATATTCAATTGCTGTTTGGCCGAAGTAATTATCTATTATAATTAACATTGATCCTACCATTGTGTTGGTATAGAATCGATTAAGTTATAAAAACCCTTATATTCACAAACATCAATATTCACAATGTAAAGCCGAAACGCTGGTGAACGATCTGGCTGCAAGATATATTTTTAATATTTCAGTGTGCCTGCGAAAAACCTAAACAGGTTGAAATCGTTGATATAAAGCAGACATCGAAGTTAGAACTATGGTATTTGACAAAGGTCAGTAAATATATAGAGAATAATACATGGATGTGCGGAAATATGAAATTTATTTCGAGTGTTGACCAGGATATCTCACGAGTGAGCGAAGCGAACGAGTGACATATCCTGGTCAACACGAGAAATAAATTTCATATTTCCAAGCATCCATGTATTGTTCTGTTTATTATATAAAAAAATTGTCCTATTGCCTTGCAAAAATTGCGTTAAACTACAATGCTGATTCAGCGATAATCGTCACATGTGAGATTATCACTTTTATTAGTGGCGGAAAAATCAATAAAACACTCTATTTTATATAATAAAAAGCTATGAGTTAGTCAAACTGAATTACATATTGATGTGGCATAGCAATAAATCATTTTCTGACATGAACCAGAATTATCAGACAAAACAAAAAATTTGACAATTCGCGTTCAGACATGTCGGCGAGAGTAGACGTACGAGTATCGTATGTCGGAAAGCATTTCTGAAAACAAAACAATACTTTAATTAATTTAAGCTTTCAATCTGTTGACGGCTCTAGCTTTTTTTATTTTTATTACGTACTTGTGCTTATTTTAAAATTAATTAAATTACATAAAAGGAATCGGAAGTGTGCAAGTTAGTTATTCGGTGGCTGAGTCCCCTGTGAAATAGTAGAATTTTTGGATAGACTTGGAGACACCAGTAAAACACGCTAAAATCGTATACAATCTCTGATATTGGATGAAAACTAGTGTTCGTCTATCTATATATGCAAGATAAACAAGTTGGTGATGAATAAATTTCACACACCATTGTAAATAAAATCTCACGAGGGATTATTTTAATTGATTTTCCAATAATTGAAATAGCTTGATTGAAACAGTGATTGAAATGCCATATCAACAGTTTATCATGTTTCACCGCAGGGGGAATCCAAACACTCCGGAAAACAATAACTTCCTCGTATTTGGATCCCCTGATGAAACACTCAAACTCGTTGTTGATAGATTACATCCTTTTTACATCCTTTTGTGTGTAGAGAGTTTTATACAATTTGTGTTCGTTATACTGATTCGAGCGGTAGTAAAGATTAGCATTAGCAATAACCATATGTAAACAGGAAGCTCATTAATAATCGTATTAAATACTGATTAAATATTTATTTCTATTGAGGTTTGAGTACTGCCAAAAATATTGAATGTAGTTTCTAACGTTTCGAGCGAAGGCCTTCGTCAGAGAAAGACGTTAGAAACTACGTTGTACGTTCGGCAGTACTCAAACCTTACTATATTTATTTGTATTTCAACACTGCCAACGCAGCACACAACTCTTATTTCACTGCGTTTGGATTATTTCTGTTGAATGTTTCTCGGCATTAATCACCTGCCATGGTTTCCTTTGTTCTTTTCGGGGAATATATTCAATAGCCCCAGCAAAACAATAGATTAATATTCCCTCTAATATTCCCTCAATATTTATTTTCTATTGTGACTCCTGTCAACCTCGTCCATGTGAAAATTAAGTACGTTCTTCGTCCTCGGTGAATAAATCACATATATCCCCATCGTGGCCTCAAAATAACCTATATACTTATTAATGAGTTTGAGAAAGCTTGATAAAAACACCTCTCTTTATTAAACAGTAGTTTCCAACATATAATTGACATGAAACTTGACCAAAGTCTTTCTCAGCTCCGATTTCAAACCTTTTCCGCCAGGGTTGAAATAGCCACGGCTCCCCCCTTTTAGATATAAGACAACAGACATGTAACGTCTGTAACTACAAAACTGATGCAATGTGAATTATGTCAGGAAATAAACTGTAAACAGTGTATTCAATCTACTGAATGTATGCATTTTGAGTATCTATGTGACGTTTGCGTGTTTTGAGTATTTTATATAACGTTTTTTAACCTTTAGAGTCTCTAAAATCTTCCCCTCCAAAAGCCAGAAAATGGCATCTCAGCGACTCTCGATTTCAGGATTTCCCGGGGGAGCATGCCCCCGGATGTCCCCCCTAAAAATTTATTTTGATTATCGTGGCTACGTCCCTGGTAAGGTTTGAGTACTGCCGAAATTAATCGAACGTAGTTTTCTAACGTTTCGAGCGAAGGCAAACTAACGTTCAATAATTTCGGCAATACTTTTCCCATGGTGTTGATTTTCTTTGTTTTTGACTTTATCAAATTCATTAATAATTCATGACGAAAATTCAACTGAAGAAATGAATGTTTAATCAGCATCTTTAAATACGGATAAAACATTGATTAATAAAACATCAATGTTTTATCAAAGTTAATAGGCACTAGTGGCTCAAATTCAGCTTTTTCTGAGTTAACTGATGATCTTATTTAACCTTTTCTACGACTCTTAAACAAAGTGTTCATCATTTATCGCGTCCGATCTTTATGGGCATTTGTACGTAAATGCCCATAAAGATCGGCCACTCATATTTTAACTATTACTTAGTAATCGGAGCGTGTCTCTATATAGCACTCATTAAACATGAGTTTCTTTTGTTTTTCCTTCATGAATTATGACTTTTTGAAAGTCCAAACACTCGTATGTAGAGGAATTCTTCCTCTGATTTAAAAAAACCCTATCTTATTAATATTTCCCTCCTCAGTGTTCTGACATCTGAGGAAGAACGCTTACTCGTATGTGTAAACTATTCTACGTGTAAATTTTGAAGAAATGACAAAACTGACACTTCTCGAATCATTAATAATTCATGAGAAAATCGTCCAATCAGAGGTACTGAATTGTCAAGACCTCAGTTTGATATTTTCCCGTAATGACCGCACCTTCGGTTAATATTAAGAAGGTAATACCATGATCGCCTCGGATTATTTTGTTCTCCGAGGGAATGTAAACCTCGTATTTCCCTCATTGCTCATGCAAGAGGGAAATTTATCCTTTGTCTTCTAATTTTCCCGTGCAATGTTGATGAGGGAAAATTAGAAGACAAAGAAATCCTTTGTCTTCTTCTAATTTTCCCGTGCATGTTGATGAGGGAAAATTAGAAGACAAAGAAATCCTTTGTCTTCTTCTAAATTTCCCGCTTGCGTATATTTTCCCTCATCAACATGCACAGGAAAATTACATGCAACTTCTCTGATCAACCGTGTAAATTTCCTGTCGGTAAGATTCTCAAAGTTTTCCTCGGCGGCGGGGAAATTTAATCGCTAATTTCCCTCAAGTCATGTTATTACTTATAATAAGTTACTATATTTCGATTGTTGTAACCCCAAACATAGTTAACTATATATAGCTATGCACCAAAACGCCTAACAATAAGCACGATAAGCTTTCATTTATGTTGAGAATGCACAGAAAGTGCACATACCTATTGTTTTACGTTAATACTTATAATCAAAACCGTTGAGCGATTGAACCCAAACGCTGCTATGATTTATAACTGATTGCTTCATTATACCAAAAATACAATGTGTTCAGCAAGTGCATACTGCAGTTGCATAAACGTGAACAAAAGCATTGTCCTGTGATCTGATATTTGGGTTTCCCCCCAAGATTACTGATCTTTGGTCAGTCTTTTGTTATTTCAGTCTTTGTTTGAAGCACTATATCAAAGTCGTTCGTCACTCGTCACCAAGGCGGGAGCGTAAACAAAAGTGAGAAGATATATTCGGGGGATTTTGGGTAACAAGATATTCCCTCGATAACATATACAGTAAAAAATTATTATTTTTTTCGAGGAAAGGCTGCTTGCTGTTGGTCCAACAACAAGCTCAAAATGGGTGTGGCCCCTTGCTTTTGTACAATAAACACTTCAATTATTATTACTAACTATCTACTATATGTAACTACTGTGTTGTAGTGTCACTGGGAAATATTTTAAAAATAATTTAACAAAAAATACAAAATGTGCAAAATTTCTTGTTTTTATTTTCAGTTATTTCAGCTGAAGTTTTTCAAATATTAAGAACCTGTTACAGTTTTTTAGGCTAAAAAGGTTCTTATAAAATGGGGGTCTATAAGGCAAATTTTAGCCTAAAAGTTAATTCACAGAAGGTTGTGGGTTTCGAGTTCCGCTTGGGGTTGTTTCCGAGTAAAAAAGCTCGAAAAATATTTTATACACCGTGTCGGTGGTTTAGATATCGGAGGAAGAAATTACATAAATGAAGCAAACATTTACCTCGATTTTCTCTTCAAATATTGATTTGAGATGCTATATCATATACCCGGAAGAGTGTTTCATGAGGATATCCAAACACCTCGAAGTTTATTCAAAAACCTTGGTTTTCAACAAACGTCTCGGTGTGTGGATGTCCTGATGAAACACTCCTCCTGCGCGAACTGCCGAGTTTAGCAATAATAAAACTCGACGGACCCAAGGCCAAGAGCTATATATAATGTAATGTATGTCTGAAAACGAGATGTCGCATGACATTATCGCTAAAAACACAGATCTAATTCAAGTCAAAAGTGTCCTCCGTCAAGCTTATCCAACTCGATCACAAAAAAACAAAGTGAAACTGAAACTGAACCCAAATTTCGCCCCCCCCCCCCCCCCATACTTTGAATCGCCTTATCTGTGTTCCTATGCAGTTCACATGTTATCGTGTATCGAACTTCGGCCCCTTGAGAACATGCGCATTCCGATCCAAGTAAAACACTCTTCAAGTCGAACAACATGAGGTATTTTTATAATATATATATATCCTTTTATTACGAAAGCTTTGTAAATAGAACCTAATCGTACTAATCATGTTTTTACAATCAATAACGACAAATAATACATTCTTGTACGCTTAAATCTCTTCTTCCTCTGTAAGATCTACATCTGTTCTATTCACATCGACGATGCTCAGCGGCTGACGAAGTGCGCGAAAGATAAACACTGAATAATAGGAAATTGCCCCTTCATTTCTGGCATCTTCCCCTAAATGCGTCACGGAACTCGAGATTTAGACCGAAATGACAGAATGTTGAATGAGGAAGAAATAATTTTTTTTACAACAGTATAGATACTTTTATCATAGTTAATAGAAAATAAACTTGGTTTGGAAGCTCGAGAAAAGTCATTGTTTTATGTTTTTGTTCAGGTTGATGGAAATTTGTGCACTTTCACGGTTACTGAACATATTGTGTTTTCTGTATAAGGAAGCAATCATCCAATAGCAACATTTGGGTTCAATCACTCAACCGCAATGTGTAAATATTAGTGATAAAGCTAAAACAAAGGATTTGTCCACCTTCAGGCAGGTACCTTTCAACATGAATCGTAGTTCGTGATTGTTAACCGCTTGAAAGTTTGTCGGGTTTCCAAACCATGTTTATTTTCTATTAACTATGATTGAATAAGGAAGAAATAACAGAAGTTTAAAACGCAGTAGCTATTCGGCTTAATTTGAGTACACCCTTCCTTATCTAATATGCTACTTAATATACATAAGAATGTTGAATTTTGACTATTTACAATATAGAGAGCGTCTAAATATTTTGCAAAACATTTCCGTATCAAATGTCTGTTTCATCCGTTGCACAATCGTCTCATTTCAAAAATCCAAGTTTAAACACATGAACAGAAAAACAACACAGCAAACACCCTACATTTTATCAAAACCAGCTGGATATGAAATATAAAAATAACATAAAATCAACCAGGGTGCCTGGTACTTATAAAAAACATATATTAAAATTATTTTGCAGTACCGAGCGAAAATTGGGGAAATTTGTACAAACACTGGTTTCACACCGAATTATTCCAAAATACCATTTTTCAAATACTATTTTTCTTAACTACATTCATTTTGTCACTGCTATTCGAATGTTCAGATAAAGAACTGAAACCAGTTTCGGACTATACCATACACTGACACAGTTAATTAAAAAGATTTTTTTAAATAAAAACTCATTTATGGCAGTGAAATACGCTGGATTTACTCGACATGGATTAGGACTTATGTACTTCGTTTGAAGCACGGGGTTTGCTATACTATAGTTCTCGTCGCGAAACGATTTCGCTGACGACCTAACGCGAAGTACAATTACTGCTCGTGTGCAAATACACAAATTAAAAAGCTATTTTTCATAATGACATTCATGATATCTCCATAGCTCAGCACCATGACATCTGCTATAGATTACGCGATACACCCGCTGCGCGAACCTTGTACAGCGCTTTTTTTTTTTCGCAAATCTTCGTCAGCCACCGAAGCGTGCGCAACCATATATACAAAAGGGCAAATATCGATGACGCGCAAATACTGTTGGCTCGCAAATATACAAAAGCGAAAATATCAACCACGCGCAAAAATATACAACTTTGAAACAACAAAAGAGTATACCTTTATAATCAATTTATTCACGGTATCTCTCGTTTGCCACTGACGCCACACGACATCTGAGACAATATGACTCGCGCACTGTCGCGATCCCGAACTTCACTTTTAAAAATAGACACAACACAGTCGATTAACTACGACCTTTGGGTTTTTTAAACTGTAAACAAGTTTCGGTATGCTTGCATAGCAAACTCGATAACATCTTACTGTTCTCTCAGATGTACTACTTTAGAATTGCAAAATATTATTCATAATATGCACCTTATTCGAACATTATAATCGCCAAACGTGTCCGGTTCGCAATCCGCCTCGCGCATGTCAAACACACCCCTTATTTTTTTGTAAACAACAAAAAGTACGTCCAAGGATCACCTCAGCTTACAGGTCCGACTAGTGACAAGGATCTTCTTTCTCGGGCGAGCATCGAAAAGTCATCATCGTCGTCGGATGTTCCATTCGGCGCATTGTGAAGAAGCCCTCTGGATAAGTCCATTTGCGCATTCTTAATGCAATCCCCATTCTGCGCGTTTTCCGCCCAAGGGTTTTGCTTGTTATACGGCATACTGTGGCTTCTCTCACGACTCGGGCTTCTACTCAGTAGCACTCTCGCCAACGAGAACTCGGCCGCGTAGTGGCTTCCGTTCGACCAGCCGTTGGCGTAGCGCACTCCGTTCTGTATATCGCTCGCTCTTTCCAATTCGTTCCTGCTGTTCGACTGGGATGCGGAGCTCGCGCACGCTATTTCCCCAAAGGTGTTGTTGTTTGCGTCGGCGCTGCTGTCGATAGCAGAGTGGCCATTCTCACGAATCTCCGTCGTTGCTTCTTCGTCTCTGGCCTCTTCGGGACGAGCCTTCCTCGGACCGTTCGCCCAGCCCGCTTTGTCCAGTTGTTTCGCGTGGAATAACGCCGAGCGGACTTTGAGAGCTTGGGACATCATCGTGAAGATCTCGTTGGCCTTGGCCGGACTTTCGCAGTGGACTACGTGCGCTTTGAACGACGAAGTAGGCGAATCCTTGACAACAAGCACAAACGCATTCGGATGTTCGGCGCTCGTGTTACAGAACGTAATCTTGACGGTTTGATATCGAAACAGTATGGCTCCCTCGGACGGCTCGATCAGTGAGACACAGTTGGCGCTAACGAACAACTCGCGTCTGGCTAAACTCTTAAATTTCGTCTTGTTACTGTACCTTTTGTAGATCTCGACGATCGCCTCATCGGTGCAACCTTTCCCTTTGCCTTCGCTCTTCAAAATATCGGATTCTCCAACGTAGCGCACAGTGTAGCTCACCCCGGCGATAACTTTGTCCTTTTCGTCTGCCACAGACTCGGGTAACGGCTGGTGTTTTGGGCGATGCATCTTTCCTTCTGGTCTCTTCCTCGTATGGATAACTGAGCGAAGCACAGACTGTTCTCACACCCGCGCGCACCTTCGATGTTATAGCATTATGTAGCGGAAATTGATCTAAATATTTACCTACGTGGGCAGATTATGTTACCAAGGTACAAAATAGGAATACAAATAATAGTGAGTGATGACAGCCGTGTTTGTCCAGATTTTCCTTGACGTGCGTCGCTCAGCGTTTTTGCTCGACACGGATCTAACACGCATAAAGATGTTTGGGGATTTGGGAAGGGAGGGGCGAAACCGGAGTAAAAACAAAATTCTCTGGTAAAAGAGGGAAAGAAAGATAAGAAAGGAAGATTCTGTTTCTCAGTGTAGGATCTAAAAGATCGAATTCTTACTGGCTAACATGGTTATCACCAAAACACGCTCGCTAATCAATGCGTGACGAGTTCTGTTGGCACCGAGTGATGTATCACGTACGAAAGTTTTCATTTCCAACGTCTCCAAAACGCTATTTCCTGCATGTTGAAGGGCCTTAACTCCGTTAAGATAATCTGAAAACCACGAATGGTATTTTTCCCCCCCAATATTACGCCAAAGCATGGCACGTAACACGTTTGGTATAGATTATGGAATTAATTCTCCAATCATGTTGTGAATTTTTAGTTTCCTTACAAAATTGTTGACTTCGCAAGAATCAGAGCTGCGCGTCAGAAAATCTTGGGATTTTTATTCACCGGTAGAGTCTACCAGTTGGATGAAAGAAACTTATTTTATTGGAGCCGTTAAATGGACTTTTTTGTTCTTTTGGGAAAGAATTGGAACACCATCATTTTCGTCAGCATCTAATATCATCATTCGCCACATGAGTTCGTTGTCCCACAATGTCCCTTGATATTGAAGAAACAGGATTTCAGTTTCGAAAAAGCTCTTCGTATTTAAAACGAAACCGAAAGAAAAACAGCAATTTCGATGTGTCATCGAAATAGGTCCTTCCTTCTCTCAGCTCAGGAAGCGTTACTTCAGAACCGGAAATAACCACGACGTAATTGGTTTCAAACTGTAAGTGATGAAGATGATAAGAGTTCCCGACAAATGTAATTTCAATTGTTTTTAAGAGTTCTACCGTTTCATCTTTGTCTTGCCTTAATCCATATCTTGGGTTTTCAAGATGTTCGTCTTCGGATAATATGTTCCGTGTAATATATATATCATACACGAGGAGGAGTGTTTTATCAGGATATCCAAAGCACCGACACGGTGCTGATTTCCTTTGTGTTTTCCTCATGAATTATTGAGTTTGAAATGTGTTCAGAGAGAGAGAGAGAGCGTTGAAAAATAGTACGAATGAATAAAATAATTTTTTAAGACCAGGATATAAAATGGAGCGTCTGATAATTTAGCTTGCTGAGAAACATTATCCCATAGCATAGCAGCGCTACAGGTGGTGCGAAACTAATCCGTTGAGATTCGAAGAACAAAGATATTTTCGCCATGTTCATGATGAATAATAGTTATAATTTAACAATATGAATTACATTTATAATTGCAGATGATGAAAACCTTTTGCGGTCAAATTCACTCAACATGGCGGCAATGACGTAAGATGCACACCTAGCCGCAGGCTCTTTGCAAACTCGCTTCCAATCATATCAAGTTACATATTATTATTAACACTACACTCGCAATTTTGGAGCAAGTCTAGATCAGAATTCAGAGGCGTTTTAAATCAGTTGTGTTTGTTTGATCTGATATCAAACACACAGAACTTGACAGAAGTGTGTTTTGATATCAGATCAAACACAACTTTCGAGTGTATGATATAGCTTCTCAAATGAATCAGTATTTTAAGAGTACATTTGAGGTAAAAGTTGGCTAAAGCTAAAAGTGTTTGATTACAAATCCAAATTCCGTCTCGGAACTGATTTCCTTTGTTCTTATCTTATTTGAGTACACTTGAAGTGAAGCAAGCCAGATGTTCTTCTCTTTCGGTCGGCTCGGAGAATATTTTAATTCAATTCACTACATCCTTGATTGTTTCACTGATTGACAAAGTATCGTGTTAATTTTTATACAAAACAGAACCCTACTGACATGCACTGACCGGACATAACATTCCACTACTATACACTACACTACACCACACCACACTACACCACACCACACCACACCACACCACACCACACCACACCACACCACACCACACCACACTACACTACACTACACTACACTACACTACACTACACTACACTACACTGCACTGCACTACACTATATACACTAACTGCACTGCACTACACACTATAGGAGGCCTATACGGGTTTGTTTGTTACGGGTTTTTAGTTGCTATGTACTGTATAAGCCTCTTTTATAAATAAGTTTATTATTATTATTATTATTATTATTATCATTATTATTATTATCATTATTATTATCATTATCATTATCATTATTATTATTATTATTACTATTATTATTACTATTATTATTATTATGACTATAGGAAGAGTGTTTCATCCGATATCCAGTCACCGAGAAGTGGTTGAAAAACGAGACCGTATAGGCCGAGTTTCTTAACCAATTTCGAGGTGACTGATCAAACACTCTTTCGAGTGTTTGATCTCGCTTCTCAAACAACTCAGTATTTTATGGAAAAATCAGGTTGAAAGTTGGCAAAATTCTATGCTAATTAAGACCGGGTTTCCAGTTCACCGTCTCGGTACTAATTTCCTTTGTTTTCATCTTATGAATTATTAATGAGTTTGAGAAGTAATATATCCAACACGAGAAGCCATTTATTAACTGATTTGAAAACACCAGACGTGTGTTGAAAAGCGAGGCGATAGCTTCTCAAACGAATCAGCATTTAAAAAGAAATTTGAGGTAAAAGTTGTCTTAATTTATGGGAGTTTATTACCACATTTACCAACGTTTATAGGTAACTGCTTTCCATTATGTTTTCCTTATGAGTTTGAGAACACGAGAAGAAGTGTTTGACCTGATATCAAACACAGAGAAGTGTGTTGAAACTTGAAAACCAAGGCGAAGCCGAAGATTTTTAACCAACTGAATACCGTTGAATGCCTGTTATCACGTTTGTGACGAGGGTGTCTGAGCCTTTGACTACATGATAAAATCATCTGGCATTAGGGCCTGTTTATATGGAGCCAAGTTACCCGGCTAGGCGAGTTACTCGGCAAACCGAGTTACCCGCCATGTATAGAAATTCAATGCTACCCCGGCAGAGTGTTTATATGAGACAGGCGGGTAACTTGGCCAGCCGAGATCCCGACAAAACAGCCGAGATCTCGGCATGCCGGGATGAAAATAAGTAATAGATACAGCATGAGCAGCCGAGCTGTATCTGATTTACAAGGCGAGCTGCAAGCGAGCCGTAAGTAAATCAGATACAGCTCGGCTGCGAATTTTCGTCATGAATTATTAATGAGTATTTTAATCCCATGTGAAACCATTATAATGCGTGGGCGGCTTTGCCAAGTAACTATTGCTTCGCAGGATGTCTGAGGAGGGTCACAATAGGCTTCTTAAATCCCAAATCCCGTTCGATATTTGCTACCCTCTCCCGTATCCCGACAAGTTTGGTTTATAGCTGAACCCAATCCGACTAACGTCTTCGTTATTTAGAAATCCCGAATCTCGTTGTTCAATTCTCCTTATGGCTTATTTCCCGAATCACGACAGCAAATATTTCTAGATCTCGTTTCCTTTTGAAATCCCGAATCTCGTCCATTTTCCCCCTCTTGTATCCCGTTTTTCGTTATTCAAATAATCGTTACCCGCGTGGCCGATAAACTTATTGTGGGACCCTCTCTGAGGTTCTCAAATTGTGGGTTTTTAGCCGGCTCATGCCGTATAGTAACTATAAAAGAACACGGTCTCTTCTTTCGTGTCATACACTGCTTCAAACACCCGGATAAGCATTACGTTGTCACGAAAATATATCGTGCAGCTAAAATAATGAAGAAAAACTCGCCTTGTTCGATGTGGACGCAAACCGCCAGTATTTCGGACGAAGGTGCGATAATCTTATGAAAACATTCTAGAACCGACACATCATCATCAATAAGTGTTAATTTGTCACGCGATTAACCGTACGTGGTCTAACTTTCTTGCATCATACGCCCGGCACATGACGTGAATTAGAGGAGCAACCAGTAAACAACATAATCGCATTATGGAACACTCGTGACCATTAGAATATGTCATGGTTACACCCACGAAGATATTTATCTTTTTATGTAACTTTTTGCTCAAGCAATGTTAGGTTAGTATTGTCTTTGGATTTGACAAACTATTCCAGTTATCGAGTGAAAATATTCGACAATGTCTTAGACAATGTCCAAGTACAAGGAGACAACAATGATTGTCATTCCTCGTGAGGGATTTCTGTCGCTGAACAACTTTAATACCAACTGTTGTCAACCTCTGATCAACACACTTGTGAACTGTCTTACAATTTCAGCGAGGAAAGTTATCAAGGTAAGATATCAGTTTCTATATCAGTAAACTGACAGCTGTGTTTCTTGGTGGGAGATTTCACGGTTGTTTTCTTCTGTTTTTAGGTGTATATTGGCGTGGGTTCATGATCAACATTCTGATCAGACGCTACTATCTGCGTGTGTGTGTTTTGACTTATACAAATTCTGCAAAATAATCTGATGGGCTCAATGATGAATGGTACATTACTGTAAAATTTTATTAAAGCTCTAGATTTGTCAAATCATATTAAGCACTTGGAATTGCATTGACAGTTTTGCCACAGCATTAGAGCAAGAGGCATGATTATTAAATATTTGTATATTATAAATTATGTGTACATCCTGTCAAAACCATCGCCATATGTCAAGCGATAAGTTATACTAACTTGTAGTTCTCAATTTTATAATTAAAAAATATAGAAGAAATGTGTACATACTCTGTCTATTGTAATTAATATTAAATTTTTGGACTTTCGACTCCCTTGCAAGCAACTCTGTGGGCTCTTATGGTGAAGAGGTGAGAAAAACTTGGTCTACCACTGGAGTGGGCAAACTCGGGTGGAGTGGGCAAACATGGGTGGAGTGGGCAAGGGGTGTCACAGTCGCAAAGCCAAGGTTGTTGTCCCATTTGAGGCAGCACTTCACTTGCGATAGTAACTTCTATAGTAAGCTCTATATAGAGCAAACATGGTACTAATGAAATCAAAGTAGTCTGCTGCGTAGGCAGTGTTGAAACACAAATTGAAATATAGTAAGTTTAGATATACTGCCGAAACATGAAACGTGGAAGTATAACGTTTCGAGCGAATTCCCTTCGTCAAAAACTCGTCTACGTTCCATGTTTCGGCAGTACATCCAACCTTACTATATTTTGATTTCGATACACTACTAATAAGGCTTTCGTCAAAGAAAAAGACAAAAAGCTAAACCTTATATTAGTATGGTCTATATGTATAGGTAATAGCATGGTTTCGAGTGCAATTTGGAAAAAAACATGCACGAGTGAGTTTTTCAAATACTGTCAAAATAGCACGAGTCCGAAGGACGAGTGCTATTTGAAGTATTTGAAAAACTCACGAGTGCATGTTTTTTTTCCAAATTGCACGAGAAACCATGCTATTACTTATTAATAATATACATGAAAAAATGTTCAAAACAACTGTACTAACATTTTAACGTACGTGTTTAGCCGTCCACTCCTCGCATATTTATTTGTTAAAAAACGCTTCGCTTCCTTTACTACTTGAAAAAGTTTACTCGAGGCATAAAGAAGCTTCTGGTCTTCTTGTGGGTACTTCACTTGGCAATATTAAAGCATAACTAGCTTCAAATTTGAACAAATTATCCCCAAAACCGCCGAATCTTGGCCGTTATCTTTGTTTGTTTTGTGTCGGGAAAAATCCGCTGTACAATCAATTTGATTGGTTCTTAGTGATAACAGATTTATGCACTGTGATTACAGATTTTTTGCACTGTGATAACACAATTCTGCACTGTTGTTTGGGATTAACTGCACTGGAATCAGCCAATCACAGTCGAGATATATTTCATGTATATTATTAAATGAGTTACATAAACACTCACTTTGAACGATCATATCTCGTGATATATTACATCTTAAACTCATTAATAATTCATGAGGAAGACACAAAGAAAATCAGTACCGGTCGTTTGGATATCGGAGGAAGAAATTACACAAAACGTTTACGTCGACTTAAAATACTGATTTGTTTTATATAAGTCCGATATGATAAAACACTATAACTGCTCGTGTTGCTAAACATTAGTTTAACCATAGTTAATAGAAAATAGACATGGTTTGGAAGCTCAACAAAAGTCATTGTTTTATGTTTTTGTTCAGGTTTATGGAAATTTTTGCACTTTCACGGTTACTGAACATATTGTGTTTTCTGTACAATGAAGTAATCGTCCTATAGCAACGTTTGGGTTCAATCACTCAACCGTACTGTTTAAATATTGATAAACCTAAAACAAAGGATTTGGCACCTTCATGTACCTTTCAACATGAATCGTAGCTTGATTGTTAACCGCTTTGAAGTTTTCCGGGTTTCCAAACCATGTCTATTTTCTATTAACTATGGTTTAACATTTTTAACTCGTTGTATTGACATGCTGTGACACGATGTTATATAGGCGAGGTGACGAAATATTAGCATAAGTGCATTAGCATAAGTGCATAAGCATAAGGTCACATCTACTCAGTCATTTGTGCTCTATTTCCCATATATGTATATAGTGTTTTAATTCGTCAAGTGCGTGGGTTGAAAAACGCTGAGCTTCTCAAAGAATCAGTATTTTAATTTCAAGAGAAATTTGAAGTGAAAGTTGGCTTCAATTTACGCAAGTGTTTGATCACACATATATCCAAACTCCGTCTCGGTACTGATTTCCTTTGTTTTTCACTTATGAATTATTTATGAGTTTCAGATGTAGCCATTGATATATACCAGGCGGAAAGCGTAGTCTTGTCAAAAAGATAATTGCCCAGCAAATAATTTTCAAAAAAGCCATAAGTATATAAAAGTTTTGAAAAACAATTTAATTTAATAACGTTAAATAAATTAAATTATGTTTTTCCGAACTTTATCGTTATTATGGCTGTTTTGAAAATTCTTTGCTTGGCAATTACTCTTTTTGACAAGAGTTTCAGATGTGTTATTTAGGGGCTGTTTATATGGAAGGCGGGACGGGACGTTTTTCATCTCGGGTTTATATGAGAATGTTTTCAGGTGGGACAATTGCGACCGGGAAGTTTCACAACACAGCTAGAAAGTTGTAAAAACCACAGAATTAAAAGAAAATAAATAGAGAAATAGATAGAAATTGACGTATTATAAAGAGCTCCTGTCCTCCTACTAGCCGTTATCACTTATTAGTATCGAATAAACAGCTTAAGAATCAAAATAAATATACTCGGAACGGTATCCGTCATATCGGATAATTAAGAATTAATTAAGAAATGTTCTCATCAGGAAAATTGCTTCCTCGCTCTGAGTAAGAAAATAATTTCTTGCTGGCATGGGTGACCCACGCGGTGGAAGGGCGTAAGAAGATTACTATAGTCATTCTTGGCTCAAACAGTTCAGACCACGGATCACAGCTAAGATGTATGGCATGAATCCAAATACCACCATGGCGTTATATAAGATAAACGCTACTTTTTAACGCCCTCACTGCTAAGTTGTAAGGCGATTTACACTCACACCTTGACATAATATGCATGCCTCTACTTACAAACATCTTTCCGGGCACGCCCTCTCTCCTCCGCAGAGGCGTCTTGAGCTTTTTTGAGCTCTTCAATATATAGGGGTTCAATATTGCAGGGGTTTAGACTATAGAGCACAGAGTAATGCGGTAGAGTGTAATGGGAAATAAGGAAAACCGCCCATTACACACTACCGCATTACTCTGTGCGCTATAGTCTATAAACCCCTGCAATATTAAACGCCTATATATTATTGAAGAGCTCAACAAAGCTCAAGAAGCCTCTGCGGAGGAGAGAGGGGCACTCCCGTAAAAGCTGACAGAAGTTTGTGGAAAAAGACCTTAAGATACCCTGGGTACGGGTACATTACCCGTAAACCGAACCTGTAGTCGTATGTACGGGTGGACCATGATCTACCACGAGAAAACGGGTAGATATTACGAGTAAACAAAAATGGCGGTACCCGTAAACCGAACCCGGGGTATCTTAAGTAATATTTAAAACACGAGCAGGAGTGTTTTATCAGATTTAAATCTGATAAAACACGTGATGCGAGTGTATTGAATGGCTTCAAAAACGATTCGTTATTGGATGTTATGTTCATTAGTATTCTTTATATAAATTGTATGTTCATTAGTATTCTTTATATAAAATTGTATGTTCATTAGTATTCTTTCTGACGTCAAGAAGTTTTATCAGGTATAAAACCACGGACATGGTACTGATTTCCTTTGTGTTTTCCTCATGAATTATTAATGAGTTTTTGAAGGTCTCTAATCACTGAATCCCGTAAGGTGTATAAACACACGGATATTTTTTCTCGGTCACGAAGTTCTCCGCATACTCTATAAGGATTAGAAAAAATAGTCACATGACCCGACTAAGCTTAACTGCGCCCAAATCAATCATACTTAATTTTAAAATGACAAAGTAACAACTTTTGTAGTTCGTATCTTTTGTAGTTTTCCGTATCCTTGCATAATATAATGTTTATTCAGGATACCCGCATCACCAAAGTGTTTTTCAGTGGGGTCTTGTAACTGACATAACAATGCATTACATCACTTCACATTACATTGTATGGCATAATATTACATTTATATATATATATATATATATCCCGACCAAGCGAGGTTAATAAAGTTTTCATTGGATGGCCAAAGTTTTTTAGTTTCATTTGAATGTCGAGAGTAAAAGCAGCAAAGACCGAACTAACCGACTTTCAACGAGAACTGTAAGCAACAAAAACACTTTCAGTCACCGTAAATACTGTCGTATTAAAATTTTCGTCGCGGTTAATTCATTTTCACGATATCTGAGCACCATTTTAGCTAACTAATACCGTATTTATTCCAACAGACGCCCACTATCAAATAAACGCCTCTCCAATAAACGCCCCTCTCCAATAAACGCCCCTCTCCAATAAACGCCCCTCTCCAATAAACGCCCCTCTCCAATAAACACCCCCTAAAACTAAATTACTTAATAGCAAAATGCGCATTTTGGCCATATACCGCATACAGTGTACTGTGCAGATTACATTCATCTACAATATATAACCCCAGTGTTTGTCCAAATACCTTCATCTTATTAAAAAAAATCATGAGATTGTGTGAACATTTGCGACTTTTTTTTTAATAATTGAAATATCAAATTTTGAAATAAACGCCACTCTCTAATAAACGCCTCTATGGTAATCAAATTTTCAGATCGGCAACGGATGCAGTTATATACGCTGACAACATACGCGAATTTGAGAAACACTTTCGCGGTTTTGTTTTCGCTGGGAAGCGGTAAATAAAAAATTATGAATTAAAATAGATTCCTGGAATATATATATAGAGTAACAATTTCGCTTTCGTTCGAGGGTGTTTATATGGAGGCGAGCCAGCTCGGGTACCCGAGCTAGCCGACTTTGCCGAGATGATTTTTATTGTGTTTACAAGAGAAGGGCTAGCTCACCTAGCTGGGCTTGCTTGCTTGTTGTGCTAATTGCATAGTTATCAGTTCTGGTAAGACACGAAGTCTCATTGTTTTAAATATGACCTGTACGTGAACAAGCAGCACTTGTGAATTGTTAATATGTTGAAAAAAGCTGGTAAAAATAAATTTTGTCGCGTGTACGAAGCTTTTAATGCCAGCCTGGGTAGGCGAGCCCGGTCTACATGGGAAAAACCCAGTTATATTGACTAGTTTTTGTTCATTATTGATGCATATTTTTAGGATGTAAAATTACCAGGTGGGAAACATGATTTTTATAATACAAATCAGTATAAGATTGAACATTATAGGCAACTAAAATACTCCTAGTACATACACAGTAGTCACGTCCTGTAATTCAATATAATATGTCAATCGTGTTTACATGGGAAAAACCCAGCCCGGGTAATTCACAAAGCGAGATCTCGGTCTCACAAAGCGAGATCTCGGTCTCACAAAGCGAGATCTCGGTCTCACAAAGTGAGATCTCGGTCTCACAAAGTGAGATCTCGGTCTCACAAAGCGAGATCTCGGTCTCACAAAGTGAGATCTCGGTCTCACAAAGCGAGATCTCGGTCTCACAAAGCGAGATCTCGGTCTCACAAAGTGAGATCTCGGTCTCACAAAGCGAGATCTCGGTCTCACAAAGCGAGATCTCGGTCTCACAAAGCGAGATCTCGGTCTCACAAAGCGAGATCTCGGTCTCACAAAGCGAGATCTCGGTCTCACAAAGCGAGATCTCGGTCTCACAAAGCGAGATCTCGGTCTCACAAAGCGAGATCTCGGTCTCACAAAGTGAGATCTCGGTCTCACAAAGTGAGATCTCGGTCAGGTGGGCTGGCTCGACTCTCATATTAACACAAGATGAAAATTAACAAGAAATAATAGCACAAGCACGATCTCGGCAAAGCGAGCTAGCCTCCATATAAACACTCTCTCAGCCTGTAAGACGTCCCACCCCCCTTCATACGACAGTCTTTAATTACGCAGACTATAGTTGTTTACAGAGTACAGAGTACAGACTAGACTTTTCTGGGAACTGGCCAATGGGATTACGCAAGAGGATAAAGTAATTGAGGTAATTTACACGCCTAGATCCGGTTTTAAACTAATTAATACTAATGGGCTTTTAAAATGTGTGTGAAGCTGCAATCGAGAACAAATTAAATGAGTTGGCACAATTGCTTTTAGAGCAGGAAAACTGCGTCACTACATAACTAAAAGATGTATATATGCAAGATTTCCCCTCCCTCCCCTTCCCGAACAATGTTAGAGGCATTTGGCATATATCTTGTATTCAGCTATATCATAAGAGAGCAACATTGAAGGGAGGAGAGGGAGCGCTCTTTTATAGGGTTTTTGTCATGTTTCATCAAAAATTAGCAACGTATAGAGCTTAGAGCACTTCTGAGTTATATAATGATTGATTTTAATAGAGTCAAGTTGGGAGCACGTCGCAGAATGATGGCACTTATATTTGATATTTTGATAAACTGAAATCTAGTTTCTTCAATATCGAGGGACTTAACTTCTCATCTTATGTTATTAGGATAATTATTGTCGGACAGCGAACTCAGGGGAGAATAAATGATATTAAGTCATGATTTATTAGAAAATAGATATCTTTCTCACTCGGCACTGCGAAATGCGTTTCACTAATCAGATTAACCCTGTTACCTATCATTCTAACCAGAAAACGATACAGTGACAACAGGGTGTCTCTGACTTATTGCGTCAACAAAATCGAAAGAGATGACACAGACACATATTTTCAGACGGAAGTATTAAGTGATATTATTGATTCGCTACTAAAACACAAGACACCGTTCCAACATATTTGTCAACCTTGCATCTCAAAGCTAAAGTAGAAATGCCGTAGTCAAAATCGAAAGAGATTACACACGTTTCAGATCAAGTAATCGACAATTAAAGATAACGTCTAACGGAAGTAGTATGTGTGTTGACCCATATATAGGACTAGCCACCAGATCATTTGTAGTAGAAATGTAGTAGCCAAAATGAAAGAGATGACACACACATGTTTTAGATCAAGAATCGACAATTAAAGAAAAACTCTAACTGAAGTAGTAAGTGTGCTGACATATAGGACTTGCCACTAGAACACGAGACACCGTTGCAACATATTTGGCAACCTTGCAAAATCTAAAAGTAGAAATGTCGTAGCCAAAATCGAAAGAGACAACACCACATGTTTCAGATCAAGCGTTCGGCAATTAAAGATAAGTTCTGACGGAAGTAGTATGTGGTGTTTACACATAGGACTCGCTACTAAAACACGATAAACCGTTCCAACATATTTGTCAAGCTTGCAGAATCTAAAAGTAGAACTGTAGAAGCCAAAATCGAAAGAGATGACACACGCACATTTTCGATTAAGCGATCGACAAAAATTAGTACTGACCGAAGCAGTGTGTTGCTCTATAGAACTTGGCACTAGAATTAGGGCCTAGAATACAACAAAGCGGTCTGACATATTTCTTAATCTAAAATTAGAAATATCGTCGCAAAATCAAGAAAGATGACAGACATATGTTTCATTCATATCAAGCAATCGACAATTGAAGATAAGCTATGAGTGGTGTTGACTCGTACAGCATTCGCCACTATAAAAATAGAAGGCGCCGTTTCATCAACATATTTATTTCTAAAAGTAGACATGTTTTCATCTTTCTAGATCTATAAAATCCTCCTCCTCCTCCTCCTCATCATCATCGCCATCACCACTTTCACCATCAATCAGCATCACCATATCATAATATCATCACCACCACCATCACCATCATTATCACCATCACCACTTTCACCATCACGTGGATACGAAATGCAACTTTGTTACTAGTTCAAAATTTATGAAAACTAGGTAATGTAACTGTGACAATTTATATCACCACCACCAATACCTTCACCACCATCATCATGCACTATCACCGCACCACTTTCACCATCATCATCACCATCATATCATACCATCACCACACCACCATCAATCAGCATCACCATCAGATTTGCAACTTTGTTACTAGTTCAAAATTTATGAAAACAACTAGTTAATGTAACAATTTATATCACCACCACCACCACCACCATCATTATCACTATGACCGCACCACTTTCACCATCATATCATACCATCACCACACCACCATCAATCAGCATCACCATCAGATTTGCAACTTTGTTACTAGTTCAAAATTTATGAAAACAACTAGTTAATGTAACTGTGACAATTTATATCAACTTATTAAAGTCATTCTCCCCGTTCACTGTATATAATATTTACTTGATTCCATCACTCATACCGCTACGGTAATTCTTCTTCTTCGACCTCCAGCAAATCAAACTTTGGGCCTCCATCCTTTTAAATATTTTCTCAGCTTCATACAGTGTAACTTATTCATGCCGAAATCCGCCATTAAGATATCATCATTGAGGCACGTCAGCAATTCCCCATCAATCATTTCACTCTCAAATTTCACAACATACTTCGCCATACCAAGTTCCCTTAGGATGTCAGCGACCTGCTTCACCGAACACCCGGACACATCCGGGCCTTTCTTCACCGAAGGCTGGGCAATACTGACGGTAGTTACGAAGACCTTTGCTTCGGATGGAGGAGTCGTGTTTTCGTCGCTGTCTTCGGGGTTTGGCGGCTCAACTTCGTCACCTTGCGAAGATGCGGTATTATTGACAGCGGTCGCGGCTTCTTCAGAATTAGGCTCATCTGATTTGAAAGGTTGTGAATCTTAACAAAAGTGTATAACATGAAATTATTAGGTCAGTTTTCAAAAGGAATAATTTAATATGTAAATATTTCATTTGAAATTGCTCACATTGCGGTAAAATTGAAAAAAACCTTGCAGAAATAGAAATGTCTCGGACGACTTAGGGAGCATTCATAATTTATGTGGTGGCGGTGGTGGTGGGGCTATGGGGATTTGGAGGGGGGGCAACTATTTTCTCCAGTAACAATTAGGGGGGCTATCCAAAATAATTTTCGAAGCCAAGAACCCGGAAGGGGGGCCATCATGTATATGTTAATATTTGTATTTTTAAAAATGTTGTGGACTTGCTTGTGGATAGTCAATCGAGATATGGTCTGGAGACTCGGCAAACTTCAAAGCGCCTATAATGAGCTGTGATTTTATGTTGAACCGTACCTTAAGCCCTAATCAAACGAGAACGCAAGTCATCGCAAGTTGGCAGTCAGAATTTCTGTGGCGGTCGTTTGAACACCCAAATTACCAAAATAAAGGTTTCATGAGTGTTTTAAACAAGTTTTAACTTTGTCACGGTACATGATATTTTCGGAAAACTATTCAGAGCGGCTGGCTGAGATAGCGTGACTGCCAACTTGCGATGACTTGCGTTCTCGTTTGATTAGGGCTTTACACCGTGCACATCCTTTGTAATTTTAGATTTATTAATATTTAAATAGCACGGTTGAGTGATTGAACTGAAACGTTGCTATTAGACAATTCGTTCATTATACTAAAATACAATGTGTTCAGTGACCGTGCACCGTGCACAAAAATGCATAAAGGCGAACAAAAAGATAGACCAAAGACTTTAGCTGAGTTTCCAGACCATATCTCGATTGACTATGGACTGACAGACTGAGGAATAGCTTTATATATAGTAGCAGTTCAAGTAAAAAGACTTTTTAATAGATTAGTTTTAATGCCCACTTATACATATATATTTATAAGTCATTATTGTAGTATACCATGTATATATTACGTTTTAGGATTTAAAATATTGTGATCTTTAACAACTTCCTTTTTTTATGTAATATTTAAAACATGAGCAGCAGTGTTTTATCAGATTTAAAACACGAGGCGATAGCCGAGTGTTTTAGATCTGATAAAACACGTACTGCGAATGTTTTAAATAGCTTCAAAAACGACCCATTTGGTAAGTTCATTGGCGTAGTAAGTTTGAAAAATAACGTTGTCTAAGCCGAGAAAATCAAAGCTAAAGTTCATGTAAATCAGGAGGTTTCTTTATCAGATATAAAACCACGGACCAATCTCGTTCCCAGAGCCCACGTTCATCCAGATTCCGCTCGGATATTTACGCATGCGTACTTCAACCGGAATAACAAGAACCCTGTGATTTGAAACGGATTATCCCAGAGTCTCTCGTTTCCCGGATGAGGAACTTGGGCTCTGGGAACGAGATTGACCACGGACATGGTACTGATTTCATTTGTGTTTTCCTCATGAATTATTAATGAGTTTTTGAAGTAAAGTTTATACACAATTCAGCTTCTAGCTGCAATGCTATTAACTTAATAAATTATCTATCTATCTATATATCTATCTATCTAATTTTGGTCAGCAGAACTGCAGAAGCAGAGTACATAACAAATGTTATTCACCAGACTGAGAAGTTTTTTTTTGCGCGGGGAAGGTATTTTTTTCGCGAAAAATTGCGCGGAAAACTTGCAATAAATATGCGGAAATCTCTTTCCGAAAGTCAATAAACGTTGTTAATCTTGTTATGACTTATGAGTACCACCGTATGCTCATGTATTTTTTGACATAACACGAAGAATAAATAGTAAAATGATATCGGTAACTTCTTGCGCAATCTAGCAACTTTTGCGTGGATGCGCAAAAATTTACCCCAAATGCGCGGATTTTTGAAAAACTTCTCAGTCTGGGTTATTCATACCTTCCTCCTTCCTTTGGACTACGGGACTATTCCCATTTCTTCGTACAAGACTACCTTGGTTTCTCGAAGGCTTTGGTGGAGCCGTGCTACGAAACATCCCGCCATTTTGTTCGCCATTCTTGACCTCTGTCATTTCACTCATCTCCAGTCCTTCGTGCGCGGCCTCGTTTCCATTCGTTGATTGGTCCAGATCACGACTCTCGTAGACTTCCGGTTCTCCTTCAGTTTCCGCTGAGACCTCCTCCTGTGAGCGGACGCTTTCTTTTACAACAGCCGTGGAAGCGTAGGTTACAAGTTCCCTATACGAGTACTCCTTGACTGAATTGCGAGGTTTGAAGGCGCTGTAGGTATCGATCATTTGGAGACTGGTCAAATCCATACCGTTGTTGAGGCTTCGACAGATCTGCGCATAGTCAGTACTATTACGCAACATGCCTTCGCACACGGCTATACGGATATCTATATCCCGGGGAAAGGTCACCACGGTGCGGCGCCCAGCGCCACTGATGGTCGAGGCAAGGACGACATTCTCGGTGTAAGTGTTTTCCAGGTATATACTACCGAGGGTGGAATTAAACATGAACTCGTCCGCCGACCGGCTTTGTTTCCCCACGGTCGGGGGATCGATGAACTGGACATAGACCGGCAGTCGGAACTGCGAGGCGACCTCGGCTAGGTAGTACTCCTTCCCATCGGCTAAAGGTTGAAAACCGGCGATACAGTCCCGGGGCAATTCGATGGTCTGGCCGTTCTGATTCACACAGAACAACCGTTCTTGGCCTTTCTTGCTCTTATCGATGCCTTTGAGACGAAGCTTGTCTCCGACGTTCAAGATCTCTTCGTCTTTCGAGGCGCTGTAGTACCCTTGCGAGATGCGAACGTGACCAGGAAATACAGAACAGAGTTCGTCGACGCTTTCGTAGACGTCCTTCAGGTTCGACGGACGAATTTCGACCTTGTTGGGACAGTTTAAGGGAATATTCACCTCCTTGCCTCGGTAGTCGCGCCCCACGATCTTATCCGAAGACTTCAAAACATGCAAGGTGAGAACTTGGTCGGCGCCGAGACTCGATTCTTCGTCGTCGCCGTAGAATCCTTCGATCACTTTGACGATTTGAGGCAGGGAGAATCTCTTGAGGAACTCACTGACTTGAAACGACGTAGAACTCCATTCTAGTTTGTTTAACTCCACCTGCTTTACTTCGGTGAGAAAACTCATGGTTGAAATGAAAACCCAAACTTTCTCGAACTGTTCTCACTGCCGCTACAGATGTTGACAGATTATTTCCGCCCTCGCCATGTAACCTGATTCGTCTCAAACATGTAATTAACCTTTCTCCTCTGGCACTAAATCATCATTCCAGGGACGCCAGAAGAAAACGTTGTCCATTTTAGGAGGGAAATACGAGTATACGACGGTGAACAAATATTACTTTAAATATTCTTTTATGCACGTGCATCTAAATGAGTCTTCCTGTCCTCCTTTTCCAGTCCTACTCGCACGAAGCAACTCGCACTTTCCACTACACGTAGTTTCAACTGTATTCCGGCGATGGTCGGGTTTTTTGAACAAACTTCGCGGTGTTTGGCTATCCTGATGAATCACTCTTCTGAGTGCTTGATATATCATCTCAGACAAATCGGTATTTTAAAGTGCCTATGTCATCCTCAGGGACTTTACATATTTATACTAATTGGAACATTCTGAGAAGATTTGTAATATATCTTCTCAGGCAAAAATTTCATCTTCATGGATTTTTTTGCCGTTAAAGTTGACGGAAGTGACGAGGAATCTGTAAAGTGGTTTTCATATAGACAAATTCCTCTTTCGACGTCACTTCCGTCAAATTTAACGGCAAAAAAATCCATGAAGATGAAATTTTCGCCTGAGAAGATATATTACAAATCTTCTCAGAATGTTCCAATTAGTATAAATATGTAACGTCCCTGAGGATGACAGGCATTTTAAGAGAAAATCGAGGCGAAATTTCGATTAATTTATGCAATTTCTTCCTTCAATATCCATGCCAATTTCCTTCCCAGAGCGTCTAATTTTCCCGTGCATGTTGATGAGGGAAAATTAGAAGACAAAGAAATCCTTTGTCTTCTTCTAAATTTCCCGCTTGCATATATTTTCCCTCATCAACATGCACGGGAAAATTAGATGCAACTTCTCTGATCAACCGTGTAAATTTCCTGTCGGTAAGATTCTTAAAGTTTTCCTCGGCGATCATAATATTCAAAGTAATAACATGACTTGAGGGAAATTAACGATTAAATTTCCCATTGGCCTCGGGAAGATTTGTAAAAGTTTGTTTGTTTTTTCTTTCACAAATCTTCCTACCCTGCGAGGAGAGCCTTCTTTTCCTTATTTCTTCGCTGAGAGAGAGAGGAAGAAAAGTAGGCTCTGCTGTATTCGTGTTTGGCTTCGTCCAAGATTTAATAGGACGAAGTAACGGTTCTCGTTTTGTTTTCTGCTCTGATTGGGACTGGGTTAGAGATTGTAACCAAGCAACTGACATGCATGCGCAATGAAAACCAGTCACGAATACAGCAGAGCCTACTTTTCTTCCTCTCTCTCAGCGAAGAAATAAGGAAAAGAAGGCTCTGCTCGCAGGGTAAAATCTTCCCTCGGCGGCGGCGAAATTTAATCGCTAATTTCCCTCAAGTCATGTTATTACTTATATAATAGTTACCTAGCTCGGGTTCGGTAACTATAACCTATACATAGAAAACTCGGTCTCGTTGTCTAATTGTTAATTATACACCAAATTCTGACCGAACCAGTGGGTATTATGTAGTGGTATACATATATATATATATATTTCTAAAATTCATTAATAATTCATGAGGAAAACACAAAGAAAAATCATGAGCGTATCGGATCTATATATGTGATATAGACTCGCTCTAAGTTTCTCGCTGGTTTTTAACGGCTGAGATAAGCTTAATTTTCAAAATTACTACGCCAATGAACGTATGAAGTGATTCTTTTTAGAAGCCATTTAAAAACCTTGCAGTACGGGCTTTATCGGCTCTAAAACACTCGGCTATCGCCTCGTGTTTTATATCCGATAAAGCCCTCCTGCGCGGTTTGTAAATATTACATATATATATATATATATATATATATATATATATACATACATGTATACATATATACATACATATATATACATATATACATATATACATATATACATATATACATATATATATACAGGCCTGCAAATAATTTTTTGACATAGAAGAACAAATGTCAGGCCAGGCCAGAAAGTGGTCGGACATGTAGAAATTCTGGACGGACTAAGGTTTTCCCTACTTTTTATAAATGCATCCGTTTATCATGATGGGATGCACGAGGAATCAGAATAGATTTTTTATCTCGAAAATTAACAGTAAACTAGTACTTAACTACGTAGTGCATGATCCATTTTAAAAACAATCTATAACATAGTACAGGAATAAGGATTGATACAAAAATGATACAAAAATCTCTTCTCATTGTTGATCAGCTGAAACAGACACTGACACTGATGTTTACAATTACAACATAAAATGCATGGTATATATTAATATAGCCAATATATCACTCTGTCTGAGAATTCGTTTTACTTCAGTATTTGTTGATCTTCGTAGGAGAAAACTACACCATACACTGATCAAGCTATTGAATCTCTATAACTTCAGGGAAATACGCTAGACTATAGGGGCCGAATTTCGGGCCGAATTGAAAACCACCATGAAAAATGTTTCCTTAATTCCTTTCTGTATACTTTTACTAACGTATTATTATTATTTAATTGGTATTAAATGGACAAAACATCTTAAAGACTAACTATTAACTCTGTAAGTTTGAATTGACCGGTCATAATGACCGGCCATAATGAGGTTTGGGCGGACAATAACGTACAATCATGCCGGACAATGTCCGATGACCGGCTGTTATTTGCAGCCCTGTATATATATATATATATATATATATATATATATATATATATAGAAGTAATATTTATAAACCGCGCAGGAGGGCTTTATCGGATATAAAACACGAGGCGATAGCCGAGTGTTTTAGAGCCGATAAAGCCCGTACT
Organism: Paragorgia papillata; assembly: GCA_035771165.1. Lineage (NCBI taxonomy): Eukaryota > Metazoa > Cnidaria > Anthozoa > Scleralcyonacea > Coralliidae > Paragorgia > Paragorgia papillata. The sequence goes on along the minus strand of JAWNZC010000249.1, from coordinate 318,755 downwards.
ACAAGGTTTTTAAATGGCTTCTAAAAAGAATCACTTCATACGTTCATTGGCGTAGTAATTTTGAAAATTAAGCTTATCTCAGCCGTTAAAAACCAGCGAGAAACTTAGAGCGAGTCTATATCACATATATAGATCCGATACGCTCATGATTTTTCTTTGTGTTTTCCTCATGAATTATTAATGAATTTTAGAAATATATATATATATATATATATATAATTTTCTTCGAACTGATTTTCTGCCGAGTATTACTAGTGTAATTAGCATAATATAGTCACAACTAGGGGTCTTAAGTAAAAAGCCTATTAAGGTTTCTAATAGGCCCCTAGCCCTAATGTAACTTACAAAATTATAGCATTATTAGTCAGATCTTCATATGGGCAAATCAATAAAAAAAAAACAAATAAATAAAAAAACAACAAATAAATAAAAAAACAAACAAAAAAAACCCAAACAAACCAGTTTCTTGCTTATTAAAACCACGGTTAATAGAAGGGAGACTGGTTAGGCTAGCTGTACCACGTGACAAAATATGCTATTGTTCACTCAAAATTCGTGTCACGTGATGCGCTAGCTGCATTGATTCAAAAACACAGTGTTGCGGTCTAGAAAATCTACGTTGAAAGTATTCCGTTCTGCGACTTCTGTTAGTTCGTTTTGTTGTAATAGTGCTTTCAAATACTAGTTTGGAGATATGCCTGGTGTGAACTGGTAGTTTTTTGGTTTCCCGAGCAGTAGAAAGCAGTGTATTTCACTTTTTAAATCCCGGTCGTTCGCGCAGATGAGTGGCGAGTGACGAGCTCGCAAAAGGCAAAATCTACACAAGAATGGCTTCGATTAATTTGCAAAATAGAGAAATAAATCAGGAGTTGAATCAACTTATTGGGAAGAATAATGTTTACGTTTGCGAAGTCAAATTGCACACCTAGAAGTAAGTATATTTAAATATTCTGTTCTGTTTGCGCGTCTTGTTATGGTCACGGCCAAGTCTGGGCTTTCTGATATAGTCCATGTCAAATTTATAAAACTGATATTGTTTTTAATTCCCAGATCGTAAATGATAAGTTTTGGTTGTTGGAAGTATCCTACTGATAATTTGCCCACATCGAACTGAGGAATCAGTCAATAAAGAAGGCGCTCCATCTTCATCGTATTCCAACTGCAAGTGGGAATAAAATCTATTAAAATTGCCACTGTTGAGATGCTCTATCAGTAGTGATCAGTATGATCATTGAACATTTGAACTACTGGAACCTGATGGAATTCAGATAACTGAACATATGCACAAAATGTTTTTGCAACTGCTACTGCAACTGATACAATAGATTTGCAAACTTGCATAAATATTTTAAGGCACATTTGCTGTTTTAAAAATGAGATGTAGCTATGCTTACTTGAGCGTGGAAATTGTTGTAAATATGTTCTTTCACTTGTTTACGTTATTTCACTCAGGAAAGCATCCTGGGGTGTTGGTGGCACAGTGGTTAGTGCATGTGCCTTTCACCTGTGAGTAGGGTTTGGTTCCTGCAGGGTGCAGTTATCTGATTAAAAAAATTCACCTTGGCCACATTTGAGAAGAGTGCCAGAGTGCTTCCAGTTTGACTCTACCAAACACCACAGGTTTCCTCCGGGTACTCCGGTTTCCTCCTGTAGTAACACTGAACCAATGAGGGTGGCCCCTTACTGGACCTCTAAGGATAACAGTTTAGATATAACTGATAGATTTATCCAGTATAAATAAGGTTAGTTTAGTTTAGTTTTAGTTTAGAGTTTCCCAAAGTATGAATCAAGACTATACAGTACAAAATAGTCTTGTATGGCGAGAACTGGTGAGATCACAAGATGCTCTAACTTGAACTTGAAGTTGAACTACTCTAGCTTTGATATTTGTAAATAATTAAGCAAATTTGAAGTATATACTGTATAAATGAATTGCATTTTAAATATTAATTAACATTTTAAACTTTGAAATTGTTTGCAAACTTTAACAGAGTTTATCAAATAAAGTTGGCATTCTTTATTATACCTCATTATGCAGACAATGAATCAATGACACCATCAGACCTGTCTATTGGATTCAGTCCTGGATCAGTTCAAAAGGCTATTTAATAACTGGTTAATTAAGTTATTGAAGGCAGGATTTAAATTAGGAAAATACCCTAACCCAGTAATAATTAAACACCCAAGGTTGTTTTCTAAGCACATTTTATATACTTGTTCTAAAATTCCTACCAAGTATTGCCACGGGTTTACTAGGTAAGCTTTTGTTCAGCCTGAAATTATTAAACTGGTTCTAGCCCATGAGCTGTGATATTGTTGGAATGGTCCTCACCATGCACAGATCTTTTGTTTTTTCCAGGTTTTTCACTTATTAACTCATTTCTTCCTGAGCTGGCTACCAGACAATTTTATTTATAAGAGAGAGGACCCTCAAGCCCCATTTACACTACATTCAGTTTTTGGTACAGCTCGGATAGAAATGGTATGCATACCAATTTTACTCACGCTCAGACTACCTATTTACAAGGTCCAAGCACAGATAAAATTAGTATGGGTAACAATTTAACCAAGCCCTGCCAAAAATGAAGCATCGTGTAAATGGGCCTTCACAGTGGGTTAACATTCAAATGACAGTTGTTACTACAACAGTATAATAAACATCCACATATATATGGTAAGAACATTCCAGATAACCTTTTTGAACCTGATATTTTAAATAGGTTTAAAAAATAATTTTAATTGCACGGTACTAGCAAAGTGTTCACCAAACAAGGACAATACCAAAATCTTATTTGATCACTAAAATCAAAACAGCATTGACTTCAAAATGGACCAGTAGTTGAGAATATTAAATATAGACAAATATTTTATTAAAAAAATCCAGTGATATTTTGGAATAATTAATTTAATAGCATCACTGCAAAATAATTTATCAGAATTCTTTGGAAAAAATTGACACCCTGGCTATAAGTTACTATCAAGTTTCTATTAGAAACTAAACTTAAGCCAGTTTAGTAAAAATATGTATGTGGGTTCTTATATAAAATAGTGGACGTTTACTGTATGTACCTGTATAAGGATAAATTATCAAGATTTCTTGCAGCTTAGTTTTTAATAATAATACAAGTTCACACTTCACACACAACTGCGGGATTTGAATATAAACCCTTGAAAAGATTGTAGACGCTTAATATCCTGATTCGTCTTTCGCCAAAATAATGTCAGAAAAGCTTTGAATGTTTGGAGTTTGTATGCTTCGTATTAATATACATTATAGTTATATTTGCGCAGTGCGCATATTAAACTCCTCCGATTTCCTTCGAGAACCGTGGTTCGAGATATGCTTAGTGGCAGTGATTGAAATATTCATGTGATACAAATTACCAACAATAAACATCCAAGAACTCACTCGACTTTGCGGCGATCGCCTTTATAAATGGCTTCAATCTCGGCTTCAAATGACGATAAAAACCGCGTTTCTCTCCTAAAGCGACTGTAAATTCTTCCACATGTTGCAAAAGGACATGTTCAAAGCCCATATCAAGTTTCATGTCAAGAAATTAGCTTCGGGCGACGGAAAAACCTCTCGTTTCTATCAAGTGCTGATAACTCCCTATGTATCACCTTTCATTATACAATACCCTTGCTGCTAAGCGTGTTTTCATTGGTTGTTGGCCATGATCTATTAGAGGACAGACGCATGGTCACGTCAGATCACGTCAGCTGACTTGCTTTTTTCTTTCTTCATGCCCCAAAACCCGACAGGATTTTTTTAAAAACCTTTTAAGTTTTTGTATTGTATAAAACAAATAGATTCCATTTTTTTGTTGTCTGTTCAGTTATAGATGCACAGAAGACGTCACAACGTGGTAAGAACATCAGTGACCCACTCGACTGCGTCTCGTGGGCCACTTTTTTGTTCTTACCACGTTGTGACGTCATCTGTGCATCTATAACTGAACAGACAACGGCAAAATGGAATCTATTTGTTAAATGTTCACGCGAAGCAATGCAGCTTGCGCATCACGTGACACGTTTTCTCGATGGTTCCCGACATCATTTTGGCGCCCCTTTGAAGTTCGCCGGCTAGCCTAACCAGTCTCCCTTCTATTAACCGTGTTAAAACTGACCATATAGACACGAGGAAATTCAAATCTCGTGCAGCTTGAATCTCGTCAATATATAGTTCAATTGTTGTCAATGTGGTAACTCGGTCCGCGATTGTTTATCGCTGATTTCCCCCGAACTCAGAACTTCTCATTTCCTGTAATGTTTAAATAGCCAAAACATGCGGTAATGAGGTATTCAAAATGACTAAAATTCATCGTTTTTTATCTCCCCCCCCCCCCCCCCCCCCCCCCCCTGCACACGAGTCTAACAATAACATGCGCGTTTTTTAGAAGTTCAGAAACGTCGCTCGATCAAGACTCGTGAAACTTCAACGATATTTGCGAACGTTCGAATTGGCCGCGTATTACAATATCGGATTGAACTCCTTTATCTGTTTACATGAATCCGGATTGAGATTAGCTCATTCCGGATTGAGTTCAATCCGGTTCTCATTCCGGATTGAAATCTCATTCCGGATTGAAATTTCGTTCCGGAATCATGTAAAGGCGGTGCAAGTTTCATTCCGGAATGAAAAACGTGACAGAGAGGACTAGAACAAACAATGCATGCGTGTTTTCAAATATTTACAGATTTCAGATTTCAGACGGATTTCAATCCAGAAACCCAATTCCCATGTAAACACGGACTGACTTCGCTTTTCAATCCGGATTGAAACTCAATCCGGATTCATGTAAACGGCCCCCTAAATTTGAGATAGTCATTTGCTAAATGGCGGTACGTACCCTGTTGGGGATCAAAACGTCCCTTGCTATTGAATTCCGAACAAACAAACTAACGAACGAATCAGTCGAAGGAAGGAAGGAACAAACAAACAAACACACAAGCACAGGCAGAACCAAACGGCAGTGCTAAATGGCGATATCCTGCATGTTTAGCGTAAAAAAACGTCGCTTGCTATTGGATTCGGAACGAACGAACGAACGAACGAACGAACGAACGAACGAACGAACGAACGAACGAACGAACGAACGAACGAACGAACGAACGAACGAACGAACGAACGAACGATTGCCACCGTGCTGAGATTGTATACTGATTCATATGTAATCGAGTTTACGTTCTGAACCATCAAAAGTTTTGCTTACATGATTAAAATCATCTTTTTTCTTACTTACATTTGATTGAAATGGTCATTTTATCCAACATGGGAAATGTCAGTGTCTGCATGTATACACCATCAGTAACCATCGTATTAGTCTAAAACAACAACAACAGAATAAGCGCAGAAACAAAACAAAGTGAAAAGGGCGTGCGGTAAACTGCCGAGAATAGTTTTGATAACGAAATACTGACATTTCAAGCGGAGCCTTTCATCAGAGTAAAATGTGATGAAGGGCTGCGCTCGAAACGTCAATATTTCGTTATCAACTCTAATCTCGACAGTTTACCACCTTTTCACTTTGCTCTATTCAAAACACTGTAGCTACGATACGCACTACTCTACTTTTATGTTAATTGTATTTTATCAGATCAACTTAAACCAGGTTTAGTTACTACTTATAGTCAGTGTTCAGCTTAGGCCTGGTTCATACGTCGCATTTAATTCAACGAATTTAACTCAATCAATTAAATGCGACTGTAGTGCGACGTATGAAACGAATTAAATTCGACTGAAGAGTTAAATTCGTCTGAGACGTTGTATCCGTCACGGCGTCTGAAATGCGTGGATTTCAGACGTCGCTGTATCGTCGCATCGAATTAAATGCATAAATTATAACATATTTTTTGAGCCCCTCATCAGATTTTTGTTTACTTCGCATGCGTATTGGACGTTTTTGGCGCGATCTAGCGGGATTTTCCTCGATCGTCACTGAATTAAATTCGTCGCATGAAACGAATTCGAGTTTTACGTCAACTGGTCGACGAAGCTAACTATGAATAAATTCGTCTGAATTAAATGCGAAGGCCTAATTACTTTTGAAATCAGAACGTATAATTGAAATGAACATTCCGAACTTACGTTGCAATGTTCAGAGTACTACATTGCGAGGTAGATACAAATTTAAGTACGAAATTTTCTGTTTAACCAAGTATCTATTGTTATTCATTTCCATCAAACATTATACAACAAATAATCTTCTACTACGTGATTTCGTCAAAGGAATTGAATTCAAAGCTTATTAAATTCGAACTTCACAATGAACTTCCGTATGTACAGTAGTGCCCAACCGCTTCCAACAAATGTTGACAAACGAATTTCAAAAGCAAGCTGAAACGGACTATAAACATTTGGTATGTACTAAGGATTTTGGGTGAAGAAAAATTCGAGTGTAGAATATATACATTTTAAGACCAAACCGGGACCAGTTGCGAAAAATGCAACTACACAGGCCTTCCGGCAGGAAAATATTACTTCTTATAAACATTTGGGATCATCGGCGGGACTAATTTTAATTCAGGGTTATTATAGGATTAGTGTGTTTGTCAGGGTTAGGACGACGACTATGGCACGGATGGTATGTGGGAGTAGAGTTGTCTATTTATTGAATAGACGTTATATATATATATATATATATATGTATGCCATGCATTCATTGGCGTAATGTTCTCATATATATATATGTAATAAAGATATATTTTTTATACTTCTATACATATAATGATATCGATATAAACATATATATAAAAATGTTTTATGTCATGTTTTTTTAATTATTCTGAGCTTGCGGTCTGTTAACTCAGGCCCTGTTTACACGAAGCGGATCGAGTGTTCAAGTCAAATCTCCCATGTTGTGTTCACACGAAGAAGATTCAAAATTTTCGATCTGATCGAAACGAATGGCTGAAGTCAATCCGCGCAGTGGAGTGGATTGACGGCTTCACTCGCGTTTTTCGATTGGCTTGTTCGAGTCCACAGTGTAAACAATGGTTTCAAACCAATCGTCCAATACTTCTGCTGTCGACACATCAAGTAAACTATGATTTATTTTTTTTAAGTAAAAGTAAAAGTAAAGTCCCTTGATGGAACTAGTTCTTAGAATTATCCGCTGGAGAAACTATGGTGTTGATTTTGCGGAAGAAGGAAAACTTGATCACCCATTAAAAACCCATCATATAGCACAGGAAAGAAGCAACAACTCGACTAGCATGAGGCTAAAGTGGTCGCCCAGCCGAATCGGATTCGAAAAACGCCAGTTAAAGTCAATCCGGCAGATGTTTACATGGAGAACCTGTTTGGAACACTATATTTTCCGTTTTGAAACACTATTTTCTGTGCTTTCCTAAATGTCCGCCATGTTATACGACACGCACCAATGTCACGCATGTTTATCCAGTCATTTTCAAGTGAAACCGTGTTTAGATGAATCAGGTTGGAAACATTCAAGCCGATTCAAGCTTGAATCTCAAGTCAATCCACTCCACTGCGTGGATTGACTTCAGCCGCCATCCGTTTCGATCAGATCCAAAACTTTGAATCTTCCAGTTCATGTAAACGCTTACCAGTCAAAACGTCCTCGGGTCATAGAAGTCAAAAAGATAAATACAGTATATTAACAGACTTTATTTGAAAGTTCAAAAAACGTACATAAGTGAATACCTCAAGCAGTTAGATGGTTAATTTGTATCGTTTGACCAGACTTTGTAGCTGTATTTATGTGTTGCTATAAAAATGGAAATTTGATACAAGTAAAGACTGGCGACAGCCTGATCTTGCAGCTTTAACAGTAGAACAGATTACTGGCGTGAAACATTTGAAGAATGTATTTGTCAATGTCAAAAATATACTAATAATTCTTATATAGAGTAGTATATGTATGTGGACATGTTCCCCGATCAGTTTGGAAGAAGTGAGGACGTTTTAAACACAACAAGCTATAGAAACAACATGGGAGATTTTATACTTGAAAACTCAATCCACTTCATGTAAACAGGAGACCGTCCACATGCAGAGAGGTGTTAACCCACAAATAAACATTTTAATATTCTTCACCATGCAAAGCTTCAAAGAACATATATACATTTATTATATATGGAGAAGAGTATTTTACTAGCTACTAAAACACTCGTAGAATCCATATTTCACTACATCAGAACCGAGTGGCGTACGTATTTCTCGTATGTAACGCTCGCGAGTGACATATCAACAAGTCAAAATTTACGCCTTTTGCCGTAAGTTTCGAATCAAGTAAATTTGAGCCAGTAACTTCTCTTAATTCAGTTTTCACGTAAAATGATGTATTCGAAGAAGCTGTTGTCTTTTTCATTTGTATTTTCTAAAAGTTTTCGGTCAAGCGGTTTGTAGTTTTTGCATTAAACTCAGTTTATCAACATCAGTCACTTCCGCGCATAATTTCATTGTCCATATAATAAATAGAACATTACACGGTTGCTCAAAGATGTGGATTTTATGTTCTCGTGGCAAGAGCAATATCTCGCTCGTTCGCCCACTCGAACATAAAATCCATATCTTCTCGCCACCGCGCAATATCCCCTCTATACTGCTTTACATAATTTGTAAAATTTTGGAAGGCCACAAGTTTGTTACTGTACTTCGTATAAAGTGCAACTCTCCTCTATTCTATTTTAACAAAACGATATATCTGGAAGACAACTTCAAAGTTACGGCTGTTTAACAAAGCAAATAACGTAGTAATAGATAAATCCCGAGAATCTCCTTTCTAATTATTATTCAAGGGCTTTATGCGATATAAATCCTTCGAAAGAACAGAGAAATACTCAATAATAAATTAATAGGAAATAAATGCAAGTGATCTATACTTTGGCCAGTTGACGTCGTCCTGGAAACGTCAAAATACTCTAAGTGCATGGCATTGTTTGAAGAACAAGGTGGGTGTTGAGACAAAAAATTATTCATCGTCTTTGGGCAACCTCGTACCCTGGGTACAAGGTTGGTCTTTGCGTTGCAGCTAGAATTCCAAATTTATTTCAATAAGGCCGTCGTCGTGGAGATTGCCGTTGTGGTCTCAACGGTATTTTGATTTTCAAGGTACAAGTCTGAACAGATCCAGACAAGACACATACTGTACCGTAACGTTTTGGAAACGAGGCAAAGACATACCGAACAACCATATATAGTTCTCGTGTCAACAACATATTTGCGCCCCGGCATCCCCTCCCCAAAGGGTTAACTAATCAAACTCAGGTGTTATTTAGTTCAAAGACGGAAATAGAAGGCGTATATGTGGAGTTCGTTCTAGGAAATCAAGACATAGATTTTCGTCGTGCAAACAAGTCTTACCGATGGCTTCGTACGACTCCGAGGACCTCGAAAAAGCACTTGGGTTGTCATGGAACGATTCAGAGTACGGTCTATCGGAGTTTCTGGACTCATTCACGTTGCCTCAAGTCATTCAAGTTACCGAAGGTGTTTACGGTGAGAGCGAAGAGGCAACGCTTTCGAGTGGTCAAATTCTGACAATGCACGTTGTGAAATCGATCAGAATGTATCGCGGCTATACCTACGAGGGACGACAGGTTCTCTTGCCTTTAAACTGTCCACAGAAGATCGAAGTGAGGCCCCAGAATGTCTCGTTGCTCTACAACACCGTCGAGGAACTATGTAGCGTGTTCCCTGGTGTACAGTACGTCCGTGTAACCAAAGACCACGACGATCCAGCCGGTGAAGAGCGTTGTCTTCGAGCGGGACAGAAGCTTAAACTCAACTACATCACAAACGACTTCGCTCCGCGAATCCTAATGTGTATTGACGAGGAAGGATGCGAAGTCTGCCTTTCGATGCACGTCCAGGGGGGATTCCAACCCCTTGCTGACAATAAGGAATATTTTCTAGCCGAAGTCGACACACACTTCGCTCTACCTGTATACGTTCAGTTTACCTCGCCACCGAAGTTCAGCGCTGGCACGGAAGCGGCAACAAAAGCCGACAGTGCCCTTCTGGCTGGCATGTTTCAAATAGACGAGGCGGTCACCGAGAACATCGTGATCGCGAGCTCGCGGGAAGATGGTCGGAAAACGATCCTAACGTTCCCGCGAACGTTGGATATATCGTTAGTCGTCCCCGAACAAGCCATGGTCAAGGATTCCACGTACGCTCGGTTTTGCAAGAGCCTCAACGACGGCGTTGATCTAGCCAAGGTACAGTCTGTAGTTGTCCCGGAAGACCAGGTCATTTACGACAGCAACCGGCAGGACCGGGCTCAACTCATTCGTGAGTTCTCGTACACGGATGCGAAATTCACGACAAGTCAGAAAGACGACGACGACACATCGAGTAACGGGGAAGAGAATAATTATGAATATATCGATATCGGCGAGTACGGAGACGTTAAACCCAGGTCGCCTGTCTCCCCGAAGCCAAAAGGTGTAGTAATTGCAGAAAGCGTGAATCCTGTGACGACACCGGCCAAGAAAACGCCAAAACAAACAGGTCAGTCTGATTTCCAGATTCAAGGCTCGTTTACACAGGCGATTTTTGTTGCGATTTATCTCCTTCTGACGCATGCAATCGAATGGATTCACTTACGAATGTACTGAACCTTTTGTGCCAAATTACATTGTTCAATACTTTCGTGAGTGATCCATTCAATCGCATGCGTCAAGATGATCCCAGCAAAAATCGCCTGTGTATAAACAAGCCTTAAGAATACATAGAATAGCTTTTTGGATAATCTGCTGTCAATAGAATAGAATAGAATAGAATAGAATAGAATAGAATAGAATAGAATAGAATAGAATAGAATAGAATAGAATAGAATAGAATAGAATAGAATAGAATAGAATGCTGTAGAATAGAATAGGCAACTGTCAAAATTATACTGGGTAATTTTGGTGAAGGAAAATTTCGAGTGTAGAATATATACATTACAAGACCAAACTGGGACCAGTTGCGAAAAATGCAACATCAAGGCGCGATGCTATATAGTGCAGTGCACTGAGATACGGAAGCCGTTGCCAAGAGCTCATGGCCACGGGTTCTGTATATATAATGTGGTAATGCCGGGAGTAGAATTGGGTATATCAAAATGATAGTTGCTAGTAAATGGCAGTGAATTTATACATTCAAATTTCAAGATACACAATTGCATGGACTTGTTCTTTTGTGGAATTTCGATTTCAACTGAGAAATCCCCTCTTAGGGTTCGTCACTCAATCATTCCTGCCGTAGAAGCGGTGTTAACCCAAGCGCTACATTAATATTAGGGACCTTAAGCATGCTAGGACGACGACGGCAAGTAAGTTACTGCATTTAAAAGAAACCATGGATCAGCATATCGTATATTGTATGCTTTATGTATTTTGTAAGACCTTTAAAAGGCAGCCATAGCTTCGACAACATGACGTATGATAGATTAAACGCCTAAGTAAACTAACAGCTTTTGCTGTTCCTTGCCACAACGTCGCCTTGAAAACGTGAAAACGCTTCAGTTGACGTTGTATGTGCAAGGAGGACGTCGTTTTGTAATTACTCTCGGGACTGCAAATTATTCAACGCTTTGTTTTCGTTGAAAAATACTATTGTAAGGTCCCTCCCGGACCGCACTAATAGGGACCTTGCTGATGTTGCGATGACGACGACGACGGCGGTGGCGCTTAAAAAGCAACAACAATTCTATAACCGAAAAACGTCACGGTTAACTAAGTATTACATTTGATATTTAAAGTTCGTTTAATGATTTTTAAAACGTCCCAGTACTGCTAAAATGATTGTAGTGTTAGTATCAGTGCAGTCAATGTCAAGGGACAATTCTCATCTTTTGACCATTGACGTCGTCCCGAAGACGTGAAAATTCTCTAAGTGGCGTTGTATAAAGAACGAGGACGGTGTTGAGATTACTCTTGGGATTACAAATTATTCATTCTCTTTGTTTCACAATTAGAATTATTTTATTTGGAGGACGCCGTCGTTGAAATTGCCGTCGTAGATCTTAAGGGTCCCTAGTATCTGGCCTCTTTCGGAAGAAAGACGTCAGTCGGGGGGAGCTCAAGAAGACGTCAGTCGGGAGCTCAAGAAGACGTCAGTCAGGAGCTCAAGCAAGCTAGGGCGACAACGCCAATCTAAACTTCAGTATCTAGCAGAAACCACGAATCATTTACGTAGTTTGAATACTTATATGTATGTTTTTCGAAGCTTTAGAATTCTAAAAGGAATTGTCGCACAGTTTGAAGTCAAACTCAACTAACAGTTTCGCCGTTTCACGAGTTAACGTCGTCTTGAAGACGTGAAAATGATCTGAATAACGTTGTATGTAGAACGGGAACGGCGTTACAGGATTATATTCTTGGGACTAAACATTATTCCTTTTTCCTTGTTGTGTTTGACATTCTATATAATAATATTGAGGACGTTGACCTTGTCCTTGGCCTTCGCATTGTATTTGCTTAAGCTCCCATACCGTCTGCTTACCCAAGCACAACATTCCTTTCCTCTTTTTGTCCAACGACGAACTAATAAAATTGGAGCATTGATCACTGCTAAATAACACCAGTCTGAGCCGAGCAGCTCAGAGCGAACAATTAGATGGGGTGAACAATAAGAAAGTGATTATATAGAGAATAATAAATTTCATATTTCCAAGCATCCATGTATTGTTCTGTTTATTATATAAAAAAATTGACCTATTGCCTTGCAAAAATTGCATTAAACTATAATGCTGATTCAGCGATAATCGTCACATGTGCGATTATCATAAATAATCGCACATGTGAGATTATCACTTTTATTAGTGGTGGAAAAATCAATAAAACAATCTATTTTATATAATAATAGATCTTTATATATGCAAATCAGTAATAAAAAAAAATAATTGGTGTGTGTTTACTTGAAAGTAAATATTTCGAGTAGTTTAGCTTACACCTTTGCGAAATTTACGAAGAATGGTATTTTATGTTCTTCCTGCTCATTTAAATAAATCTGTGCGAATTTTTTTGAAAAGGCTACAAGTATTGGCGAAATGTAGCAGGCGGATAATAGATTTTATGGGCCATATATGCTTGTGTAGCACCTTGAGCTATTACTGTCGTGACAATAGAAGCGTTCCGTAAAATATTGTTCAATTATTTGTTCAAGTTGAACAATTCATTTGATGAAAATATTGCTAAACTTCCTGTTTTGAATTTGGTTGTTCAAAAACCAGAAACCAATCAAGTTCAAAACAGGAAGTTCAGCAATATTTTCATCAAATGAAACAGTAAAGGCGCGACTGTTTTTATGTATTATTTCAAATGCTGTTGCTTATAGTTCGGTACAAATATTGCACCAATGTCATTAATAAGATGATGTTGTGGATCACAGTGTTACCAGGTTTTTATAGAGGCAATTACTATACATAACGTGGCAAAAATTACCAAATTTGGCAACAAATTACTACATCATAACACCCCCACACACACCCACCCCCTAAATGGCGAAAATAAGGTCATTACAAATTTCATTACATGAACATTTTTTACAAAATAAAAAATACCAAATTCAGTACAGCATAACTTATTAACATTAACAGAAATAGGAAATTAAGAAAACAAAATAAGTTAAATAATACTAGATACCAGGCCTCTGACAACACTTGTCAGAGATGGCAAATTTAACAAGTTAATGTTTAGAAATTGATAAAATAAAATATTTCAAATGAAATTAATAATCACACGAAAATTTCAAAAAATTACCAATATTTTACCAAAATTACCAAAAATTACAAAAGTAATTACCACAGATTTTTATAATTACCAAAATTTTCCAAAAATGTTGAAAAATTACCAAAAGTAATTTAAATTACTACGTCTGGTCATACTGCCGTGGATCACAATATGATTGAATCTATAATGAAGTAAAAGTAAGTTTAAACACGGCTGCGAGAATGACGTACAAAAACATTTACTTAAGATTAGAGTTTATCGATCAGTTCTGGTCTCAGTTCCCAGCTTTTAGGAACCAAGCTGTTATTGGCAATAGTCGGGAAGGATTAGCATAGGTATTCTAATATTTCCATAAAATCACCAGCTGTGGATTGTATATCAATATTTTTTTAAACTAATGATTTTTTTCCTCAGATATTGACGAGTCTATCTACGGCACGACAGATGACGTGAGTATTAAAAATGTATTAGAAAACAAACTACAGGTTCATTGAAATGGGCTGTGTTAGTGTGTCATAACGGTTTTCAGTGGCGTAGGAAGTAAGTTGATCTTGGAGGGGCACAGCTTGAAAAGGGCACTTTGTTCAAGGGGTAGGACTTCAAAAGGACTCTTGAAACACATGTTTTATCATAAAAAGGGCACTTTTCTGTTGCAAAAAGGGCACTTCGTGACAAAGTTGGGGGGGGCACATGCCCCGTTTTCCCTCCGGTTCCTACGCCCCTGACGGTTTTATATTAGATAAAAACATAAAAGAGAAACCATAAACCTGCACAGAAGTACAAATGCATGGTCAAAATTTAAGGTCTTCATTAAGGTTTGCAGGGTCATCTCAATTTGTCAGAATTTATGCCACAAAAATAAACTAGATATCGTTAGAAAGCTATTAATTTGTAGAATGCAATGTTGTATTTGATTTTGCAATAAACACAAGCCAATAATAGTTGCAAATTTTTCAAGTAAAACCAGAGGACTTCACTCGGGGCGACTTTCATTTTGTTCAAAAATATTTTTCGCAGTTCGACTCCGAGATAAATTTACAGCAAAACGGTCTCAGCGTTGGGTTTTTTTTATTGATTGCCTGGTTTCGATTTTATGATTTATTTTGTCCGAATGTTGGACGAAAAACAGCATTTTCAACTTTGGTCGTCAATAAAATCAGCAAAACTCGACACATGTCTGTGTCTCTGTTTGTGATTGTGTTTGTGTCAGCGAGTGTCCGTACCTATGTTTGTGTGTCTGTTTTTGTGTCTGTGTCTATGTTGGTGACAGCGTTGTCAATGTCAGTAAGTTTTTTGTCAGTGTCAGCGATTGTGTCAATGTCTATGTTTGTGTCTGTGTCAGGATTTGTCTCTGCTTAATGCATTACTAATACATCTGAGTCTATGTCTGCATGTCTCTATGTGTCCATGACACTCCTATATTTATTCTTAGCCGGATGCAGATAGTGAAGACGATGATGGATATACGATACCAATACATCCCAATAAGATAAGCAGTGTTTCTGATAAGACAGTCACTGGCGTTGCAGAACTTCTTCAGTCATTAAATCTGGGGCAATATGTGGAACAATTCCAACTGGAACAAGTCGATGGTAAAATGCTACACGACTTGGACAAAACAATACTTGAAACACACTTTAGCATGACGAGTTTTCACGCGTTGAAGTTGTGCAAGGCTGTAGAAGAAAATTGGCGACCAAACAGACGGTGAAGTTCGAGCGAGGGGGATTTGTAGAAAGAGGTTTTTCTCCTCTTAACTATAGCAATCGAGGTACCAGGCGGGAATCGTAATCTTGAACGTTATTAGTGTTTTCAGCTGGAGTTGGTAAAGTCTATTTGTATGTTTTTGCTGTACATGCTGTCGTAAGTTAAACTCAGAAAACTCATCGAAAACGCGTAAACGCAAAACTACGACGTTTCAGAGACCCTTTTTTAATAGAACAACTCGAATATGGAATGCTCTGTCTAATAATGATCTACAGTTTTCTCTTTCTTTTAAACTCACAACTTTTAATTAAATATTTTAATAATTACGCTTTTAATTAAATATTATAATAACGCACTTGTACATTCCTATGACCCTGAAGATCCTCCTTCATGGAGAACAATTTGCCCTTCCTGCAATACTGCTCGCAATGTGTCAGGATTATTAGAATGTTGCTTCTAACCTTGATTCGCTGACATTAATTATGTAATATCTATCTATTCTATTTTGTTTTAAAGTGCCTATGTCATCCTCAAGGACTTTACATATTTATACTAATTGGAACGTTCTGAGAGGATTTGTAATATATCTCCTCAGGCGAAAATTTCATCTTCATGGATTTTTTTGCCGTTAAAGTTGACGGAAGTGACGTCAAAAGAGGAATCTGTAAAGTGGTTTTCATATAGACAAATTCCTCTTTCGACGTCACTTCCGTCAACTTTAACGGAAAAAAAATCCATGAACACGACACTTTCGCCTGAGAAGATATATTACAAATCTTCTCAGAATGTTCCAATTAGTATAAATACGTAAAGTCCCTGAGGATGACATAGGCACTTTAAGTGTGTTGGGCCCGCAGTAATTGGCTTTTGCTGTTGTGGTGTCCCTGCCAAAACTGTTTTCGTTCTGTATAATTATGTTTGTAATGGGTAACTGGCAAAGCTAATAAAATAAAAATAAAATAAAACAACCTCGGTCTACCATCTGATTCCAGTGGCTCAATGGCGAGAGCGTCCGGCTGGCATTCGGAAGGTTGTGGGTTCGAGTCCCGTCTGGAGCTCAGCTCACAGTTTTCTCTGACGACAGCTTGTACAGCAAAAACATACGAAAAAATCGTAATCTTGTTATAAAAATTATTGCCCAACAAATAATTCGTAAAAAGCCATGATAAAATCAAAACTTGTAAATAAACATGATGAAATTGTTTTAATAAAGAACTGACGTTTCGTCACTAACCAGCGACATCATCAGAGTAATGTAATATTTCATAAACGAGTGGGAGTGTTTTACCATAGATAATGGAAGGGGAACTGGATAGGAAACTTAAAACAATGTTATGAAACCGGAAACGATGTTTGCACAACTTGCTATGTAATATTTAAAACACGAGCAGGAGTGTTTTATCAGATTTAAAACCACGAGGGCGCAGCCCGAGTGTTTTAGATCTGATAAAACACGTGATGCGAGTGTTTTGAATGGCTTCAAAAACGATTCGTTATTGGATGTTATGTTCATTAGTATTCTTTATATAAAATTGTATGTTCATTAGTATTCTTTATATAAAATTGTATGTTCATTAGTATTCTTTCTGACGTCAAGAAGTTTTATCAGGTATAAAACCACGGACATGGTACTGATTTCCTTTGTGTTTTCCTCATGAATTATTAATGAGTTTTTGAAGGTAATTAAATATACACTTATAAGCAGCTAATATGCACCTAACGGGTGGTCCCACATGGCTAGGATCAGCTATTGCTGAAATTAAACAATACTGTAATAGCACTTAAGTTCAGCAGTTTCTGATTTTAGCCAATGTGGGCCCACCCGTTAGGTCCATATTAGCCCCTTATAAGTGTGTAATTACCATAGCAAGTTGTGCAAACATCGTTTCCGGTTCCGTAAGTTTCCTATCCAGTTCCCCTTCCATTATCTATGGTTTTACCAAACACGAGAGGACAATGAAAATCACGAGGCCGTTAACCCAGTAATTTTCATTGGTTACAAACACGAGAGAACATTGAAAATTACGAGGAAAAAAGGCTGAGTGATTTTTGTTGTTTTCGAGTGTTTGCAACCCCTGGTAAAACACGAGTTTATGAATAGCTTCTCAATCGTCAATTATAGTAGAGGGACTTGGTGATATTGGTGCATATTAGATTTATAGACAATGGTTTCACGTTGAATTTATAATTAAGAAATGTGATAATAAACGGTTCTTTGTTTGTGCTGTTTATTATCTGATTTCTAATTCAGTTTGCGCGACCCCCCGGGTTTCAAAACTCATACATGCATGACCAAATATTTTTCTCTCATTGGCTAATTAGCTCATGAATTATTAATGAGTTTGAGAAAAATATTTATTTTTGTTTTGTTTTTGTATAATACGTATGCATGCACAATAAATGAAAATATTTAACGCTCCGCTGAATCATTCATGTTAACGCCCTTTATCATAAAAGCAACTGCGTAGCATTATTCATCATGATACTCCCCACGATTTTCCAGGATACATGTAAATGTCATGAACAAACATATATCTAATGTTGTTCTTGACTTTAACCAAAGCTATCGTTTTCATTCTTTGATCATTTGACGTGATCCATGTGTCTGTCCTCTAATAGATCATGGGCAACAACCAATGAAGGGTATTGTATAAATGAATATAGAGAGATTACAATGTTGTTAACACTTAGAATCAACAAAGTTATGTTGACAGAATAAAGTTAGGGAAATATATTAGATCTAAAAAAACAAACAAAGTTAATACTTAATGCTTAAAGTGTTTATGAAACGAAAATTAAGTTTGTCTTATTTGAAAGAACTTTTGAAATGACAAAGTAACATCTTTTTGCAGTTTTTTGTTTCCTTGCTTCCTTGTTGAGATATTTTAGTTTGTTTGATATGTGAAACTAACCAGTGACATCACAACGTGCATAATGACTTACTGGGAAAGGTTATATATATTTGCTATTACTAAACGGAATCAGTTGAAAATGTATATTTCTGTTGTTGTAAGGGAAAA
The DNA here is from genome assembly GCA_035771165.1 of Paragorgia papillata. Classification (NCBI taxonomy): domain Eukaryota; kingdom Metazoa; phylum Cnidaria; class Anthozoa; order Scleralcyonacea; family Coralliidae; genus Paragorgia; species Paragorgia papillata. Next base: position 300,342 of record JAWNZC010000249.1, on the reverse strand, counting down.
ACGACACACATAATTGCTTTGAAGTGATTCCGTTTGATAATAGAAAAGATTAAAGAAATACCAAATGGTTTTCCGTGTTTGGATACTCTGATCCAAACACGCGGGAAATTGCGAGACTGGAGAAAAGCGTAACAAAACACGAGCCGTAGGCGAGTGTTTTTAGCTTTTCGAAAGTCGAGCAATTTCCCAAGTGTTTGGATAAGAGTCTCCAAACACGGAAAAAACCATTTGGTATTTCTTTTATAAAATAATCATAAGTGAATATTTTTGGCGGGAATTTTCCGTGTTTGGATACTCTGATCCAAACACGGCAATTGACCAATCAGGGCTCGCGTAGTATACATGTTATTTTATAAATAACCTTTCCCAGTAAGTCATTATGCACGTTGTGATGTCACTGGTTAGTTTCGCGTATCAAACAAACTGAAATATATCATAAACGAAGCAAGGAAACAAAAAAACTGCAAAAGATGTTACTTTGCCATTTCAAAAGTACTTTCAAATAAGACAAACTTAATTTTCGTTTCATAAGCACTTTAATACAAACGAACAATATATTAAAACTACGATAAACATCGAGTACATTTGCAATTAAAATAGGAGTCAGCTAGGTCTAATTTCGATAGATGACTACAAAATAAATTAATAGAGTCAACGCTTCTTAGATAAGAGGGGAGTGATACACTAGTATCTAAGTACCTGAACTTGTACAGTAAGACTTTATTAATATAGTTCAAAAACTCATTAATATTCATGAACCAAATTGTCCACTAATATGCACGTATTTGATCATGTGCAAGTCTTTTATAACGTGAAATTTTATATAAAGAATACTAATGAACGTGAAATTTTATATAAAATGTCATCCTAATTAGCAAATCTATTGTCGGCGTTTTTGAAGCTATTCAAAACACTCGTAGTCGCGTTTTATCAGATCTAAAACACTCGTGCGTTACATAAAATGTAACTATACTCTGCTATTGTCATTTAATAAAAATAAAAATAACACTTTGAAACGTTTTGCGAAATGTAGTGGTTCAAATACCGCCATTTGTATAGTTGAGCTTACAGCGTTTAAGGCGTTGTTTCATTGTTTGAAACTCCGCGTTCATTGGACGGCAACGTATTGTTGCCAAGGGAACAACGGAGCTTTGACCGGGTTTCAAAGTGATTAATATGTTATTCGTGGCGAAGTTGCTCTTTCTCCACCGTTTTCCAATATCTTATCAATAATGCTTCTGCTTAAGTCATCTGATAGAGCTAAGCTTTCCCAACATTATAAATCGTTTACTAGACATTTTTTTATAATATCTACTCGCCACAAATTGAATAACGAATTAATCATTTTGAAACCCTGGCAATGCTCCATAGCAACGACACGTTGTGCCCTTGGCAACAATGCGTTGCGGTCCAATGAACGCAGAGTTTCAAACGATGAAACAACGTTGCAAGCTCAACTGCAAATGGCGGTAAAATGCATACTACAAGGTGTAGTATCGGTCAAGGTGGCTGATACTAAAAATAGCAACCCGAAATTAAGTAACCGCCCTTCGAAAGTCACTACTTATTCTGAAAGTAGCCGCCCCAATTACTTTCGAGACTCCAAGGTAAGTCCATTGTAGCTCATAGGTTGTAAACATTAAAGATTTGCGTAATACAAGGGGATGAGTGCTATCGTACAGTCAGATTTTTGTGAAAGTCACATCCAATTCCAAACTAAACTAAATTCAATGGAAATTTGGTCCTTGGTCTATGGCCAACCCGTTTACGAAGTTACATAAAAATCGGGTTAATACTTTTGACAAACAGACAGACATACAGATAAACAGGCAGACGCACAGATAAACAGGCAGACGTACAGATAAACAGACAGACAGACAGACAGACAAACAAACAAACAAACAAACAAACAAATAAACAAACAAACAAACAAACAAACAAACAAACAAACAAACACACAGACAAACAAACCCAGACAGACAGACAGACAGACAGACAGACAGACAGACAGACAGACAGATAGATAGATAGACAAACAAACCCAGACAGACAGACAAATAAACAAACCCAGACAGACAGACAGACAGACAGACAGACAGACAGACAGACAGACAGACAGACAGACCAACAGTGAGACAGTGAAACGAAGACTTTCAACAGTGAAACGAAGCTGTTGGGCGTGAAGGAGCGTAAAGGTCTATTTGGTCATCCTTATAGCCAGCATAGCCATAGTTAAGCGACAAAATTCTGTCTATTATAGACCCTATATTAAGACTGAGGGAGGCTTTTGGACGCTAATAAAGTTAAGAAATGCCTTGAAAGGACTGGGAGGGTCCTTTTGAATCATTCCTTTTAGCCACCATCGTTTCGTAGGTGCCGTCATCGGTGTTGGTGCTGGAAAATTGAGGTCTCCATCCTTTGACGAATTTTGATAGCTTTTGAGCATGGTAAGCATTTAAGCCAAAGTTGACGATGAGCACATTGACATCCAAGTCCTCCAACAAACTACCGTCAACTTGCTCAGCAAGAAACCTCTCGCTGTACTGTCCCATTCTCATTCTCTCCAGCAATGACACTACATCCCTGCCGGAAAGTCCTGACAGATCTAGAGGTATATCGCTAAAAGTGTCGGGAGCAACCACAGCGATTTGCTGGGGTTCTTGCGGTTTCGTGCAGGTATCAACAGTCTGGTTGCGTTTTGTTTTGGAAACGGCTGGTGATGGCTTCTTGGGATAATTGGGACTTTCTTTGGAAGCATGGGCTAGTGTTCGCGGAAAGTCGGGCGAGGGAGCGGGAAAGCTCCCAGGAACTGGCTTGCGCTCTTCAAGATCCTGGTACACATTGCATGTGCTTGTTTGGGAGACTGCTGAGTGGGGATCTGTCAAGGATGGCAGGCGCGGTGGTGGATTGTTAGGATAATGGATTTTCTTCGAAGTATTGGGGGGTGGCGATTGGGGCAAAAATGGCGGCATCGGCTTGTGGTGGAGAACTTGGACATCCTCGTAAACACACTCGCTTTCGTTGTTTGTTGGCGAGACTGCTAAATGGGAACCTTTCAAGGATTGCGGGCTCGGCAATTGCTTCTTGGCATGATGCGCGTCACTTTCTGTTGAAGTAGGGGATGCTGTTGCCAGAACGTGCGGCGAAAAAGGTCGCGTTGGCGAGCGAGGAGAAGGAATCGCAACCCTTTGCTTCCGTGCTTGAAACTCCTCGTACACATGTTCGCTTGTTTGCGAGACCGCTGAGTCGTGTTCTTTCCGCAAAGATGGCGGGCTCGACAAAGGCTTCTTAGGGGATGCTGTTGGCACAAAGCGGGGCGATAATGGCCGCTTTGGTGAGAGATGGGAAGAGCTTGCAGCGACTGACTGGCGTCCTTCTACTTCTTCGTAGGTCTGGTCTGTTTCTGAAACTGCTGGGTCATGACAATATGGCAGACTCGGCAGTGACTTGCTGGCGTATTCGGCGGCGTCACTTTCTTTTGACGTAATATCAGGTGATGGAGAAGGAACGTGCGACGCTGTGAAAACAATAAGAAACAAAGTACTAAGAATATTAAAGCAAACGTTCGGAGTCATTGGTAACAAAAACTGAATCAATGCGTAAAAACATTCAGTCTATGAAGTGAAAAACCTTTTCTGGTTTTGAACAGATCAGCATTACAAGAGCATAATTCACCAAAAATTTCAAACCGACATCTGCTGCATAGTCTTTGAGCTATATATAAGTTTGCCATGGCTTATCAATTTTTGAAGAAATTAATCGTTCGGTTAGAGTGCTAGATGACGTATGCAGTTGGACAACTATGCATAACATTACAATGCATGGCATTTAATATTATATTAATAATTCAACGGCATACGTGATCTCCCCCATATATTCGTTACCAGTCTTTCCTAATTTTCTAATGTCAGGAAAGCAACTTTGGCACTTAATATCTCGAAAAATACATGCCACATTTATTTCATATTAACGCTTCATTTCAGAACTATGCCCTTCAGTACGTAGAGTCTTTGAGCTACCTTGTTAACCCTTTCAAGCGCATCGTTGTTGTCGAACAACTTTATCTTTTTACTGTCTAACGCCAGACGATTTTACTTGTCATAGTCGAGGAGGAGAAGCGAGAAAACGTCGACCACGTAGCACCCCCACTACACAATAGTTTTGACTCCAGATCATAATAGGCTGATACCCATAGAACATTGCTAGGTCAGTCGTACTCACAAATTGTGGAGTCAGTGGCTTGCTACATAGAGGGGGTGGGTGGTCCTTACATTGACAGACTTAAATTGCACATGAAACGAAAATTAAGTTTGTCTTATTTGAAAGAACACTTAAAACGATAGAGTAACATATTTTGCAGTTTTTCGTTTCCTTGCTTCGTTGTTGAGATATTTCAGTTTGTTTGAAATGTAAATTAAACAACTTGACGTCACATGTGCATAATGAGTTATTGTTGTTGAAGATGATCAGAACGGCTATTTATGGCACGTCACTTAGAATATAAAATGTGGGACAACAAATACTAAATCAAAGCGCCGCATGCTCACATCTCTAATTTAATAATCGTAGCTTATTAAACCTTACCTCGAAGGTTTATCAGCTCTTAAGATGATGTATTTTTCGCTAACTTCATAGCCGTTTCAGAAGTAATTTACAGAATTCGTGTCCGTTCTGTATCGGGATACAGGCACTCGGCTTCGCCCCGTGTCTGTATACCCCGATACAGAACGGCCACTCATTCTGTAAATAGTACATATGTATCTATAACTAAGTATGTATATGTATCGCTATGTACATACGAGCTAGCACGTACCTTTTTCATGAATTACAGAATCCTCTGCTGCAGCACCTTCGCCAAACAGTTTGCTAGCACTCCGTTTCCACCGCCGTAACTTGGGCAACCTCATGCTTCTGTTAATTCTTGACGCGGTGTCTAGAAACTTGCTTAAACCTAATACATTCTCCTTTAAACTAAATTTAGTCTTTCCCGTTTTATGTTCGTCGTCGTCAGACTCGCTTCCACGGACCCGCCGATGTTCGGAGCTCTTGCCAGACAAGGATTGATTTTCTTCTGTATTAGATCGCGAGTGGCCGCCGGGTTTGTTAGTTTCTGGAAAACCCGCAACAACAAAACAGTTATTCAGTACGGAATACAAAAACCGAACAATAATAGCTTTATTCTTTATACAGATTACTCATGCTTATCTATCACATATTATTATTTACAGCAAGAGCCATAAGGTAGATAACGATTATCGGTTAATGTTATTGCATCTACAGGGTTCGTGCTGGTCTTGAAAAGTGAAATTCAAGGAGTAATTAAGGAGTTTTTAAGGAGCAAAATAGCATTTTTCAAGGAGTATGCCATGGGGTGTTTTGTTTTAAGAAAAGACGAGATAAGAAACTCCAAAAATTGAATGTACAGTAGACAAGCTACATTCTAATTTAACAAATTCTATTAAAATTCAATTTAACGACTTACCTCACAGTTTCTTGCGTTTAGTTATAGCATCGCGATTATGGCAACTAACAAAAATTTTTCTATAGATTTTACTTCTATTTAGCGAAAATATAAATTGATGTTTGACAAAAAATTTAAGGAGTATTTAAGGAGTTTTTTAAAAACTGTAAATTTCAAGGGCTTTTCAAGTGCCCTTGAAAGTCAGAAATTCATTCAAGTAGTATTTAAGGACTTCAAGGAGTAGCACGAACCCTGATCTAGTATTTATATCATCATGATAATCACCCTATCTATATCGTCGCCATGTTTGATGATGTTGATAATCATGATGATGATAAAGATGAGTTGATGATGATGTTAATGATGATGATGAAGACGATGACCTTGATGAAGAGGATGTCGATGATGATGTCGATGATGGTGATAATAATGTTGTTGTTGTTGATGATGCTGTTATAACGATGATGATGACAACGATGATGATGATGATGATGATGATGATGAAGAGTAATCTCAACACCGTCCTGGTTCTTTATACAATGCCACTTAGAGCATTTCCACGTTTTCAGGACGACATTAACTCACCAAAAGATGAGAACTATTGCTTAAGATTGACTTCAATACGGACACTACGATCATTTTAGCAATACTGGGGGCGTTTGGAAAGTCATTAAACTAGCTTCAAATATCAAAAATAATAGCCAGTTAACCGTGACTTCTTTAAATTGTAAAACGTATCTTGCGTTTAACCGCCGTCGTCGTCCTAGCATCTTAAAGTCCCTAATGAAATGATTATGACGATGATGTTGATGATGATGACGATGGTGACGACGATGATGATGATGTTGATGATGAAGCACGGGGATTGGGAAGCACGGGTGGCGTGTGCTGTTAGGGCGCTGCCTCTCACCAAAAGTTAAGCCCGGTTTGACGGGGTTAGTACTTGGATGGGACCCATGGGTGACCGTCTGGGAATAACCCCGTTCTCGAGCTTGGAACACTCATGTGAGTAGAGTTTAGTTGGTCTCTCCTGTGCTTCGAGGGTTTTTCGCCGGGTTCTCCGGTTTTCCTCCCTCCATAAAAATCAACACCTAGGTCTGTAATTCGTGGTCTGACATGTGTGTCATAAATGTGTCGTAGGGCGCGAGCGCCTTTAATATGCCTTCGACTCTGCCACTTGAAATTTAGTAATGTAAATTGCTCTTGAAAAGCCCCTTGTGAGAAGAAGTAATTAAAATCTGTATATTTCTGTATGATGACGATGTTGATGATGATGTTGACGATGATGTTGACGATGATGTTGATGATCATGTTGATGATGACGATGTTGATGATGATGATGATTATGACGATGATGATGATGATGATGACGATGATGTTGATGATGTTGATGATGATGATAATGATGTTGATGATGTTGATGATAATTATGACGGTGGTACGATGATGATCGTGTTGTTTATGATGATGATGTTGATGATGATTATGACGATGACGATGATGATGATGTTAATGAGCGTGTTGATGTTCATGCTGCTGCTGTGACTATTATTAATATTGTTGCCATTTTGTCTACCTACCCAGAGGCGAAACACTGATATCAGTATCATCCAGAAAAAAGCACGAGGTCGATCCGCTTCCTTCGTCGAACGTCACCTCCACGCCACGTCGTTCAAAAACTCCCTTTTCCAAATAGAAAACTCCCAGATTGTGGCTATGATCTTTTTCAATGAATGTCTCCCTGATTTTAGCCGGAACTGAACCAACGAATCGAACACTCATAGGAAGAAGATCTTTGCTGAGCAGTTCGCTAAGTAAATACTCTTCCCCATAATTGAGCAAACTGAAACCTGCTGAACAACTCATCGGAAGGCGCACTTCACACGCTTGCCTATCAACGGCCACCAAGGTCTCATCTGCACTGTCGATGTAAAGTATTTCCAAGATTTCGCCAGCTTTTATGATTTCCTTGTTCGGCAAACTTTCACTGCGAAGCACACGTACGTACTTCACGTGCTGTATAAAACCATCGACAAACTCTTTTACCGTTTCAACCGGTCCGTCCCTTGAATACAGGCGAGCGGGAATTTCGACTTTCTGTTGGCAATCAAGTGGAATACTGACTTTATGCTTGTCTTGGAATGTTAAACCAGACAAATAGCAGACGGTTTTGACATGCAACAGGCCCAATATTTCTCCTGTACCGATCGCCGTGTTATCGTTATGCCCAGCAAAGCCCTCCGTTACGAGAACGTCTTGCGGCAGTTCAAAAACGTCCACAAATTCACTCAGACTATAAGACTCGGCACTTGAAGTAGACATCGTGTGTTATACAGTTCTGTTACCAAAACAGTTCTGTTTACCAAAACCAACCTTATCAAAAATGGTTCGGGCCGAGATTAATCAAGAAAATCTATTATAATTTGGTAATTTCTATGGTATCGTGGTGAGATGGAGATTAATGGCGGTAGTCGGGGGTCTTTGGTAACAGGAAAAAAGTTCGTCAGGAATGAACTGCAGTTAGTTTCGCGTATGTTTCTCAAAAAATGCCATGTGTAACGTTTTGCCGATGTTCAGGCGGGTTGTAATTAGCCTGAGTGTGTTGATTGTCGCCCAAGCCGAGGTAGAAGGACACAACAGCAGATTGTAAATGATTTTCTTTACTGGACGACAACTCGACAACAACTGCCGTATCGCGACAGTGCTCACACTATTTACACAAACACACTCGTACAATTAACGACTACAAACTAAGTACAAGGTCCCCATAGCTCTGGACGCTACACTATGTCAACTGGCATGATTTTAATTACAGTAGAATTTTCAAGCTCTCAATTAAGAGAGGTAAAAAAAGGTTCGAGATGACAGGATTTCGAGATAACGGGGTAAATTATACAGTAAGTTCGTTAACGAGAATATGGAACACCCTCGTTAACGAACTTACCAATATTAATTTCAATACACTAGAACTGGCTTCATTTATATCCCTGATGCTCAGCTATTACTTTATTGCTCTTGTGAATACTTATAACCCTGACGATCCACGTTCTTTCAAACTCCTATATGTCCAAATTGTAATAATTCTCGACGTCTTACCCGCAGCATTATACTTGCTGTTCTATATTGTATGTTCTATATTGTGTATGTTGTATATTGTGTAAGTTTTATGATAATTTTTTAACTTGAACTTTTATATTTTCAGTGGGCCTGCAGTAATTGGCCTTCACGCTGTTGCGGTGACCCTGCCATAGGTTTAAATTTGTGTTTGAATGGTCCTCGTTTTAGTTTATTTTGTGATACCATACATGGATTTAGTCAAGTCTATGGCGAAGCTAATAAAATAAAAAAATTAAAATAAAATTTAAAAAAAAACAGTGAAAAAATACGTTGAAGGGAAACCAACTCTTGTTCGAGATAGCACGGTTTTCGAGATAATCGAGTTCGAGATAGCGAGGTTCAGTCAACTGTATGTAAAAAAGTAGACTGCTGCGTAGGCAGTGGCTTAGATATAGAGCAAAGTGAAAAGGTGGTAAACTGCCGAGATTAGTTTTGATAACGAAATACTGACGTTTCGAGCAGAGCCCTTCGTCAGAGTAAAATGTGTCTGACTTTATTCAAGTACATGCATGCTGAATTTACTACAATCATTATTGGACTGTTGGTTCGATGATATTTCCACACTCATATTTACAGGCCAACGCGGAGTGATAATTCCTTTGTTGCTTACTTGATTGCTTTTCCGACGTAAACATACATAGAAAGTGTTGTTCAGCAGTGACTACCAAAAAATAACGATGTAGCATCCAAACCGAGGTAATATTTGGCACTTCATTCGACTAAACTACTTAACTATACGTGTTCTAAGGGTATTTGGCGAAGAACAATCTCGAGTGTAACTATATATACATTTTTAAGACCAGACAGTTGCCAAAATGCCAAACAGTTACTATGAGCAGAATTCCACAAAAGCAGAATCAAAGACGACGTACTTTCGGGCTCCTTCCGTTGCGTTTTATTAGGAATATTTCCAAAGATAACTGATTTCTACTGAACCCTTTCAATACACCAAATCGTAGTTTCATTTAGGCCCACATGCAAATTAGTTTCCTGTTCAATTTGGGCCCCTATGCAAATTACATCGTGTCCATTAAAGCATAACGGGAAGATAACATAGGCTGGGACTGTTTTTTTCATGTTTTGAGTTCATTATTTTTAGACACTACGTTTAGGATTATTGTCAAGGATAATCGATAAGCAAATTTTATCCTTATCGAATACCTAAACATTAAAAAGTTTCTGAAATCAGAAATGTTATGTTTACTACGGCTGCTTCAGCCTCATGTTATAAATGAACTACGTTTTATCCCGACTCAGATTGTATGCGCAGTCGATTTCGTCTATACCAAGCACGTATACTTTAGTATTTTACTTCAGCTAACGCCAGACGATTTTACTCGTCAATAACGAAACCCCTGATACTCTAAGCGTTAAAATATTATTTTTGGTTATTAATTCCCAAAAACATGTAAACAACATTATACGGCTTTGTAAAGCCCTAATCAAACGAGAACGCAAGTCGTCGCAAGTTAGCTTACGATGACTTGCGATGCAACCAGTCAAACGTCGGCACAAGTCGTCGCAAGTTCTGCACTTCCGCTAGTTCCCACGCCTTTCCGCGCTAGTTCTCATGATAGTTTCTATGGCGACGGAGCACGAAAGACTTGCATTGACTAGTGTTTTGTGTAAAGGCCTGGCCAAACGCTTTCAACATTGTTGAATTCAACATGTTGAAAGCGTTCGGCCACCCCTGTTGAATGATGTTGAACGTTGTTGAATGGTGTTGAACGAAATTTGAACATGTTCAAATTTTCGTTCAACACGCGTTCAACATTTCTATTGTTCTCAAAATGTTGAAAGGTGTTGAACGCATTTGGCCACATTTCATTCAACTTTGTTGAACAGAGACATGCGCCATGCGGGATATTGTCGATTCCAGCTTTTGTGGTAGCCCGCGTTCAATTAATTGTCATTCATGAATGTTGAACGATGTTGAATTCATTTGGCCACTCGTGCTTTCAACATTATTCAACATCGTTCAACAATGTTGAATGCGATGTTGAAAGCGTTTGGCCAGGCCTTAAGAAAACTTGCGATGAAATTTGAACAAGATCAAATTAGTCGCAAGCTAACGCAAGTCACCGCAAGTCATCGCTAGCTGGCGATCAAACGAGACACAAGCAAGGACAAGCACAAGCTAAAACTCGCGATGACTTGCGTTCTCGTTTGATTAGGGAAGATATCCTGAGTTCTGATTGGTCAACGCACGGTGCGTGACAAATTGTAACAGAAGCGAGAATTTGTCGTAACACTACGTTTAATATTTATTGCTGTTTATTTACAGCTAACGTTCAACTGGAGGCGATGATCATGGATGGATCCAGTGTGAAAACATGTTAATTGAAAACAACTTCATGTTTTGATTAATTATTTGAATATTTAGGTGTAGACAAATTGTAATAGGGGCGAGAATTTGTAGGAACACCACGTTTATTATATTTATTGCTAAGCTTTCGATCTGTTGACTCAGACCTTCGGTGGAGCAAATGCCAACATCGTGTTGGCTCATATTAAATTTGCATTCTCCTAGATATTCACCGTGCACCATTCTTATCAATTAATAGCGAAGCAATTTGCTTTTCTCTTCTTGACTGTAATGTCTTCTAATCTAGTTTTGTCCGGACAAGTGTTCTTGTTTATATAATCAGTTGCATATGAAAAGGCGTAATTTGTCAAACTTATATACTCAGCAAATACTCTAAATATACTTCAAAAACTCATTAATAATTCATGAGGAAAATTAAAAAGAAATTAAAGTTTAATCAGTGTCTTTATATGTGATAATTAAAGATACCTCCTGATTTACATAAACTTTAGCTTTGATTTTCTCGGCTTAGACAAGGTTATTTTTCAAACTTACTACGCCAATGAACTTACCAAGTGGTTCGTTTTTGAAGCCGTTCAATAAACTCGCAGTTCGTGTTTTATCAGATATAAAAACACTCGGCTTCGCCTCGTGTCTTTATATCTGATAAAACACTCCTGCTCGTTTATTAAACAGCACTAAAAACACTCGGCTTCGCCTCGTTTCTTTATATCTAATAAAACACTCCTGCTCGTTTATTAAACAGTACTTAGAAAAACCTATTATAGTGTCCAATGCTATAGTTGTTTATAAAATCGCCGCTTAAAGCGACCTTTAACGTGTGCATGTGACCCCCTCCCCCGCTCTTTTAATGTACCGACATGCCTGATCTTGAAAATACTGAAACACTGACTCAAAACTTCAGTATATCTCATTATCTAAAATCTCCCGAATAATTACACCCAATTTTATAACTTAGTGCAATAAGTTTCAAAAATAATGCATAACACATACTATAGTTAAGATACCTTGAAATAAGAAGCAAAATCTAGCTTATAATTGTACATACATACATAAAGTCAGCTCTGTTTATGTTTGTTTCTGACATTAATAAGATATGTTATTTATTGACCTCCCGCTTGCATTACGTCACCTCCTATTGCGTGAGAATTGAAGTTATTGTCTTCTTCATTGTTTAACGGAATTTTTGGCTGGATTTCCTAAATGAAATATTAATTCAACTGACTGGGAAGGATGGTCTAGTTCTATACCAGTAACAACGTTCCTATATAAGCTGCGACGATATTCAGCCCAAAATATTGTAGGATTAACACCTTTTGCATCGATAAAGTAAAGAGTTGGCTGGGTTTTTTTCCTCTTATATATCAGCATTATCTCTGGGTATAATGGATCAGCTGAGCGAAGAAGAATTAGCCGAATCGTTTGTGTGGTCTGAGCATAGTTACACGTTGGCCAGATTTCTCGCCGAACACTCGCTCCCGCAAATCATTCGCGTGATACAAGGTTACGACGGTGGGGCGGATAGCAGAAACCTAGGACACGGCGAGGTGTTAACTCTACACGATGTACGAGTGACTAAGGTCTTCTCAGCTGAAGACAGCCAAGGTCATGTGATAACAATTCCTGTCGATTGTCCTAACATGGTTCATGTACTTCCCCGAGCAGACGACTTCAACTTGAAGAACAACAACTGCAGAGTGGAAGAGCTGGCGTGTGTTTTCCCGAAGGTTAAGTACATTCAAGTTGTTCGAGGGCACGAAGATACCGAGAACAAGGACGAATCGATGAAGGACAATGAATTGTTCGAGATTCTGAGCATTGACAAGAAAAACAAAAAAGCGAAGCTTAAGAACTTAGCAAGTGGTCTGACCTCGACGTTCTCTTCCAAATGTAATGCGGTCCTCACCCCCTTGCTCGATTGGAGAACATTCCGTCTAACCGACTTGAAAAGCACGTTCGACTTTCCGGTGAGAGTACGATTCTTGAGTATGAAAGGCGAGGGAAACGTGGATACGAAGTCTAAGGAATCACTGAGGCTTGTAACGAGTACGAGTGAAGTTACGATTATCGAAGAAATAGAAGATGTGTTGGTGGTTGCAACTACGGTAGGAAAAAGCGACGAGTTCAAGTTTTGCTACGAAATACCAAAAGATTTGCAAGTCAAGGTGACCGTTGCAAAAGGGCTTCGAGAAAAAGACACGGATTCGTACCAATACGTAGTCGCAAAACTACACAAGAGATTCGATGTGTCGAATTTGCCCAACAGTCAGCAACTGAACTCTTTCAAGCGACGCGATAGCATAACAGAATATAACTATACATCTATTCAGAGTTTATTCCATATCCCCGGAGAACTACAAACTGTGAAAAGCCAAAAATCGACAGAAATTCTTAAACCAATCGAAGATCTACCAGAAATCAGCTCGCCTCCATTACCGCCAAGACACTCCCGCCTGACAGCAGCAAAGAGCCTTACTGTACGTGCACTCGAGTGGTATAGTAGTAAGAAAAAATCTAATTTAAGGTTACCGTAGACTAGCCTCCTCCACAGGCAACTCTAGTGTACCTCAGAAAGGTGAACTTACCTAAAGGCGTTATCGATTTGTATATATGTTAATAAGTCCATAAAATTCTTTAAAATTCCATAAACAAAGCATATTTTGAACGTGAATATAAATTTTCGCCGCGCACATTATCAAAGAGGATTGATGCTGAGACGAATACGGGGTATTCATCTTAGCACCAATATTCGTCTCAGCACCAATCCTCTTTGATAATGTGCGCGGCGAAAATTTATATTCACGTTCAAAATATGCTTTGTTTATGGAATTTTAAAGAATATTATGGACTTATTAACATATATACAAATCGATAACGCCTTTAGGTAAGTTCACTTTACTGAGGTACACAAAAGTTGCCTGTGGAGGAGGCTAACTGTAGACCTTCAAACCATATTTTTTGGGGGTTTTTTTTATTCGCTGAAAGTGAAGCATTTTATGAGGGCTTTCAGATTCTGGAAAGGAAATCATGTTTTTTTATTTCTAAACAAAGAAAAAGCGCATTGACAAGAGGTTTCTTTCACACGGCTTTTTCTCAAAAAAATGTTTTGAGCTAAAGTAAGAACTTTAAAAAGCCATAAGCGAACACGAATTTATCAGAATCAGCTAACAATTGATATTCGAGTAAATTAATATTCTGGTGATAAGTGTGTCTGGGAATTGTAAAATTTTCAATATTCATCGTTTTACGGCCTTTTATGCAAGCCCATTCAACCTCCTGTGAGATTGTGTTTTAGCTGTAATAGTAAATATTCGATAAGTATTTGGAATTTTTACAAACCCAGACACTTTTTTGCTGTGATATTTATCTACCAAACTGCCAATTTTCAGAGCATTATAGTAAATAGTTGTTCGCTTATAGCATTTCGAATTGGAATGAAAACTTTAACAAACAGAAGCGCTATTTTTTGTTTGCGTTCATAAAATGACCAAATGTTTTGCTGTAGTCTCGTAGCCAGTTATATCAGCTTTCGAATAATGTGTAGGTTTTGGTATATGCAATAAACGGATGGACCGCTATTATGTTTCCCTAAAACGTAACCCGAAGGTCTACAGTAACCTCAACTCTTTCCTGTGCGAATCGGAATCACGCCAGACGATTTTATTCACCTCTGGGGAAGCCCTCGGAATGAATTAAACAAACCAGCAATGTATAACAGATACATCCATACAGAATAACTATATACACAGAATGACTCTTATTTCAATTTATTTTAAATTATTTTAATGTATTTTATTTATTTTTATTTATTTTAATTTACGTTAATTTACTTTAATTTATTTAAAATTTATTTTAAATTTATTTGAATTTATTATAATTTATTTTAATCTATTTCTAATTTATGTTAATTTATTTTTAATTTATGTTAATTCATTGTAATTTAATTTCCATTCACTAGATACTTTTTTCCCTTCTTTTTGTAGCTGCAAAAGGAACCAAAAGAACAAGAAAACTTTCGGCGAGCTGGGAGCGTAAAACCTAAAGTAATGCCGAGACAAGGAAGCCGACTCAGCAAAGAACGCGATGCAAAGCCTCTCACTGACCCAGAAAATCTTCAAACGAACTCGCCGATGACTCGGCCAGAAGTCCCAACACGAACACAGCCCAAATCTATTCACGAAGAAGCCACAGGCTCCAATTTTGTCACAGACCCTGAAATATCTACACCTGACCTCGCCAATGTCCCTGAGTCATCGTTTGGCCAAGCAACTGTTCTCGAGGGCTTCGAGAGGAATCTTCCTATAAGTAAGCAACAAGGTCCCAAACCTCCTTTAAAATTACCCAAAGCTAGTAAACCTACTCCTACAAACGGTCCCAAAGGTACTACGAAGCAAAGAGAGAAGCAACGTCCTAAACCACCTGCAAAATTTAACACAGCTAGCAATCCTATTCCTACGCAAGTTCCCTCAATAGCCTCGGAGCTACCAGCGGCAGATGAAACCAAGGAACCCCCAACGTTTCCCTCTGTACCACGGCAGGACCCCGAGGATCCCCAATGCCCCCCTTCACTTACATTGCAAACTCCGTCGCGACCTCCAAAATCACCAAAACCTCGCCCAAAGCCCACTGCCCCAACATGCGCAGAAGTCACCACGCCACCATCGGAGGAACACTTCCCGACTGATGACGTCAGTCCAGAGGAATGTCCAGAGCTCCCGCCAAGGGTACCCTTGCAACCAGCCATCTCTCATCCTACCCAACACGATTTTTCTAACGGTGGTAACGACAACCATTACCTGGCACCCGCAGATATGTTTGACGCCCAAGGCAATCGCTATACACATTATTTTGACCAGACGAGCTTCGGCGACCCGGAGGACGAGATCTATGAAGAAGTGGACCTTTCTGCATATGGGGGAGGAAGCACCAACTACTTGTCACTACAGAGATGTGACAGCGACGTCAAGTCGTCAGATGACACTGGTTACCATGGTAACATGGTAAGTGTGACACACTTATAGGGTTATCCAGTATAAACAAAGTTAGTTAAGTTTCTTCCAGTTTCCTCCTGTAGTAACACCAGACCAATGAAAGATGGCCTTTACTGGACCTTTATATAGTGAGAACAGTTTACTGACTGATAGAGTTTTCCAGTATAAATATAGTTAGTATAGTTTACTCTTGTAGTAACACTGGATCGATGAGGAATGTCTCTTACTGGACCTCTATAGGGAGAACAGTTTAGATATGACTGATAGGGTTATCCAGTATAAATAAAGTTAGTTTAGTTTACTCCAGTTTCATCCTGTAGTAACACTGGATCATTGAAGGGTGGCTCTTACTAGACCTCTAGGGAGAACAATTTAGGTATAATTGATAGAGTTATCCTGCATGTATAAATAAAGTTAGTTTAGTCTACTCTGGTTTCCTCCTGTAGTAACACTGGATCAATGAGGGATGGTCTTTACTGGGCCTCTAGGAAGAACACTTTAGATATGACTAACATAGTTATCCAGTATAAATAAAGATAGTTTAGTTTCCTCCTGTAGTAACACTGGATCACTGAAGGATGGCTCTTAACTGGACCTTTAGGGAGAACAGTTAAGACTGAAGAGTTATCCAGTATAAATAAAGTTAGTTTAGTTTCCTCCAGTTTCCTCCTGTAGTAACACTGGATCATTAAAGGATGGCTCTTGATGGTCCTCTACAGAGAGCAGTTTAGATATGACTGAAGAGTTATCCACTATAAATAAAGTTAGTATAGTTTACTCCAGTTTCCTCCTGTAGTAACACTAGGTCATTAAAGGATCGCTCTTGTTGGTCCTCTAATCCAGTATAAATAAAGTTAATTTACTTCAGTTGCCTCCTGTAGTAGCTAACACTGGATCATTGAAGGATGGCTCTTGATGGTCCTTACTGGACATCCAGGGGGAACAATATAGATTCAGGATTAGTCAGTAAAAATAAATTTAGTTTAGCTTACTCCAGGGCAGGGATGGCTCTTACTGGACCTCCAGAGAGAACAGGTTAGATATGACTGATAACATTATTCAGTACAACTAAAGTTAGCTCCGACCTTAATCCGAACTTTAACAACCCCAAACTTTATCTTGTCACCAGGGTAATTTTAATACAAGTGATCTACTGCTAACAGAAGAACCTGGATCAGAACCAGGCATGGAAAGCCAGTACGCCAACGTCTCAAGAATACCTTTAGACTTATCGTGTCTAAGCGTACAGGGGGTCGCCCAGTTACTCAAAAACTTACACATGGACCGTTACGTGCAAACATTCGAAGACGAACTGATCGATGGAAACTTATTGAGGAAACTCAGAGAAAGTGATTTGGAGTCGTTGAAAGTCAGCTCTTTTCACGCTACCAAATTGATGGAGTTTATTAAAGGATGGCGACCAAGAAAATGAAAACTGCACAAACGAAAACTATACTGCTAGAACTATATCATGTTGCTACAGCTATTGCTTAAACTATATTGTGTTATTACAGCTCAAATACTTTGTAACTTGGACGGCAAACTGCATGTATATATACAATCATTGACAAGATTAGTTGAAACGACTCGTGCCAAGTGAAAGTGAATCATGCCATGTTGTTATATATCACGTGTCAAAGTTCGTTTTTCTAGCTGTCTGATTGGGCGAGCGGCCCTCGCGTGGTGGTCCGAAAATCGTGATGTTTCCCGCGTAACCCATGGCAGCGGGTATCATTACATTTAGAAAAACTTAAGGCTTATAATAACTATGACTTCCTCCTGGAGTTAAGTAAGTACAAAATGAAAAATCAAATGTTAAACAGTATCATGTCAATAATAAAGTCAAAACGGGAAATAAATAAAATAACCTTACTCAGAATATGATTGATAAAAAAAAGATTTGAGTTTTTCTGAAAAAAGTTTGAGGCTAGTGCAATTGACAATTTCAGCAGCAAGAGAGTTGAAGAGCTTGGTATCTAATTGAAAACTGACAAATATTTGTTCTACATAAAGGAATGGTAAATTGTCCGGCACTTCTTGTATTATAACTGTGAACTTGACTAGTTATTGGAAATAAATTTTCAAAGCTTTTAGGTAACATTCCATGCTTGTAAGAAAACATAAGTTGTCCTATTTGTAATGAACAAATATCATGGATTTTAATATTTTACTCTTCTTAAATAAAGGACTACAGTGCGCAAAACCGGAAGTGGATGTTCAGGTTCAGTTTGTCTTTGTTTTCTCAAGTTTTCTTTCATTAAAAACAATGTCTGAAGATTTTACTCAACATTTTTGTTGTTATTTTTGACATTTAACAAAACACTTATTTACTGGTGCCTCGGGAAAACAGTGTGTTTTGTGGCCCCTCGACTGCTCGTTGTTGCCCTTGGCTTCGCCTCGGGAAACAACGGCAGTCTCGGGGCCACAAAACACACTGTTTCCCTCGGCGCCAGTAAATAAGTGTTTATTAATTGCTAAGCCTCTTTTTTGCATAAATTGCTATCTCCCAGTCCCCCCTTTTCAATGTTGTTACTCTGAACATTTAAATGTAATGGCAAACGATGTTTTTGAGACACTTTTATCGAGGTTGGCCGGCCGTCTAGTATCTGTATACCCGATACAGAACGGCCACTCATTCTGTAAATAGCACTTAAAATGCTCATATTCGTGTAAATACATAATATGCGACAATCATTGAGAAAATTCTTGAAACAAAGCTAACATGAAATGGTTTCATGTCCCCCCTTGCCCCCACTTCAATGTTGTGGAACTCAAAACGTGTGCAAAATTTGCACTCAGTCACCTGATGGCATTTTTGTTACAAGCAGGTAACCATGCCAGATATAGTATCGGATAGTGTATATTTTGAAGGTGAGGGGGGTTACCAGCCGTAATTTTAAATTTATATACCAAAATTTGGTTTTTTTTAAAGGCACACTGGGATGTATGGGATTTCTCTTATTAATTTGTTTGTTGATTAATTTGTTTGTTTGTCTGTCGCCGGATATCTCACAAAATACTGCACAGAATTGCATGAAAGTTTGTGGAAAGATTGATCATAGACCAAAGACCAGATTTGGATGAGAATTTAACAAATAAATCTGACCACAAGATTCTCCGTGTAGAAGAAAGGCTTGGTTGCGCTCATTATCCTTATTTTATGCAAACACTTTTGCATAATTTTGGTAAGAGTGCAATCAAGCATTTTATTCATACCTAGGTCTCGTGAGCTAGCCTGGTTAGCGGGATGACTCTCTAATAATAACCCGCTGGCGGAGGTATACGCAGTCTCTGAGTCCCCTCGTGTCACCCATGTTTAAACTCAGTGGCGTTGTCTGCAAATGCGAAACAAAACTGCTGTGTTTTTTTAATGAGCTCGTTTAACTACAATGATTTCCTTTTAATTTTCTTCATGAATTATTGACGACTTTTAGTGTAGCTGTTTATTGTGACGAAGCTGTTCTTATGCGTGTGCTACATGTTTTTGATAAAAAAAATTGAATATCAAAAAAATGTATGGCTCCTCGACCAAATCAGGCTGGCCAAAAGCTGCTCTACGATTGCTAAATTTCATGGTTCAGCCCAAACAAGATGGCGCCTGTTGACGTGTAATTGGCTCGCCATTTTTCGGAGGGGCACCCGCAGTGCAGTAAAATATTAATCAGTGGAAACGCCCTATATGTTCCAATTCTCTTCGATTTTAGACCACTTTGAAAGAACTTGGCATAAAATGTTGGCGCTGAAGGCAGACTATACCCCGCCGGGCACCAAACCGGTATTTCTAGGTCTCGGGGTTAAATATAAGCATATACCTTCTGTCTGTCATTCTATTTAATTTTCTTTAAAAAAGAGAGAAAACACAGCATTGTGTCCTGAATTCTCCATCTTCGTATTGATCTACCTACACAACTGTCTGATCGGCGCCATTAGCAAGAGACCAAATCGACATTTCGCGAGCTTCATTTTCTGACACCGACGTAACAATGAGTTATTCGATCCAGTCTTCTTTTAAGGCCTATCAACACGATGCGATTGTCATTCTGGCGTATGAAGTCTATTAAAATACCTGACCATCCTTTTATTGGATCAGACAGGCCACTCTTGAGAAATCGGACAGATCTAATTTGATCGTGTGAACATGGAGCAGTCGCGTGTGGTTCGTCATTCAAAGTATAGCAATTAATATCATTATATTCACCTGACTTCTCCGCCCGACAATCCAGAATTAAGTTTTTAATGCGTTTTTACGACACTCTCCGTGATATTGTTAAGTTATAGTCAATACTTAGGTTTCTTTATCAGTCTCCAAGTTATATATCATACACGAGGAGGAGTGTTTCATCAGGATTTCCAAACACCAAGACTTTTGTTGAAAACCGAGGTTTTTGAACAAATTTCGAGGTGTTTGGAATCCTGATGAAACACTCTTCCGAGTGTATGATATAGCTTCTCAAACAAATCAGTATTTTAAGAGAAAATCGAGGCGAAAGTTGGCTTAATTTATGTAATTTCTTCCTCCGATATCAAAACCTCCGTCTCGGTCCTGATTTCCTTTGTTTTCGGTTCATGAATTATTAATGAATTTGAGAATCGTCTTTAATAGATCGATTCAGACTAGTTGCCATTGTTGATGACAAATCATCCCGGTACTTATTAGGCATGATGAAATTCACTCATAATATTAAACGCACACCAGAAAGGCAGAAAAAAAACCTGCCTAGCGAGCTAGCCCGGTAAACAGGATAGCTCGCGGCTTGCCTCCATAGTCATAGACAATACTAACACCCTTTTATTATTTTCTGCGGTTTGCAAAACATGCATAGCGAGATATACAGTGATGCGTTGACTCATTCAGTGATTTTGATAGTATTAATATCTTGCAGCAAAGAGACAAGGATCAGTTTTGTGTGATACTCAATGCCAAAAATTAAAAAATCATAATAAAAAAATTCGTACAAAACAAACTTCTTGCAAGCCAAAATAAAATGTCATACAATTTATGTTGACATATTGGATAGTTATTGTTGTTATTTTAATAGTTAATAATTAATAGTTAATTATTATATTATTAATTAATTAATAGAAAAGATATATGAGCCGATACCAGGTTTATACATAATGATATGAAACAAGCGTTCACTGATAAAAGTTTTTATTAATACGAGCTTTCGGCTGTCAGACTACAGCCTTCAACGGGTTAAGAGAAATGTGGAAATCTACACCTATATATATATACAAGCAGAAGAATATTAATGAGAATAACAGGATATGACATAAGATATGGATAATAAATGTGTTATTGTTTCTTTAATAGAATGGCATATTGTCCAGGAAGAGGCTTAATATTCTTCTGCTTGTATATATATATAGGTGTAGATTTCCACATTTCTCTTAACCCGTTGAAGGCTGTAGTCTGACAGCCGAAAGCTCGTATTAATAAAAACTTTTATCAGTGAACGCTTGTTTCATATCATTAATTAATTAATAGTTAATCATTATATGATATATTGGTTAGTTATTATTATTTTAATAGTTACTAGTTAATTATTATATTACTAATTTTAGGAAAACCGTTTTTATATTAACTATGACGATTCCTACAGATTCCGGATTCCATTCCGGGTGGCCAACCTACTGCAGAAGTGCGACGTTTGAAACGGGCCTTATTCTTGTCAACAACAAAGTGACCGGAAGTTTATGAACAAGAAACGATTTGATTGGCTGATTGGTTAACAATTGAGAAAGGAATGTATCGCGCGTCTGAGCAGACGTTAGTGGGGGCACCTCACAACGTCTGCTCAAGGAGGCTAGTTCATGACTCGATGGAGAAAGTTGAAAAAAACGTCATCTACACAATTGGCGGTGAATCACATACACCACGATGACAATCGTATATACGACAATAAAGGCCCTTAATTAAAGGTCAGTTAAATAACCCCCCTCCCCTCCCCTCCCCCCGAAAGACAGTTGTCTATTGCTGGTATTCTTTAGCACCCTAACTAATCAGGGCAAGTCTATTAATTAGACCTCTTATCAAACAAGATTCATGAGTACAGTAGAACCTCGTTATCTCGAACTCGGTTATCACGAACTCGGTTATCTCGAACAAGATTAATTTCCCTTCAACATATTTCTTCACTGTATAATTTACCCCGTTGTCTCAAACTTCCGCTATCTCGAACTATTTTTTACCTCCCTTCGAGATAGCATGCATATACACACAATATGAACTGCGACACAATAGACTAATTATTCGCATTGCCGACTAAAATTAATCCTTGTTATATCAACAACTGACTATGTAGTGTTGTGTTTTGCAGTAAATCTAGTGTTAATAAATCTTTCAAGAAATGAGTTCGTTGAGCGAAGACCAACAGTTACCGACATTGACTTGGACTGACCAGTCTTACACTTTGTCTGAGTTTATAGACCAACACTCGCTACCGCAAGTCGTACGAGTCGAGACAAGCTATTTTGGCGATACAGACGTCCCCACTCTAGAACTCGGCGAAGTACTCACGCTCCACGCCCTGAGAAAGACACACAAGCTTACAGCCGAAGACGGCGATGGAAATACAATAGAGATCGCACTGAACTGTCCCTACAGACTTCAAATACTTCCCAAGAAGAAGAAATGTAAATTGAAACGGTGTGGAGTGACCGACCTGCCATCGATCTACCCGAAGGTGAAATACCTTGAGGTAACTGAAGCACACTACGGTACAAACATCGAAGACGATGCTTCTTTGGGGGAACTATTGGAAATTGTAAGCACCAACAAACACCACAATAAAGTAGATGTGAAAAACGTTAAAACCGGGCAGACATTCACGCTGTCTTTCGCCTGCACAGCGCAGTTTAGGCCTCTACGCGACTGGAAAAGCTACTGTGCGAAAGATATCAAAACTCAATTCGGTTTTCCGACGAGGGTTCGTTTCTTAGATACGAATGGCGACGACAGCACACTTCAGAAGCTGGTTTCTAAGACACCTGACGTCAATGTTGTCGGAGAAATAGAGGAAGTTCTGGTCATCGCGACTACGGTGACAAAGAGTGTTCGATTGAAGTTCTGTTACGAGATTCCAAAAGACTTAGAAATAGAAATAGCGGTCGCCAAAGGTTCTGTTAATGGACAAAATTATTACCAAGAGCTGGTAGACAATCTTCACAGTAGATTTGATGTGTCGAAGTTTGTTAGCATCCAAGAATTGAAATACTTGAACTATCGCCACAAGACAATCATACAATACGACTACCAGTCGATCATCAAGAATATTTTTCGCAGTATCAGCTCAGGGGAGTCTAGTTCAAACCAAGCAGATACAAAAGACGATGTGGGTCCAGCTCTACCACCACGATCAAGCGTAAGTATAGAACAGGAAATTTGTCTGGTGTTAGACAGAGTAAAATAGTCTGGTGTTAAACAGAGAAAAATAGTCTGGTGTTAAACAGAGAAAAATAGTCTGGTGTTAGACGGAGCGAAATAGTCTGGTGTTAAACATAGTAAAATAGTCTGGTGTTAAACAGAGAAAAATAGTCTGGTGTTAGACGGAGCGAAATAGTCTGGTGTTAGACGGAGCGAAATAGTCTGGTGTTAGACGGAGCGAAATAGTCTGGTGTTAGACGGAGCGAAATAGTCTGGAGTTAAACAGAGAAAAATAGTCTGGTGTTAGATGGAGCGAAATAGTCTGGTGTTAAACATAGTAAAATAGTCTGGTGTTAAACAGAGAAAAATAGTCTGGTGTTAGACACAGTAAAATAGTCTGGTGTTAAACAGAGAAAAATGATCTGGTGTTAGACAGAGCGAAATAGTCTGGTGTTAGACGGAGCGAAATAGTCTGGTGTTAGATGGAGCGAAATAGTCTGGTGTTAGACGGAGCGAAATAGTCTGGTGTTAAACATAGTAAAATAGTCTGGTGTTACTGATGCGAGACTAATCTATGACTATGTTAAAAAGTTCACACATAATAGTTTGGGTGATACAGGATTAGGACCAGAAACAACCACTTATAATTACTGTTTAGGGAGAGGGAGAGAGAGAGAGAGAGAGAGAGAGAGAGAGAGAGAGAGAGAGAGAGAGAGAGAGAGAGAGAGAGAGAGAGAGAGAGAGAGAGAGAGAGAGAGAGAGAGAGAGAGAGAGAGAGAGGGAGAGAGAGAGAGAGAGAGCATGAGGTGGTATAGGGCCAGAGTGCTCAAACTGCCACAAGAGTAATATATATATATATATATATATATATATATTTCTAAAATTCATTAATAATTCATGAGGAAAACACAAAGAAAAATCATGAGCGTATCGGATCTATATATGTGATATAGACTCGCTCTAAGTTTCTCGCTGGTTTTTAACGGCTGAGATAAGCTTAATTTTCAAAATTACTACGCCAATGAACGTATGAAGTGATTATTTTTAGAAGCCATTTAAAAACATTGCAGTACGGGCTTAATCGGCTCTAAAACACTCGGCTATCGCCTCGTGTTTTATATCCGATAAAGCCCTCCTGCGCGGTTTATAAATATTACTTATATATATATATATATATATATATATTTCTAAAATTCATTAATAATTCATGAGGAAAACACAAAGAAAAATCATGAGCGTATCGGATCTATATATGTGATATAGACTCGCTCTAAGTTTCTCGCTGGTTTTTAACGGCTGAGATAAGCTTAATTTTCAAAATTACTACGCCAATGAACGTATGAAGTGATTCTTTTTAGAAGTCATTTAAAAACCTTGCAGTACGGGCTTTATCGGCTCTAAAACACTCGGCTATCGCCTCGTGTTTTATATCCGATAAAGCCCTCCTGCGCGGTTTATAAATATTACAAATATATTTATATATATATATATATATATATATATATATATATATATATATATATATATATATATATATATATATATATATATATATATATATTACTCTTGTGGCAGTTTGAGCACTCTGGCCCTATACCACCTCATGTTCTCTAGATGTGCGCACTACTTATACTATCCCACAAGCAGTTGTCACCGGCAATTGCTTGGGGTATATAATACTGTCATGTAGGTAATAACTCCAAACCAAAACCCAATCTTTTCAGGTCCAACGTACTAAGAGTACAGAGAATAACTCAAGTTCAAAACCAGTGATCGCTCCCAAACCTCGCAGACCCCGGAGTGAAAGTATCCCTGTCGAATTGGAAAATGTACCCAAAACGTCTCAAGAGATCCGAAGGGAAAACCCACACCGTTCCAAAAGCCATTCAGAAAAATCGCCTCCCGCCAAGGCCTGGAGGGTTTCTCCTAAACTTCCTCCCAACGTTCTTTCGAAAGAACACAAAGCACCCCCATCTGTTCGTCATTTATCGTCAGTAAGAAGACCTCCACGACGTTCACCAGGTGCCCCAAATTGTCCCCTAGGATCCAACATCGACCATGATCCAGAAAGCGTTCGTCGCCAGTGGTCGGACGAGACCAAACTCTGTCCACATAATGGCAATAAAAACTGGCCTGGTAACGCGGAGCAGACATACGAAACTCCCAACAACATGGTTGGAAACAGAAACGAAAGTTCAATCTACATGGAACTGCAGAAAAAGGACGGAGACGCAGTTGCCACGTCAGATGAGCATGTGTACCAGAGCTACATAACCGGAATTCAAACAGAATCCCCACGGATCGAAGATCGAAGACGATCATCAGAATCAGAGACCGAAGACGATCCGTATGTCGAGATTTCAATGATACCTTTGGATCTGTCGTCTCTTGGCGTACAAGAAGTCTCTAAAATATTGAGCAACTTGGGTATAGGGTGTTACGTGGAAAAGTTTGAAGAGGAACATATCGATGGAGATATGTTGATGTCTCTTAAGAAATCTGACTTTGAGTCTTTGAATGTGAACTCTTTTCATAGTACAAAACTAATTAAGTTTATCAATGGATGGCGGCCGAAACACTGACATTCAAGATGAAATACAACTTTAAGAGTTCTTTATATCGTATTTTCTCGAATAAGTACCTACCGGCAGGGGAGGCGTGGCCCACCAGGACACCGGGAAATTTCCCGGTGGGCCCCGATGATCTGTATACCTTGTGGGCCCCCAAATTTGTGACTGGTGGGCCCAAATATTTCGGTAGATGCTTAGCTGGTTGGCCAATAATTTTTAACCACTGCAGCATAAGCTAAGGTCTTAGAGAAACGAACAATTCATTTCATAAAACCTTTAGTATTTCGAAATTTTTTTCCAATTCAACGTTGCGTATGCAGCACATTTATTTCATAGTATTTTATAATATTAATCCGTGTATTGAAAATAACAAGACTGCATGCATGCAACTATTGTACACGTTAGATTATAAATATTGTATCGTTGTTTTTCTGTTTTTAAACTTTTAAAATTTTGCTAAAAGGTGTTGTCGGAACTTCATTTCAGACACCCAAATTTCAAAAATTTTCCGGGGGAGCATGCCGGCAGTTCTAAATTCTTATGATGATGATCCCTGAAAGTGGGCCCTAGAATGTGATTTCCCGGCCCCTATTTCAGAGCCACGCCGCCACTGCCTACCGGAAAATCATTAAATAAGCGTACTCCAGAAATAACGAACCGTCTTGTAGAACACTTGTACGTGTATTTTGTTTTACTTTCACTTTTTTGTTTGTATCAACAACGGACGTTTTAAATAAATAAATAAATAAATAAATAAATTATATCTCTAAATGTTCAGTTGAATTGGATAAAAGGTTCAAACCATTTACTAGTTAATAACGTCAGTTACCACCACCAACAGTCTTTCTTAGCTAGACTACATGCACTAACCTAGACGACCAACTTTAACAAACATCTACATAAGTAGCGTGCTGCGTAGGCAGCGTTGAAACTCAACAATAGAAATATAGTAAGGTTTGATATACTGCCAAAACAGAGAATGTATAGGAGTCTAACATTCCGAGCGAAGACCCTTCGTCAGAGAGAAACGTAAGGAATGTAATGATACGGATACTCCTACAATTAGTGACAAAACCTCTTTGGACACATTAAATAATAATTTATTTTTTAGAAAATTACATAAATATAATCCGTTGACCCCTGACCCCCTTTTTAATGTTGGTGTACAAGAAGATCATGTAGTTAAGAAGGCAATGTGTAACGGAGACAGCAATACTTTTGCCATTCAACATTGAAAAGGGGTTCGGGGGGGATACATATCCTATTATTAGGAGAAATGTCCGAAGGGTTTTGTTTTAAACTCGGGGGAGGGAGGGGGGAGAGGGAGGGAGGGGAGAGAGAGAGGGAGGGGAGAGAGAGAGGGAGGGGGGAGAGAGAGAGAGAGAGAGAGAGAGAGAGAGAGAGAGAGGGGAGAGAGAGAGAGAGAGAGAGAGAGAGAGAGAGAGAGAGAGAGAGAGAGAGAGAGAGAGAGAGAGAGAGAGAGAGAGAGAGAGAGAGAGAGAGAGAGATGACAGAGATCAATGCTAACAATGTTTCCCATTTTGCGTTCTCTTGCAAATCTTCTTCATTGCATGAAGTCTTTTGTCGTCATTACCCCCTTTTTACGACTTGGAAAAAAAAACATAACCCATTTTCTTTATGTATCTCACAAATGTTCTATAACTTGCTGCATTTTTGTCGATACCACTGCACTGTACCACTTCCATTATCGTAAAGTTGGGATCTTTTTCCCTTCAACGTTTTTAAAGCACGTAGAAATCACGTTCTGTTAACAGCTGAGGTCGTCCTCCCTTTGATTTATTAGTTTGTTTTGTAGAATGTTGCTTCTTTCTTTTTTTCTGCGTTTTTAATTACATCGAATACACTTGACTTTGACATTTTTGTTTTTAAAGAAATTTTGCGGTATGAGTAGTTCATTTCATGTCTCAATAGTAGCGCTAAAGCTCGTTGTTCCGCGCTTCTAATGGCTTATGGAAAACCATCGTCAGTGGATTTGAAATGTAAATTTAAAAGAGCGCTATTATGACGTCATTAAATTAGTATGCTTATAAGAATTATTATTTAAAGAGATAGGTTTTTGTGCAGTTCATGAAACATTTGTATTTCTGTATAATTGAGGAGAAAACACTTAAGCGAAATTGACATTAAATAATAATTTATTTTTTAGAAAATTACCTAAATATAATCCGTTGACCCCCTCCCCCCTTTTCAATGTTGGTGTACAATAAGATCATGTAGTTAGAAAGGCAATGTGTAACGGAGACAGCAATACTTTTGTCATTCAACGTTGAAAAGGGGGTCGGGGGGGATACATATCCTATTATTAGGAGAAATGTCCGAAGGGTTTTGTCACTGATTGTAGTTTCAAAGCATTTACTCTATAACGTCAGTCACTGCCACCTTCGCCTTTCTCAAGACTACACTAACTTAAACGATCAAGTTTAACAAACATCTACTGATAGTCATACTCCTAGTAGGTTCAGACCATTTACTTTATAACGTCAGTCACTGCACTAACACGAGCAATTTTTACAAACAGGTTAATAATATTCCTACATAGGTTCAAACCATTTAATAGTTTATAACGTCAGTAACCACCGCCAACAGTCTTTCTCAAGACTACACTTTCTCAAGACTACACTAATCTAGACGAGCAACTTTCATAAACATGTGATACTCTTCCTACGTTCAAACTATTTACTTAATAGCGTCCATTCTAGGGGAGTAAAAATATTTGCCATATGTTAACTCCATTTTCGGAGTTAAAATAACTCCTCGTGGGAGTAAATTATTTTTACGGAGTAATTTTAACTCCCATTTAGGGAGTTAAAATTATTGGCATATTTCAACTCCATTTTCGGAGTTAAATTAACTCTTTCGGTGGAGTATATTTTTTAGGGAGTTATTTTAAATTTTTTCTCCATGTTTTGACTTTATAAAGTATAAAGAGTGACAGACAAATTCGGCAAGAAAATATATGGCTTTTTTTTTAATCCATAGTTAATAGTTAGCTTCAATCCATAGTTAGCTTCGTCGAATAGTCGACGTAAACTCGAATTCGTTTCATACGACGAATTTAATTCAGTGACGAGAAGGAAAATCCCGCTAGATCGCGCCAAAAACGTCCAATACGCATGCGAAGTAAACAAAAATCTGATCACGGGCACAAAAAATATGTTATCATAATTTATACATTTAATTCGAGGCGACGATACAGCGACGTCTGAAACCAACACGCATTTCAGACGTTGTATCCGTCTCACCGTGACGGATACAACGTCTCAGACGAATTTAACTCTTCAGTCGAATTTAATTCGTTTCATACGTCGCACTACAGTCGCATTTAATTGACTGAGTTAAATTCGTCTGAATTAAATGCGACGTATGAACCAGAACCTAGATAATCAACTTCAACAAACTTCTACTGATACTCCTAGGTTCCAACTATTTACTTTATAACGTCAGTCGACAACACCACCACTCTTCTTAAGGTCTGGCCAAACGCTTTCAACATTTGATGCAACATCGTTCAACATTGTTGAACGCATGTTGAACGAAAATTTGAACATGTTCAAATTTCGTTCAACATCATTCAATAACGTTCAACATCATTCAACAACGTTCAACATCATTCACCAGGGTGGCCAAACGCTTTCAACATGTTGAATCACAGTTGAATTTAACATTGTTGAACGATGTTGAATGAAATGTTGAAAGCGTTTGGCCAGGCCTTTAAGACTACATGCCTCTAACTACATAAGCAACTACAACCGTAAACATCTAGATCATGCAGTGTGACATTTCCCATGCATTTCCGCAACGAAATCCAAGATCTGGAAAATGTTTGCACAACGTTCAAATAAAACTTCCTGTTTTACTTGCCAACTTGGTAAAGACCCTTCGTTACAATGCTAAACTTTCTACACAAATATCAACTTAATATATAGCATCGCTATTCCATAACAAATAAACAGACAATATTATTTTATAATTGCGGCATACTTTATCACGACTTTCATTTTACATACGCCTTCCTATCACAGCATGACATCCCAATAAGCCATTGGCCGCTTTCCAAAGTGTCTACTGTAATTATTCAAACATAGATCGAAACCGATTCTGATTCACTTGACCGACTGGCGCATACACAATTAGCTTAATTAGAATTCAACCCTTTATTTACCGACGCTTTCTTGTCTCGGGTGATACTATCCGAACAGTTTGGAAAGCTGGGCTTAGCTAGAACGGTAACACGAATTGTGTGAATGTTTTTCTCTGAATTCTAGACCGCCGCCTTGTCTAGCTGTGACATAAGATGAGTTCTCTAAGTGAAGACGAAGTGCTCGATACGCTGACCTGGAGTGATGAAAGTTATACCTTGGCAGAGTTTATACACGAACACACGCTTCCGCAAGTTGTACAAGTTGTGCGAGGCTACGATGGCGGAACAGACAGCTTGACTATTGGTTATGGGGAAATACTAACACTCCATGCACTCAGAGAGACACCGAAGCTGACGGCCGAGGACAGCAATGGCAATGCGATGTCAATCGCTTTCGACTGCCCGTACAAGTTCAACGTACTTCCGCAAACGAAAGACTGTAGTTTCAATAGATGTGGAGTCGAAAAGCTGATCTCTTGCTACCCGAAGGTGAAGTACCTCGAAGTCGTTCAAGCACATTACGCAACAGGAGCCGATGGCGAAGAGACGACGAGTGTCGGGGAACTTTTGGAAGTTTTAAGCATCGACAAACGCCATCGGAAGTTGAACGTAAAAAACATTGAAAGTGAACAGACCTTTACGCTGCCTGCTACATGTACGGCGGCATTTCGGCCTCTACTCGACTGGAAAAGCTACTGTGCGAAAGATTTAAAAACTCAGTTTGACTTTCCGACCAGAGTTCGGTTTCTTGTCGACACTGACACCAACGGAGCCGATGGAGATGAGAAATGTCGCAAGTTGCTTTCTAAGACACCAGACGTCAATGTCGTCGGAGAAATACAAGAAGTCCTAGTCATCACAACCACAGTCGGTAGCTGCTCTGATCTGAAATTCTGCTACGAGATACCGAGCGACTTAGAAATCAAAGTAGCGGTCGCCGACGGTTTTTCTAGCGGCGACCGACACTACCAAGAGGTCGTAACGAATCTAGATAAAGGATTTGATGTGCCTAAGTTCATGAGTACTCAACAGCCAGCGTTCTTAAAGTACCGTGAAAGTATCAAGCAGTACGACTACGAGTGTATCCCGGACTTGTTTCTCAATATATCAAAAGAGGTCTCAAATACGAGCGGCAAGTTCGAGGAAGAAGCACCGGTACTCCCCCCTCGGCGTACATTATCAGAAAGCAAAAGTGTTCCTTTATATGTAACCTCGCCGATAATACTTTCAAAACCCGCGGCTCAGTTACCCAAAGCATCACTCACGAGCACAAACGACAACACCAATCCGAAACCAGCAGTCCTACCTCCACCGCCAAGACCCAAAAGTGCCTCTGTCAAATCACATATTCTAAAAAAAGCGCCTCCTCCGAATATCCCTCAAAGAACCCCAAGTAACCTAACAAGTACCCCTAATGACCACCCGAATCCTCCGAGCACTCCTACGCCGCCTTCGCCCAAACCGGGCTCGAAAAGTTTCAATGGTATTCCTACAAATGTCCACCCAAATATTCCGAGTATCCCTCCTCCGCCTTCGCCCAAACCGAACTCCAAAAGCTTATCGGGAATCGACAGTACGAGTATTCCATCTGTCCCTTCAAAGTTACCACCAGGCGGACAGAACGCCGATCTTCCAGCGGTATCAAAAACAGAAGAAACAAAACCAAGTGAGCCTGCTGTCATCGTAGCCAGACCAATACCACCACGGCGGTCAAAAGTATCCGAACCTGCCTCTAAAGTCAAGCCACCGATAAGCGAACCAGGTCAAGCCCCTGTGACGGCACCCAAAGTACCATTACGTACACCCAAAGTAGTTACTGGTTGGGCCCTACCTGGCTTGAATAATAAAACAGATCAATCGACTCACCCAAATGAACCACCTATCCCTTCACCCAAATCACTCGTACATTCCCGAAATGAGACCCAGGTCGTTTCTCCTGGACCACCGGACGTTCCACCGCCTCAATCAAACAATCCCGACGAGTCCCCAAGAGTTCCCCTAGTGTCCCCGTTGGATAAACCACCGCTTCGTCCACGCAAGACATCAGATGGTGCTTCGCCTGCTGTCACTCCAAAATTATCCCCGATTCCACGTCGTATCTCCACGGATCCCACAACAGCAAAACAGGTCGACGGAAGCGAGACTGTTTTGAAGGAGCCCGACGCAAAACCGAACGACAACACAAACGCGCAAACAACACAACCCTTTGAATTGAAACCACCTGAAGAAGTCTTGAAACCACCTGAAGAAGTCTTGAAACCACCTGAAGAAGTCTTGAAACCACCTGAAGAAGTCTTGAAACCATCTGAAGAAGTCTTGAAACCACCTGAAGAAGTCTTTAAAGAACCGTCAAAGGACGACGACGATTATGAAGAGTTGGAACCCATCCCACTCTTCCCACTGGCGAACATAGTTGCCAAGACAACGACTACGTCAGATGGTCCCAAGCAAACCGAAATCAGCGCTCACGATCAGAGTGGCACATGGACTGTGCTTACTGGGAGTTCGCTGGGGACAGGATGGGAAACGGAGGATCCCTACGCCGCGGTAGCAAGAATACCTCAAGATTTGTCCAACCTTAGCGTGAGCGAAGTGTCTCAGTTACTGAAGCACTTACACATGGAGTGCTACGTAGAAAGTTTTGCGGAAGAAATGATAGATGGGAAGTTATTGAAATCGCTTCAAGATGATGAACTGCAGTCGTTAAACGTAAGCCTTTTTCATTGTAAGAAATTGGTCAAGTTTATCAATGGATGGCGCCCTTTGCAGTAATTAAATGGACACGCAAAGTAAAGAGCAAGTATGACGATACATGACCAAAACGCCAATACGTTCTCAAAAGAACTGAATATGATATTATGGAAAAACAAAGGAAAGAACTACAACATATGTATTGAAATATCAAGGAATTGTCGAATAAGACTTTTTCAGTGATATCACGCACGAATGATTAAAGTATGTATTATATAATGCTACAAACCATATTCATAAATGGCCGTGGAATTAATATTCTTTCATGTGCATAGCCCCTCGAACTCGTTTTCATGTGCGAAATTCAAAAGAATCTTTACTCCAAAACGATGTCAGAGGGGCCAATTTATATGCACATAAAAGGATTTTAAATCGTCGGCCATTTATGAATAAAGTTTATATCAGGCGCTAAACGTCGCTCTTCTCATGCGCCGAACCTAATGATAATTTTATTTATATCAATTTGGCAAGAATACAAGCAATAAATGCCAGGAACTACACCACAGGGAAAACCCTAATATAACAGTGACCCATTAGAAAATAAAAAATAAATAAAAATCTATTTAAAATAAAAAGTTAAGTACGAGTACGTTTGACAGAATTTAGCAAGACACATTTCTGGCATTTTGGACACACAATTTTCCAAGTTCTCGGGTCGTCGATATCTTAAGCCAATCTTAGGCAATCACTGTAATATAAATAATTTTGACTTAAACTGATAAAGATCATAACCCAATCTTGGGCAATCATGCGTAAATAATTTTGACTTAAACTGATGGAGATCATAAGCCAATCTTAGGCAATCACTATAATACGTAAATAATTTTGGACTTAAACTGCTATAGAGATCATAAGCCAATCTTAGGCAATCACTGTAATATAAATAATTTTGACTTAAACTGATGGAGATCATAAGCCAATCTTGGGCAACCATAATACGTAAATAATTTTGACTTAAACTGATAGAGATCATAAGCCAATCTTGGGCAATCACTATAATACGTAAATAATTTGGACTTAAACTGCTATAGAGTTTCTGATAACGAAATGGATGATGGTAGTTCATTTCAAATACGAGCAGATCTTATAAAGTAACTCGTTTGGAAATGAGCCGATAAACCGATTTGCATTAGGTTCGGCGCATGAGAAGAGCGATGTCTGAAACGGGCCTTAGTATAATGATACTGTCAAAATATGGATTTTTTTTAAAGTTAGTATATAGTCAGTTTTTGTTAATTTACAGTCCTTTTTTTAACCGCTAAGCTGCCAGTAGTTTGTACTTTAACTAGTCAGATATTGCCATTCTAACCAAGCGCTCAAATTTTTAAAAACAGAAAATTTAGCCATGGCAAAAAAATTGAGTGTTAAAAACGAGCTCTGTCATATAATTGCTATTACATAAATATAACTTTAAATGAATGTTAAATGAATGTTTAAATGAATGTTAAATGAATGTCTAGGATATCCGTTTTCAAGTTTACCAAAAAGACCGTGAGAACGAACAAGTATAGCCTTGTCCAGATATTATATATATTATATTTAAGGTATCTGCACTGGCTAATTTGTGACATTTTCAAAAATATCTCAAAAATGTACCACTTTAGCTATGTTACTTAGAATTTATGAAATGACATGGTATTATCTGAACAACAGAGAAATTTCAAAAGCGTAAAAGTTTATGAATCCTTCTCGTCCCCACAGAGTTAACTACCCACCCAGGTAAAATCGCGAACTTTCTGTTTTTTTCTTATAATATTTAAAAATTGGATTGAAACTAATTGGATTCTTTCTCAGCATTACACTTTGTACCGATGTAGTTTCGGGCCCAGTTGCAAATGAAATATTATCTGTTAAAATGAACAATGTTTCCTTTCAACCAATCAACTCATTTTAAGAAATTTTTCTTCCACAGAAAGTAACTGTAAAGAGGACCCAAAACTATGTTTGTACATTTATGTATAACGAATCACCATACCAAATATTTTGGCCCTCAGTGCAGTAGTTCCTGAGAAAAACTATTTTTCTGACTGTCCTCAATGCTCCGAACTCCAAATGACTGAAGAAATAAAATTTATTCAGAGTAAATGGCTTCCCGCTTGTTTTCCCGCTGGTCCAAATCACTGCAGCATGAAAAACAATGTAAATAATCCCTATCCCTACCCCATTGATTAATATTTTTGTTTATCCGTTGCTATGCAATTAACTTCTGGTAATTACTTCTGGTCGGTTCAAATCAGATACGCATGCGCACAATTTTATAGAATTATAGTATTTTGTGGCCGCTGATTAGCATTTTGCACGCTCAATCGTGGCTCAATCACTGTAAATGACCTTATTTCCGGTAAAATCACCGTATTTGTCCACTTTCTAGAACATTCATATCTTTGTATATCAAGGTATAAACCTATTTTTCGAATATTAGATGCAATTAACTACAAAACTGCAAAGAATGAGTTCATTCTGAGGATATCAAATTAGCCAGTGCAAATACCTTAAGTAAGAAAAACCAAACAAATTTGTTTACTTACTTACTTACTATTTCATTTCCTTAAGTTGATACATAGAAAAACACTCCATTATAACGCATTCAAAACTATCGTCCGTATCAATGTAACTAAATAATTAAAGAAATAAATGACAAAGTTTTGTTAGTTCATGCTGTACAAGCTGTCGAAATTTGTTAAAGTGCCTATGTCATCCTCAGGGACTTTACATATTTATACTAATTGGAACATTCTGAGAAGATTTGTAATATATCTTCTCAGGCGAAAATTTCATCTTCATGGATTGTTTTGCCGTTAAAGTTGACGTGGTTTTCATATAGAGAAATTCCTCTTTCGACGTCACTTCCATCAACTTTAACGGCAAAACTGATCCATGAAGATGAAATTTGCGCCTAGTATAAATATGTAAAGTCCCTGAGGATGACATAGGCACTTTAAGACTGAGCGCAAGACAAGACTCCCCCCCCCCCCCCCCCACACACATTACCACCACATTTTAACGCTAGCCACACGCTCTACCCATTGTACCATTGTGCAACTTGAACTGAGATGACAGAACTAACTTATTTATGTATTTATGCTTGGAAACGAATTAAACAACTATCTGATAATATTCGAAATAGTGAAATAAAATTCTAAAACTCATTACGAATAATTCATGAAGAAAATTCAAAAGAAATAAATATTTAATCAGTGTTTTGAAATAAGAGGAAGATTACGGCCAAATTTCGTCAACTTTAATCTCGATTTTCTCTCAAAATACGGGTTCGTTTTAGTAGTAAGTTCAAACACTCGTAAAGAGTTCTTCCTCCGATTTCAAAACACCTCGAAGTTCGTTAAAAACTCGGCTTCGCCTCGCTTCTTCAACTCCCTTCTTGGTGTTTTGAAATCGGAGGAAGAACGCTTACTCGTGTTTGAACTATTACGTAGCGTGCTGCGTAGGCAGTGTTGAAACAACAATCGAAATATAGTAAGGTTAGATATACTGCCGAAACAGAGAACGTAGGAGTCTAACGTTTCGAGCGAAGGCCCTGCGTCAGAGAGACACCATAATATTCGTCGTAGTTTACTTCAGATACGCATCTTTTGCACCCTCCCCCCCTCAGGTAACACCTCGGAAAGTAAGAACCCCCCCAAAAAAAAACCCAACAATAAAGACGGTTTTCAATCCGAAAGTAACGGCCCTCGTTAGTTTGGGAGAGTTTCCCACAACAGTCCTTAATTTGAATATTCCTTCTTTCACATCTCACATGCAGTATATGCATAGACCTCTTTCATAATGACGACCAATTTAAATATTCTTTTGTGTGCATCTCAATAAGCCTTTCCGGCGGCCATTATCAAAGTCGTCTGTGACTCCTTTCTGATACGGAACAGTTTCGGTTTCGTACAGCACCGACCAATAGCGTTAAAGTTAAGAAGGCTTCAAGCACTCACACGAGTGCATGAAATATCAAGCAGATCACATGAGGCATAGAATTTGAAAGAACTGCGTTGATCAATTGTGAATTGTAGTGAACCGTCATGGCGGAGTCAAACGAGAGCGAGATGATAAACTCTATAATTTGGAGCAAAACACAATACAGTTTAGCTGACTTCATCAAGGAATTCCCACTGCCTCAAGTTGTCCGTGTCGTTGATGGCCACTATAGCGAAAACGAAGAGACGTGTTTTGGAGCCGATCAGGTGCTAGCCCTGCACGAGATATTCTCGACGACAAGAGTCATCGGCACTGATTACTTCCACAAGTCCGTAGCGATCCCGTTAGAGTGTTCAACAAAAGTGGAAGTCTGTCCTTCCAAACTCAAGCATACGAACTACAACGTTGAAGATCTAAAATCCATTTTTCCCAAAGTGGTGTACGTCAAAGTCGACAGCACCGAAACCGAGACGGAAGAAGAGAAATCTATTGAGGTCGGTGACTTATTACAAATAACAAAAATTGACAAAAAGGGGAAGTTCGTCCTATTTCAGAACGTCGAAACCCGACAGAGTGTATCGCTAAACTACGCATGCTCGGTAGTACTAACTCCACTTCTCGACTACAAGAGATACACCATCTCGGAAATCAAAGCTAACTACGGCTTTCCAATTAAGGTTCGTTTTCCGAAAGACGCTCGTAGACGTTCGGCGAAAAGTCGTGGATCGTCGAAGGCCTTGTCTAGCCTAGGCGAGATCGTTCTGTGTAAGGAAGCGACTGAGACCTTGGTTGTGTCAACGACGGTGGGTGACGGCGTGGGAGACAAACGTTGCATAGGTCTCCCCAAAGATTTGCCAGTCAATTTCGCCGTCGCGGAGGGATTCATGAAAGGAGGTGGGAGTTACGAGGAGGTGGTCAGAACACTCCACACCGGTTTCAAAGTTACGAATCTCGCCGACTTTGATCAACTCAACATCTGCCAACACCTAAACGCCGTCAGGACGTTTGACTACACGATCGCCGATAACTCGCGACTTCTTCCCGAGCCGGATCGACAGGTTCCGACACCGCCCAGAAAAGGTACCGAGTCTTCCCCGGCATTGCCTGTTCGCAGCAGCTCGAAGACGGAGGTACACGGCATTGCGCGAGTTTCGGCCAAGCCCTCCAGGAAACACTCGCGAAGCAATCGTAAGTCTTCGTCGCAAGAAGTGATTTCGACGAAGTCCACGAAACAAGGTCAAAAGACAGTTCCCAAAGAAACGCTTCAAAAGTCCACAACGTCTAGACTTCTATCAAGCCAGGCTCGAAGTAACACTACTGACCCTCGAAGCAAAATCCTTGCTGAGAGTGAGAACTACAAGGACCAACAATCAACCGAAGAACAGTACACGTACGTTAAGATAGAAGGACCAATGGACTCAAGCATTTATGAAAGTGCCGACGGAGAATACCAAGACGTCGCTTACCATCGGACAGAACTCGGTTCCAAGGAAACCCGAGCACAGACCGAATACGAGATTCCGGAGCACCCTTGTCCTCCTGCTGAAGACCTTCAAGTACCGCCAAACTTTGATACCAGGAAACGTATATCCGAGATTTCAATAGCCAGCCAAGAGAACGAAGTATCGACGCCAACGAACTGGCAAATCAGTGGTGATTTTTCTGACGACTGGAGAGATTCGCTTTTCGACGAAAAGGAAGATATTTACAAAAGAATTGCTTTTATTCCCAAGGACTTGTCCGAGTTGACAGTAAATGATGTCGGGGAAGTTCTTAAGTGCTTACATATGCAAAGTTATGTGACGACCTTCGAGGACGAGCAGATCGATGGAGCGATTTTGAAAGATCTTGACCTGCCTTCTTTAGAGTCTCTTAATGTTTCAGTATTTCATGGGAAGAAATTGATAAAGTTCGTCGAAGGCTGGCGGCCACAAAAAGGACAGAGAAAGTAAATGGTATCGTAAAAGAGGGTGCACAATAGACAAAGACCTTGCAACTTGTCTCGCAATGACTCATGCAGCATTGCAGTTGCAAGACAGGGGGTGTTACACGCTGCAACGCCTTTATGAAATTTTCCAATGATTTGGATTTCGATAAAAGCAGGTAGACTAGAGAGAGGCTCGATTGAGTGCCAAATCATAACAAAATATTGCGAGACAAGTTGCTGAAAGGGTGTTACCTCATAGTCAATTGAGATATGGTCTGGAAACTCAGCTAAAGTCTTTGGTCTATCTTTTTGTTTGCCTTTATACATTTTTGTGCACGGTGCACGGTCACTGAACACATTGTATTTTAGTATAATGAACGAATTGTCCAATAGCAACGTTTCAGTTCAGTCACTCAACCGTGCGATTTAAATATTAATAAACCTAAAACAAAGGATGTGCACGGTCTAAGGTACGGTTCAACATAAAATCACAGCTCATTATAGGCGCTTTGAAGTTTGCCGAGTCTCCAGACCATATATCATGTTACACTGTGCAATGGTTCATGCAACTTGTCTCGCAACGATTTTGACCATTGTACAGCATTTTACACGGTGCAATGGTTCATGCAACTTGTCTCGCAACCATTTTGACCATTGCACAGCATGTTACACGGTGCAATGGTTCATGCAACTTGTCTCGCAACGATTTTGACCATTTTACAGCATGTTACACGGTGCAATGGTTCATGCAACTTGTCTCGCAACGATTTTGACCATTGCACAGCATGTTACACGGTGCAATGGTTCATGCAACTTGTCTCGCAACGATTTTGACCATTTTACAGCATGTTACACGGTGCAATGGTTCATGCAACTTGTCTCGCAACGATTTTGACCATTGCACAGCATGTTACACGGTGCAATGGTTCATGCAACTTGTCTCGCAACGATTTTGACCATTTTACAGCATGTTACACGGTGCAATGGTTCATGCAACTTGTCCCGCAACGATTTTGACCATTGCACAGCATGTTACACGGTGCAATGGTTCATGCAACTTGTCTCGCAACGATTTTGACCATTTTACAGCATGTTACACGGTGCAATGGTTCATGCAACTTGTCTCGCAACGATTTTGACCATTGCACAGCATGTTACACGGTGC
Organism: Paragorgia papillata; assembly: GCA_035771165.1. NCBI lineage: Eukaryota > Metazoa > Cnidaria > Anthozoa > Scleralcyonacea > Coralliidae > Paragorgia > Paragorgia papillata. The sequence continues at coordinate 260,582 of JAWNZC010000249.1, read as the reverse complement.
AATGGTTCATGCAACTTGTCTCGCAACGATTTTGACCATTGCACAGCATGTTACACGGTGCAATGGTTCATGCAACTTGTCTCGCAACGATTTTGACCATTGCACAGCATGTTACACGGTGCAATGGTTCATGCAACTTGTCTCGCAACGATTTTGACCATTTTACAGCATGTTACACGGTGCAATGGTTCATGCAACTTGTCTCGCAACGATTTTGACCATTGCACAGCATGTTACACGGTGCAATGGTTCATGCAACTTGTCTCGCAACGATTTTGACCATTTTACAGCATGTTACACGGTGCAATGGTTCATGCAACTTGTCTCGCAACGATTTTGACCATTTTACAGCATGTTACACGGTGCAATGGTTCATGCAACTTGTCTCGCAACGATTTTGACCATTGCACAGCATGTTACACGGTGCAATGGTTCATGCAACTTGTCTCGCAACGATTTTGACCATTGTACAGCATGTTACACGGTGCAATGGTTCATGCAACTTGTCTCGCAACGATTTTGACCATTTTACAGCATGTTACACGGTGCAATGGTTCATGCAACTTGTCTCGCAACGATTTTGACCATTGCACAGCATGTTACACGGTGCAATGGTTCATGCAACTTGTCTCGCAACGATTTTGACCATTTTACAGCATGTTACACGGTGCAATGGTTCATGCAACTTGTCTCGCAACGATTTTGACCATTGCACAGCATGCTACACGGTGCAATGGTTCATGCAACTTGTCTCGCAACGATTTTGACAATTGCACAGCATGTTACACGGTGCAATGGTTCATGCAACTTGTCTCGCAACGATTTTGACCATTGCACAGTATGTTACACGGTGCAATGGTTCATGCAACTTGTCTCGCAACGATTTTGACCATTGTACAGCATGTTACACGGTGCAATGGTTCATGCAACTTGTCTCGCAACGATTTTGACCATTGCACAGCATGTTACACGGTGCAATGGTTCATGCAACTTGTCTCGCAACGATTTGACCATTGCACAGCATGTTACACGGTGCAATGGTTCATGCAACTTGTCTCGCAACGATTTTGACCATTGCACAGCATGTTACACGGTGCAATGGTTCATGCAACTTGTCTCGCAACGATTTTGACCATTGCACAGCATGTTACACGGTGCAATGGTTCATGCAACTTGTCTCGCAACGATTTTGACCATTGCACAGCATGTTACACGGTGCAATGGTTCATGCAACTTGTCTCGCAACGATTTTGACCATTTTACAGCATGTTACACGGTGCAATGGTTCATGCAACTTGTCTCGCAACGATTTTGACCATTTTACAGCATGTTACACGGTGCAATGGTTCATGCAACTTGTCTCGCAACGATTTTGACCATTGCACAGCATGTTACACGGTGCAATGGTTCAGACAACTTGTCTCACAACGATTTTGACCATTGCACAGCATGTTACACGGCGTTGCGAGACAAGTTGCATGAAAAATCGCACCGTGTAACAGGGCCTTAAATCCCGATATTGAGGTCGGCTATATTGCGAGTTTCGAATTGGCGAGTTTCGAATTTGCGAGTTATCAGTTTGGGAGTACAGTATATTTCCGTTTTTCGAAATTTCGTGTTGCAAGCAGGCTACCTGTTATTTGAGCTGATTTGAGGTCGCAAAGCTTTGTGGTTAAATGTACCGCCGCCATCTTTTTCGGTACCGTCAATTCCTACAGTTTTTGTACGAATCAACTAACGAATCAAACTCGCATGCTAGACAAACTCTTCGATAGTTCCTACCCTTTCCCGACAAGTTTGGTTAGCTGATCCTCCCGATGCGACTAACGTCTTCATTATTTAGAAATCCCGAATCTCGTTGTTCAATCTCCTTATTTCCCGAATCACGACAGCAAATATTTCTAGATCTCGTTTCCCGTCATTTTTTAAAACCCTGAATCTTGTCCATTTTTCCCCTCTTGTATCTCGTTATCAAAATAATCGTTATCCCATGTCCCGATAAACCTATTGTGGACCCTCGTAAAAAAAAAAGACCCTTGTGAGTCTGCAATTCAAAAGAATCTTTGCTTCATAACGAGGCCAGAAAGGCTCATTAAGATGCACATAAAAGAATATTTAAACTGGTGGTCATTATGAAAGTGGTCTATAGTGCTGCGTATGCAGTGTTTTAAAGCGTGGTTCCATATAATCGCTACGATCGCTCAAAAACTAAACTCCGGCGATCGCAGCGATCATATGGAAATCACTAACGCAACGATCGCGAAGAATGCGTTCTATGTGGAAACGGTGATTTTGCAATCTCAGCGATCTTGGCGATCAGCATGCATCCCAGCGGACCATTAAAACAATGGCCGCAATCAGCCATGGATCCCAGCGGACCATTAAAACAATGACCGCGATTAGCCATGGCCACGACCAGCGATCATATATGGAAACAGCGACACAATTGTTGCCCGCTGCGATCGCCGAGTTAATTTTTGAGCGATCGTGGCGATTATATGGAAACCAGGCTTAAATATAGCAAACCGAAAAGCTTCCACATGAATCGTCATTATTTCGTTCAAAAAACCTCGGCGGTTTACCATCTTATCACTTTTCTATATTGTAATCCTAGTTAGGACTTGTAAAAGAACTGAGTGATCAATTAACAGCATTCAAAGGGTGAAAGGGTGCAATAAATACAAAGTAACCAGTTACTGTAAAACAATAGAGTAGATACAAAGTTATCCTTATTACTTCATGAGTTTGACTATTAAAATTGAGAAATCATACTCGTATCACATTCTTAAATTATATTCCCATACTAAACTAACTATATTTATATACTGGAATATAGTAGGAGTCTAACGTTTCGAGCGAAGGCCCTTCGTCACGTTTCTCTCTGACGAAAGGCCTTCGCTCGAAACGTTCGACACCTACGTTCTCTGTTTCGGCAGTATATCTAACCTTACTATATTTCGATTGTTGTTTCAACACTGCCTACGCAGCACGCTACTTTTATTTCACTATATTTATACTGGATAACTCTATCAGTTATATCTAAACTGTCATTCCTAGAGGTCCAGTTAGGGCCATCCCTAATTCGTCCAGTGTTGGAGGAAACCGGAGTACCCGGAGGAAATTTGTGGTGTTTGGTAGCGTCAAACTGGAAGCACTCTTCTCACATGCGGCCGAGGTGACATTTTCAATCAGATAACTGCTGAGAGCAGGGATCGAACTCGGGTCGCAGAGGTGAAAGGCACGGGCGCTAACCACTGTGCCACCAACACCCCCTTACAGGTCACCTTAAGTAGATTATATAGATCTAAATCGTGCAGCCAGAATATTAACTGGAGACAGTTATAAGGCAGTAATTGGTGAAATGCCTTCTTATGTGAATGAAGAATTTCATTTATGTAATAACTCTAGATATGATCTCCGAAGCAATTTTTCTATGTTAAAGTTGCGAAAAACCAAGAACAAATTCATTAAAGAGATGTTTCTCCTATCGTGGAGCTGAGCTTTGGAATAAATTACCAGCTCATCTTAAAAATGTTAAAAACTAGAAACTTATTTTGTTAGTTTACAATATGTTTTAGATAGTTTTAATATTCTAGTAACTTCTGATAGTTTTTCAATTTTTACTTTGTAAATATAGATTAGATAAATTAATTTTATATTGCATTCAAATTGTATTATATGTGTGTATATAGTTAGACGGCCCCTATGAAGAACACTTTTTATGAGGTGAAGGGCCCACCGTCTGTAAATAAGTTTAAATAAATAAATAAATAAATAAATCTATCGAACAAAATAAGATGAAGCGACTTTATTTATTGAGGGTAACATATGACAGTATTTAGATACTGATAACCCAATGACCCTCATTCCTTGATGGAACTAGTTCGTAGATTTTAACTGGGGAAACTATGGTGTTGATTTTGCGGAAGGAGGAAAACAGGAGAACCCGGCGAAAAACACTGAAGGCACGGGATAGAACCAACAACTCTACGCACATGAAGCTAAGGCGGTCACCCATCCAAGTACTATCCCCATTCGATCGAGCTTAACTTCAGCGGTGAGAGGCAGCGCGCCAACAGCTTGTGCCACCAATGTAGTACAACGACGAAATGACGAGATTGGGTGACATGGAGTCGCGAAAAGTAACAGCGCTCTCAAACGGCAGATGCAACTAATTATCGTTACTTTTCCCGGATTATAGTTACCTTAACTAACTTGTTATATACTGCTAAAGTTACCCAAAAAATGTAACGATTAAATATAGCTATATATTTGTAACAAAGTGATTCACAGCAGTGCAATCCTATCAAACAGTGTCTATAGGTCATTTGGCAACCGCGGAAAAATGTTTCTCCCGCGTTGGGGCTCGTTATATCATAGTTAATAGAACATATGGTTTGGAAGCTCTATTCTTTCAACTTGAAGTAATGGTCATGTTGAAAGACAATGGAGTTCCTTATATGGAAGTAAATTATATGAACACGTGACGACGAAGCACCACAACACGTGACGATGAAGGACCACACTAATTAAACCCGATCCTTGCTATTGGATGACTGCTTCGTTATACAGAAAATACAATACCGTGAAGTTGCACAAATTTCCATGAACTTGAACAAAAACATAGAACAATGATTTTCGACGACACTCCAAACCATGTATACGTTCTATTAACTATGGTTATATATATACACGTTTTTCTCATATATCTACACCATTTCCCTTGTCCACCAATTCCCTACTTAACCCGTTCAGAGGTAGTCTGCTATATATAGCAGACGCTATTTCTACAGACACTACTAAGATACTACTAAAGTTACCAAAAAAAAAGTAACGATTAAATGTAACTATATACTTGAAACAAAGTGATATCCCTCAGTTGAATACTGCATTTCCCTTGTTTTGCCAATTCCCTACTTAACCCGTTCAGAGGTAGCCTGCTATAGAGACGCAATTCCTACAGACTTCATTTTAACACTGAAGTCACATTTGGTCGCCATCCGTTAACAAACTTCAACAGTTTCTTAACGTGATACGAGCTTACGTTCAACGATTCCAAAGACTCTTGATCCATGCCTGCCAGCATCTCGCCATCAACCAACTCGGCCTCGAACAACTGCACGTAGGCTGCCATATTCAAATTCACCAATAAACTACCGACATCTTTGATGCTCAAATCCGACAAGTCTTGTGGAATCCGAGCAATGATTTGGTAGATTTCTTCCTTTTCGGATAAGGTAGACTTCGGGACTTCGAGTTGAGCTATACTCGGTTTGGTGAACCTTTCTATCGTTCCCGAATCAGGCTCATCATAATCGTCTTCTCTCGCGGTCGAGTTTCTCGTAGACATGGTAGATCCTTGAAAAACTTCAGGCTGAGTTCTACTGGGTTTCGTAAGACTTTCTGGCGTTCCCGAATCAGGCTCATCATAATCGTCTTCTCTCGCAGCCGAGTTTCTCGTAGACATGGTAGACCCTTGAAAAACTTCAGGCTGAGCTATACTAGGTTTTGTAAGCTTTTCCTTTCCCCAATCGAGTTTCTGATAAACGTCCGTATTACTGGAGACATAATAAATGTCTAAGTCGGTGTAATGACTATCTTCTACCACGGTGACGTAGTCAAGCTCTGGTTGTGTTGTTTCGACGTGTTCAGAACTATCACTGCCGCTTTTGTTTCTTTGTAAAGAGGTTGACAAACTTTTGAACTCCACTGGTCTTTTACTTAAAGCCTTGGATTTGTCGAACATTTTAGGGCTTCGTTTTAAAACACTGCTTCTGGCGATACGTTTGGGACTTGATTTCGGCGAAACAACAGAAAACGCCGAGGCTTGGCCCGAACCTGCTTGTAGACCAACGTAGGTATAGTCGTGTTGATCGGAATCTTCTAGGGGCGCCAAATATTCTTTGTTCTCTTTCCTTTCCTTCTGGAGTGATGTTGGATTTCGAGGGAATCCACTGCTTGCGTTGCCATGCCCAATAGACTGCTTACCAGGTTGTTGTTCCCGACGCGGTTTGAACTTGGGTAAAGTATCACGCGGCCAAATTTTTTTCAGTTTCTTGTTAAATAAACTGCTACGCATTGGTGGCACACGAATATTCCTCCTAGGCAGCTCGGGGGTGGTCGCTTGAGTTAGCCCAACATAGATCTCGTCGAGGTGTTTGTAGGAGTGTCTTTCGCCGTAGTCGAAGTCGTCCAGGGCCATGTTGTAAAATTCTTGGTCGAGTGTTTCCACGATATTCGTATAGGATTCCTCGCCGCGGACGAGTCCTTCGGCTAAGCAAAGTTGCAAGCTTAAATCCTTCGGGAGCTGCAGGCAACTGTTCCGGTTACCACCAACTGTAGTCGCAATCACCTCCGTAGATGCGACGAGGTCATGAAGAATGGCGACTTTTCCCAAACTTGAAACTAATTTCATCGATTTCGCAGTGTAAGGATCGTTCCACGTTTCCGATTTGTCTTCCAAGAAACGAACTTTCGCTGGCAGCCCGAACGTGTTTCTCACTTTTTTTACCGTGTATTCTTCATAGTCGAGCAGAGGTTCGAAGATTGTACCGCACCCGAACGGAAGGGACACACTTTCCTTCGTTGCCACGTTTTCACATATCACGGAACGCGTCTTAGAATTGATCGTCTTGATTTCAAGAATTGTGCCAACTTGGAGCAGTTGTTGGCGTTTCTCTGTGTTGACGTGCTCTTCCGACACCCGGAAATATTTCGTTTCGGGATACACAAAAGACATTTTGTCGGTGAGAATCTTGTCGTATCTGCATTGCATTGGTAATGGATATACCTGGATAGATACATATATAGAGGGAAAGGATATATCATTAAAGGCCATTAAAGTGTCTATGAATCGAAAATCAATTAAGTCTGTCTTATTTGAAAGAACACTTAGAGTAACATATTTTACAGTTTTTCGTTTCCTTGCTTCGTTTTCGAGATATTTCAGGTTGTTCGATATGCAAATTAAACATTTTGACATTCATGTACATAATGAGTTATCCGAGAAGGTTATATATCTTTGCTATTATCAAACATCACGAAAATCTACATGTTTGGTGTTGTGAGAAACACCCACACGCTTCCTTCGAATTAAGTTTGGCTTGATAATAGCAAAGATATATATAACCTTCTCCGATAATATTTAATTTGCATATCAAACAAAACTCAAATACCTCAATAACGAAGCAAGGAAATGAAAAACTGCAAAAGGTGTTTGACTCTGTCATTTTAAGTAATATTTAAAACACGAGCAGGAGTGTTTTATCAGATTTAAAACCACGAGGGCGCAGCCCGAGTGTTTTAGATCTGATAAAACACGTGATGCGAGTGTTTTGAATGGCATCAAAAACGATTCGTTATTGGATGTTATGTTCATTAGTATTCTTTATATAAAATTGTATGTTCATTAGTATTCTTTATATAAAATTGTATGTTCATTAGTATTCTTTATATAAAATTGTATGATATACAATGTATGTATACTAATGATAGTATTCTTTCTGACGTCAAGAAGACTTCTGAAGAAGTTTTATCAGGTATAAAACCACGGACATGGTACTGATTTCCTTTGTGTTTTCCTCATGAATTATTAATGAGTTCTTGAAGTGTTGTTTCAAATACGACAAGCTGAATTTTCGTTTTATTATCGTTTTAACTGACGTCATAAAAAAAGAAGCGGGAAAACAGCAAGAATGATTTAATCCTATATATTTAGTCAAGATACTTGTTACATATTAAAATACAATACAACGATATAACATATTTTAACCCTTTACTGGCCACAGTTGCCTTTTGGCAACTTATTAATTTTACTCTGGCTAACGCCAGACGATTTTACTCGTCAAGGGGGAGAGCTCCCAGAAACCTGGCCAATAAACGGTTAACTAAATTTAAACAATATAAGTTGATAGGTCATAGTATACCTGTATGAGCCAGATGCGGTACCGCTCTAGAGGACAAGCGTGATTATCAGAAATATGTATGAGCTAGCCTGCGAGCAGGCTCTCTGAACGCGGCGCTGTGAAATGAGAGCCTGCAACAATCCTAGGGGTAAATCAGTAACGCCCACAATCTCGTTCCCAGAGCCCATGCACCTTCCCCTTACCCAGCGGGCGGGAAACGAGAGGCTCTGGGATAATCCGTTCACGCCATCACAGGATTCTTGTTATCCGGAAGAAGAGTTATATAGAGTTCACTGTGTTCATCAGCCAATGAAATATCGATGTGAAACGGATTATCCCAAAGTCTCTCGTTTCCCGGTAATTAATATGCAAATGTCGCGAATCAAACCAATCACATTTTTCCGGAAGTCTGTGTAAAAACCCTCATTCAAAACACACCAGAAAATGTAAATTTCACACTTATCAACTATACACATTACTAACGTTACAGATCTTAATTTTATAAGCTTGCTATCACTAATTTGTGGAAGACAAACATAACTTTGATTTTACAAGAAACATTGATAAATCGTTATTCGAGATTAGGTGTTTGTGATTCACGGCATTCACTGATCCACAAAAGTAAAAAAAACAGAGTAGCGCCGTTCTCCAACTCGTGTTTAAGTTGCAAAAGGTCAAAACGAAGACATGAACAGCTGTATACGAACGAACATGAAATGAATTACGCTCCTAATTCGTAGCTAGGGAAGGTGCGAAAACATAACTTAATTAATGAACATATAGACACTTTCAAAGATAACCGACATATAGAACCAGGTGCGTATCATTATAGTCTAAGCGGTGACATATTAATAGTTAAGAAATTCAGTGTTTTATCAAATTTAGTAAGACTTTCCTTCTGGCTGTTGAGTTGGAAAACTGGGTCATTCGGAACTGAATAACTGGTAGCCTGCGAGCCAGCCGGCTCTCCTTTTCGACTTCGATAATACAAGACGCACTGGCGCACAAATTGGATATCAATTATATAATTCCAGACACTTAGCACAGACATTTAACGGCAGAAAGAAACTTCGTTTGAAAAAGAACTTACCTCATTTAGCAATAATCTTTATTACACGAATTAAGTGAATGTGTAATCTCGTCTTATTTATATGTTTTTAAGTTTATAACGGTACATTATTAACGAGCTTAACCAAGAGACGTTTTAGGGCCACGGACGTGACCGGAAGAACAGGAACACAATACACAACCACGGAACCGCGCCTTCTTTGAAAAGATTTCGTCACCAAAAACAAAGACTATAAATAATTACATATCTGAACAGAGAGCTTCAGCCAACTGAAAGAGTTGAGGGTGTTAGCTCACAAGTTTCAATTTTATCTATATATTAAAAACAGATCCTTAATTTTGTATTGTAGTGTAATGGAATTATCTCCCTTAAAATACAAGCTTTCTACTTTCTGCATGTCTCATTGTAGTAAAACAACGATGACAGGCTTCAACGTTCTAGAAGTTTCCGTCGTCTCAAGAACGTGAAAATGCTCTCAATGACGTCTTGTGTAGAACGACGACGGCGTTCACTTTGCTCTTGAAATTTTAAATTGCTCATTATCATTGTTTTGAATGTAAAATGCTATTGAATTAAATCGCCGTCCGTGGCTGTAAAACGTCTGTTGCTTAAGCTGGATTTCCACTGGGCGTAAAATATCGCGCGCTCAACTTTTCTATTGTACAAATGGAATAGTTTTCTATTTCGTTCCACATGGAAACTCACAAGACAAAAGAAAAAAGTCGAGCGCGCGACATTTTACGCCTGGTGGAAATCCAGCTTAAGACCCCATCCACACGTATACGTTTTCCTAGCGTTTTCATATTGTTTCAGGTAATGAGACCATTGTTTTCTGCTCCCCTGAGGACCCAGAACAATATAAAAACGCATACGTGTGGACATGGCCTAAAGCTCTCTATTATTGCGTTAAGGCGACGGACGGGGCTCGATTTGTGATGAAAGTGACGACACTTGCTTCGGTATTATGAAGCCAGACACTGACAGACAGAGAGATTCATGGAGTTTCAATCCCGATCTACTTTGCTATTTATTTTCTTTTGTTCCACAGCGATGTGTTTTAAAAAGAGCCACGGCGTCTTTAATAGCCATCTTGTTGGAATGTCTCCACTCCATGCATTGTTGAACTCCGTAAACAATAACTTTAAAAATAATTTATTCTGCATTAATTTTGTTCGACCAATAGAAACTGGCGGCCGCCAAATTCGACCAATAGAAATACGCAGGAGGGCCTGCCCGCAGGCTATGCACGAGCGTGCCATTATACTATAGAGCGTTTTCACTCAAGTGATCGGTGGCCCCATTGGGGTGGTGAAACAATACGAAATATTTGAATAAGAAAGAGCTAATTCCCATACCGTACACCAATATGGCCGCCATTTCATTGTTTTGGTACACCAATATGGCCGCCGTGACGTCAGATGAAAACGCTCTACAGGGTGAATAAAAAAAAACTGATGCCTTTCATATTCAAATTAGCCGCATAGCGGCTGTAATTTGACAGAAGTTCCCTAAATATCTCATGGGTATACGAAGCCGATATCAAATAAGTGAACCCTAAATATCTCATGGGTATACGAAGCATATCAAATAAGTGAATATCAAATAAGTGAACCTTATTTGATATGCTTCGTATACCCATGAGATATTTAGGGTTCACTTATTTGATATGCTTCGTATACCCATGAGATATTTAGGGAACTTCTGTCAAATTACAGCCGCTATGCGGCTAATTTGAATATGAAAGGCATCAGGTTTTTTTTATTCACCCTGTATAGCCCCGCATTCCAAGTGATTCTTCAGATTTTGAGACAGATAGACACCGACTACGTGACAACTACATTCAACGTTGTTTTCGGCTTCTAGTCCCAACCAAAAATCAAATAATATTCCTTATCGCACTCATAAACCTAACACTAACCTTAGAAAGGCAAATGTACACTCAAAACGAGCGTAAAAAAGATTGAGAAAGTCCTTGTCTTCTACCCAAGGAAGCAACCTGCATTCCGCCGCTCTTGACTTTGTGTATATATATACAAAGCCGTTGCTCGTAAACCAAGGTGGAAATATATGCTACTTAGTCATAGTTATAGATATATACCTGGCATTTTACACGACAATCTAGCGAGATTGCTATCGCCGTTCTTGCTGAGTCTTCTCCGACGAGTTTCTGCTTGCTTCGTAAGAAATGCATGACGAGAATTTCGTGGCTCTCCAAACTCGTTCTGTCACTCTCGCCGTAGTAGCCCTGGTTGACGCGAACCACCTGTGGTAGGTCGAACTTCTCGACGAACTGAGCCAGACTGTATATGGTGCTACTCCAAACTAACTGCTCTACCAACTTATCTTCGTCTAACCCAGACATATTGAACGACTGTAAGAGATTCGCAGAAGTCAAGAGGTCTTTCAAGGCGTATATAAACGCACCGACATGTGTGTCGGAAACTGATGGTAATACGTCACCACTTAAGGAAGCCTTAAAAAAATATCAAGTCCTTAATTTCTCTGTCGCAACTTAAAGGTAGCAAGTTAAGAGCTACCAGCCTCTGTTTATAAGATATTATTTTCTCCTTGTTTGGATTTCAGAATCCAAGCGGTGGCTGAAGTGATGTTTCTGTACAACTTTATGTCATCTGCGTACAAAGCTGCCAAAGTTCCGTCTGGCCAGTATGTAGTCAGGGAGGTCGTTTATGAAGACCACGGGTCCTAGGATACTTCCTTGCGGTACGCCAGATGTAACAGATGCCCATTGTGATGCCACACCATCCACAACTACTTTGAGAACGACCTCTTACGATACAGCATATGATTTTAGTTTGCCGAGGAGAATTTGGTGGTCGACAGAATCAAATGCTTTAGCGAGATCCAGGTACACAACATCGGTTTGAGTGTTCTTATCGAGGCATTGTCCGACGGAGCGACTTCTCAAAAAACCGTGTTGTAGTTTGGTGACGAGGTGTGTGATATGATCGTAGAATCTGTTGCATATGCAGCGTTCCATGACTTTGCCGAGAATGGGCAACGAGACGGGTCTGTAGTTTCCCGCTGGGATTTCTGTAGTTTTCTTCTGTAACATAGGGGGCTTTCCATTTACACGGTTAGACCGGTCAGACTGGTTAAATGGAACACGATTCGTTTGAGGCTTAGGACGGTCAGACTGGAAAATTTGGTCCTAATCAAAAGCAAGTCCATTCTGGCCGGACTGACCGGTCTAACCTTGTCAATTGGAAAGCGCCCATAGCTGATTTCCACTCGGATGGAATGCGACCAGCAACCGGTTTGCAGAGAATGGTTGAAAAGTGCGCAAATACTGGGAGCGATTTCTTGGCTGCACATGAGCCTTTATTATATATTGTGATAGTGAGACAGTGCGCAAGTGTGATTGTGACCACAGTGATTAAATATATTCTTCAAATCTTGGAGACTTCGGACGCCTTTGGATATATCCCTAATAGTAAGGGGAAAATATACTATACGTGGACAAACACTCGCCAGGGTTCTGCCCACGGTGGGCGGTGCAGGGCGGCAGCGCCCGGCACTCAGCAGTGCCGCCCGGCACTCACGTCAAAACGGATCCTTCCACCCAGCACTCGAAATATGCAATGAGAAAACCTCATGTGTTGTATTTTTTATATATCTTTTAATTAATATACATCATTTTGTATTGTCTTCGGTGAATTTTTTTTTATTTAAACAATATTATTTGGTGAAATTCAGCACCACAACGCACACAATATAAATTTATTAGCTACCAGACTTGTGATTCAGTGAAATACGATATTCCTTCAAAGCCAGATTGGATTGTCTGATACTTGGGTAAGGCGCTAATCACTTCGCATTTTGTTTATTAATGCCTGTAAGATGATACACCGGCGTTGGTAGTTGTAGGAAACCTTGCCCTAGCTTTACATGTACGTTGATAATTCGTCATACTGTATATTCTAGCATGCCCTAGCATGTATATAAATATAGCTTAAATTGTTCATTGTTTAAGTAGAGTGTGGTTGTGTGTTGTAATCATTCAAGCATTTATTTGTACGTGTCAGCGTGAGTCAATCGACAAAGAAATTTCCCAAGGGAATTCCAACAAGTGCTCTGTCTGGGTGCAAAAGCCAGTAAACAGACAGAGGCTATAGTTACTTCAAAAACTCATTAATAATTCATGGTAAAACACAAAGGAAATCAGTACCATGTCCGTGGTTTTATACCTGATAAAAATTATTGACGTCAGAAAGAATACTAATGAACATACAATTTTATATAAAGAATACTAATGAACATACAATTTTATATAAAGAATACTAATGAACATAACATCCAATAACGAATCGTTTTTGAAGCCATTCAAAACACCCGCATCACGTGTTTTATCAGAACTAAAGCACTCGGGCTGCGCCCTCGTGGTTTTAAATCTGATAAAACACTCCTGCTCGTGTTTTAAATAGACTAGATTTTCCCAATATATCCAACAAGTGTTCCACCAGGTCCTATCATTAAACATGTAGTATTCTCAAACATGTCTTTCCTTTCAGTTACTGCATTGCAGTTTTATTAATATTTATATTATCCACATAAAAATTTAATAGTAATATTGAGACACATGATGTAAAGGATTATGAATTTCACTTGCCCACAATTTTGAAAATATCATTTTCAGATTACTAATTTTCACATATTCTCAGGGGGGGGTGAGCCCCTGGGCCTGTAGGTACCCGGCACTCACATGCTCCTGGGCAGAACCCTGCTCGCGGACATCTAATTTCCATAACTGACTAATTAGGCATGGGTTGGCACAAGCTGTTAGCCGGCCGTTGCCTCTCCGTCACAGCTGAAGTTAAGCCCGGTTGAATAGGCCTAGTACTTGGATGGATGACTACCTTAGCTTCATGTGAGTAGAGTTGTTGGTTCTCTCCTGGGCTTCGAAGGTTTTTCACCCAGTATTCTGGTTTTCTTCCCTCCGCAAAATCAACACCATAGTTTCCCCAGTCAATTCGACTAACTAGTTTCATCAAGGAATGAAGGTCATTGGGTTATTACTATCTAAATACTGTCATATCTTATGTGGGCAGACCTGCACGGCTCCGATACAGGGACTGTCCCTGTATCGGAGCCGTGCAGGTCTGCCCACATAAGATATGACACACAGAGAAGGCCTAAAGAGTTGCAACATCAAAGCCAAGAAATTAACTGAGTGGGAGAGGCTGGCAGGAGGGCGAAATGAATGAAAAAAGGCGGTGTGGAAAGGTACTGACAAGTGGAAGGAAAAACGCATAGAAGATAGACATCAGAAGAGACTGAGAAGAAACCATCCGGAGATTGTTGATCCGACGGGACTCTCGTGCGTGGTCTGCAACCGTCCGTGCAAGGGGCGTGCACGATTGGTGGCACACATGCGTGCCCACAGCAGATGAGCCTCAAACTGGCTACAGACGAAACCGTCCAGTCAACCCAACACTGCATGTCATATCTTACCCTCAAATAAAGTAAAAACTGAATCATTATTAATGTATCGACAGCAGAAATATCTGACGATTGGTTTGGGGGCATTGTTTACAAAAGTCTTACTATCTCGATGAAAATAAGGCTAATTTAAGGTGGTCCGGCACATTAGCTCAATGACAGATACACATCTAAAATCTTGAAAAAATTAAGTCAATTCTAATCTATCAGTTGGATTGTTCGGGTTTTAGATTCACATGCAGGCAGACATGTCCAATATATGCTTCAAAATTTCAAACTTAAACAAAACGGGTGGAGACTAGCTGAGGGATAGAAGTTTTGGCGTAATGTCAAAAAAGCTATATTTACCTCTGAAATTTTTGCAGCATGTGTTGGACATTTCTGCTTAGACAATAAACTGAAAATTCGAGCAACACCAATTTTAATATATAAATCGAAATTATAGTAAGGTTTGAGTACTGCCGAAAATATTGAACGTAGTTTCTAACGTTTCGAGCGAAGGCCCTTCGTCAGAGAGAAACGTAAAGAGTGACGAAGGGCCTTCGCTCGAAACGTTAGAAAACTGCGTTTTTCTCTGACGAAGGGCCTTCGCTCGAAACGTTAGAAACTGTGTTCAATAATTTCGGCAGTACTCAAACCTTACTATATTTCGATTTGTATTTCAACACTGCCTACGCAGCACACTACTTTTATTTCTCTGTTTCAATTTTAATATATTTTTATAGATTAACATTTGTGTTTGCAATACTTTTTGTCAAGTCAACTAATATGTAGCGGACCACTTTATTATTGTACCTATAATATATATATATATATATATATATATATATATATATATATATATATATATGGAAGTCCAGCTCTTTCACAATGGATACCTACATGTTTAAGAATGTGCGGGGATGAGGAAGTGTGAGGTGAAGAAAGGAGCGATGTCTTCAGCTACAACGTGCTAAGCTTCACTAACCTATTTGTTTTGGTCGAGGCGTGTCTGTGAATGTATGTTCGAGCGTGGCAAGTCAAGGGCTTCCCACTTCATTCATGATCTTCACACTCTTAAAAATAGGTACGCAGCGCGTACATGTGTCTACTGCATGGCTGACAACTTTAAAATTCCTTGATTGCAAGTAACACAATATGCACAAAAGACAAAGAGAACACATAATTATATACATTTTATTAGTAAGAAAACAAGAAATGACAGCTATTGGTTTACATGCAGTAACAATAGTTACGGTAGTACCAGTACTTAATGTGTTTAATCATAAACTCAAGTGTTTTAAGAGAAAAACAGCATAAGCGAGATCTTGGCAAAACGGACTAGCTTGGGTATGTAATATCATATTCTTAAATTATAATGACAATTTTTATCAATAAAATTAGAGTTAACGTACAATACGAGGTAAATGCAGCTATGCAACAATTAACATTCATCGTCAACAATTCGAGGTCTGTATAAACTGTCAAACACTGAAATTGAGTTATATACCCAAATGAATTCGGCAAAATGTTACCAATATTAACATCGTAGACTTAAGGTATTTTAAATTGCACTTTTACAGACAAAAATTTAGAATAAACGTACGATACGAGATAAATGCTAATATACAACAATGTAATATCAATTCCACATATTTCATGGTATTCTTGTCTAATGGAACAAGGTGATTGTTCAAATAATGCCTTGTTCTAACATAGATGGCTATAGAAATCAGTGATTGACAGTACAGATAACAAAGTTATTTCACTTATTTGGCTGCTCTCTATTAACCATTATTGACTCAGGATTGTTGACTGTTCATTCATATCCAACAATCAACCTTAGTCAAAACTCTTCGGCCTAAAGCTAGATGCACACGCTTACTTCGTCATTCTTACTGAGAATTCAAACAGTAAACGTCTGCTTAACACACCCACCCACCTTCTGATAAACCAAACTTATAAGTTATCCTATTTTAGTATTAGTATATTATTACTAGATTATTACCATTAATTCTATTAAGACAATCTGTACATTGTTATTATGTATAAGCTCAAATTTATCACTGGCACAGGCTCATCATTGAATGTAATATACGTAAACTATTAACTATTATGAACTTTTGCTCTTTCGTTGCCTGAACTATTAGAAAACAATCTCCTTCTAAAAATAACTAAGCTACTTGCTTTTATTGTAAAACATTATATATAGTTTGTAATATTAATAAAGCAAAGAAGTGCGGGCGGCAATTGCTCCAGTTTAGAGGTCACAATTGTCCCATAGACCTCGTTTTTTGTATGCTGATGTACATGTAGAATCTTGCCTTAAAGTCCATTGGAGAAAATTTATCCCAAATCACTTTAGGGCCCAATTCTCAATATATATAGGATAAGAGAAACTTGTCCTACAGCCCATTGCGTTATCGCAAATTGCTCTAGGGCCCATTTCTCGAATCTTCCTAAGCAGTGTTTGCCCTGACCAATTATATCAGGGCCCAGCTCCCAACGATCTTTAAAAAACAGCTTACTGGAGCGTTTGTCCCACACTTCCATAACCCCACAAGACTGTTGTCTATTTTCTTAAATAAAATAACGGAGTATTGATCGTGAACTTCCATAAAGAAAGTAAAGTCATGAACATTGAACTACTACTACTACTATAGATTAAATATCTTTCTATGAATCTCTCAATAGAAGGAAAGGAAAAAGACTTTATTTATTGATGGCCATCACTCCTTCATGCAACTACAAACCTGGATAAAATTGTTGGGACACTTTGGCGATTTTCGCATGGTGTCCCAAGGACTTTTGTCCAGAATTGTCTGAAAATGGCGAATTCAACAAAATCGAACAAAAAACAATTTGGACGCGGCAATTCTGCACAGTTTGTTCAAAAATCACACAAATACGCTCCCACATGCATGAGCAACAGATTGTTTGTCGAGTACAGAAGGTTCTGGCAAGATGCAAATTAAGTAAGAGCTCTCGTGTGGGTGGTGCCGATGAGGGGGGCACTCTGCAAAGCCTCTGTTCCAGATATCCCTTCCCCATTGAGGGGTTTATTAAACTGTAGATCTTTTGCATTGTTACAAAGCTAAAATGCTGTGTTTTATTGAAAATTTATGAATTAGTTTGTTGGGACACTGTGCCGTTTTTGACGACTTTCGCAGTGTCCCAAGGACTTTTGTCCAGTATTGTTGTTAGTAGAATGGACTGGGAAAAAGCTAGTGCCATCAATGACATCTGAGTACAGTACAATGACTGAATGACGAGGTTGAGTGATTTGGAGTCGCGAAAAGTAACAGTGCTCTCAAACTATGCAACTGGAGAAGCGAAAGTCAGAGTGAGAGTAAGGGCCCTCACTGTTATGGACCTTGCTCTCATGTCCCAGCCGGGCTTCCCCGTGGTGAAGTTACCGAGAGAAGCGAAGATCAGGGTGAAGGACCTCTAGAGGTTTGGCGTACTTCGCCGCTTGCATTGGCGTGGTCTTTGAGAGGTTGTTTGTTGTTAATCTGGCCACCCCAGCCTGAAACTTGCCACCACGCCACTGGGGTGAAGGTAAGGACCCTCACCGTTATGGACCTACAATGACCATAAACTAACTTCTTAGATACTGCTAAAGTTACCAAAAAAAGTAACGATTAAATGTAACTATATACTTGAAACAAAGTGATTCACAGCAATGCGATCCTATCAAACAGTGTCTATGGGTTATTTGGCAACCGCGGGCAAATGTTTCTCCCTCATTGAAGTCACATTTGGTCGCCATCCGTTAATAAACTTCAACAGTTTCTTAATGTGATACGAGCTTACGTTCAACGATTCCAAAGACTCTTGATCCATGCTTGCCAGCATATCGCCATCAACCAACTCGTCCTCGAACAACTGCACGTAGGCTGCCATACTCAAATTCACCAATAAACTACCGACATCTTTGATGCTCAAACCCGAGAAATCTTGTGAAATCCGAGGGATGGTTTGGTTGATTTCTTCCTTTTCGGATGAGGAAAACTTCAGGACTTCGGGTAGGGCTATACTCGGTTTGGTGAACCTTTCTATCGTTCCCGAATCAGGCTTATCATAATCGTCTTCTCTCGCAGTCGAGTTTCTCGTAGACATGGTGGACCCTTGATAAACTTCAGGCTGAGCTATACTAGCTTTGGTAAGTTCTTCCTTTCCCCAAACGAGTTTCTGATAAACGTCCGTATTACTGGAGACATAATAAATGTTTAAGTCGGTGTAATTACTATCTTCTTTCCCGTTGTCAAGCTCTGGTTGTGTTGTTTCAACGTGTTCAGAACTATCACTGCCGCTTTTGTTTCTTTGTAAAGAGCTTGACAAACTTTTCAACCTCACAGATCTTTTACTTAAATCCTTGGATTTGTCGATCATTTCAGGGCTTCGTTTCAAAACATTGCTTCTGGCAATCTGCTTGACACTAGATTTAGGCGAAACAACAGAAAACGCCGAGGCTTGGCCCGAGCCTGCTTCAGATTTTAAAGACGGACAACTGTGTTCCCCCGTAATTGGCTGCTTGATCTCGTCAGATGCTATTTCAACAGAGAAGTCCACGAACACGTCTTGAATGCTTTTCTTAGCTACGTCTATTTTGTCCTCGATGTCTTGTAGATCAATATAGGTATAGTCATGTTGATCGGAATCTTCTAGGGGCGCCAAATATTCTTCGTTCTCTTTACTTTCCTTCAGGGGTGATGTAGACCTTCGAGGGAATCCACTGCTTGCGTTGCCATGCCCAATAGACTGCTTAGCAGGTTGCTGTTCCCGACGCGGTTTGAACTTATTAAGTAAACTGCTACGCTTTGGTGGACGTACAGGTGGTGGCACACGAATATTCCTCGGAGGCAGCTCGGGGGCGATCGCTGCCAGTTCGCCGCCTGACGATTCTGCTCGCTCAAAAGGACGACTCTGAATTATGCCAACATCGATCTTGTCCAGGTGTTGGTAGGCGTGTGTTTGGCCGTAGTCGAAGTCGTCCAGGGCCGTGTTGTAAAATTCTTGGTCGAGTGTTTCCACGATATTCGTATAGGATTCCTCGCCGCGGATGAGTCCTTCGGCCAAGCAAAGTTGCAAGCTTAAGTCCTTCGGGAGCTGCAGGCAAGTGTTCTGGTTACGACCAACTGTAGTCGCAATCACCACCGTATCTGCAACGAGGTCATGAAGAATGGTGACTTTTCCCAAACTTGAAACTAATTTCATCGATTTCGCACTGTCAGGATCGTTCCACGTTTCCGATTTGTCTTCGAAGAAACGAACCTTCGCTGGCAGCCCGAACTTTTTTGTCACTTTTTTTACCGTGTATTCTTCATAGTCGAGCAGAGGTTCGAAGATTGTGCTGCACCCGAATGGAAGGAACACACGTTCCTTCGTTGCCACGTTTTCGCATATCACGGAACGCGTCTTGGAATTGACCGTCTTGATTTCAAGAACTGTGCCGATTTCGAGCAGTTTTTGTCGTTTGTTTCCGTCGACGTTCTCCTCCGACACCCGGAAATATTTCGTTTCGGGATACACAAAAGACATTTGGTCGGTGAGAATCTTGTCGTAGCTACATTGCATCGGTAATGGATATACCTGGAGATATATAGAGAGATAAGTAAAGGCCATTACGGTGTCCACGAATCGGAAATTAATTAAGTCTGTCTTATTTAAAAGAACACTTAAAATGACAGAGTAAACGTCTTTTGCAGTTTTTCGTTTCCTTGCTTCGTTTTTCAGATAGGGGAGCACGGGTGGCGTGTGCTGTTAGGGCGCTGCCTCTCACCGCTGTAGTTAAGCCCAGTTGGACGGGGTTAGTACTTGGATGGGTGACCGTCTGGGAATAACCCCGTTCTCGAACTTGAATTTCATGTGAGTAGAGTTTAGTTGGTCTCTGCTGTGCTTCGAGGGTTTTCGCAGGGTTCTGCGGTTTTCCTCCCTCCGTAAAATCAACACGTTAGGTCTTAGCTTATGTCGTGCACTTTTAACATGAGCCTCTGGCTCGGATGATTGGGCGACCACATCCTGTGTTTACGACGTTAAATAAATCATTACTCATATTTCAGTTTAACATGCAAATTAAACATCTTGACATCTCATGTACATAATGAGTTATCGGAGAAGGTTATATATCTTTGCTATTATGAAACATAATCACTTAAAAATCTACATGTTTGATGTTGTGGGAAATATAATTATAAAAAAATATAGAAGAGATGTGTAAATACTCTGTCTATTGTAATTAATATTACATTTTTTGACTTTCCAGCCTCCTTCACAGGCAACTCTGTAGGCTCTTATGGTGAAGAGGTGAGAAAAACTTGGGTGGAGTGGACAAACTTGGATGGAGTGGACAAACTTGGATGGAGTGGGCAAACTTGGATGGAGTGGACAATCTTGGATGGAGTGGGCAAACTTGGATGGAGTGGGCAATCTTGGATCGAGTGGGCAATCTTGGATGGAGTGGGGGGTGTCACTTTGGCCACAGACTGCATAGAGTTGCTTGTGGAGTAGACTAAAGGTTTTTGTCCAATTTGAGGCAGCACTTCACTTGCGATAGTAATTTCTAGTTTTAAGTGTTCTTTTAAATATACGACAAGCTGAATTTTCGTTTTATCATCGTTTTAACTGACGTCATCAAAAAAGAAGCGAGAAAGCAGCAATAATGATTTAATCCTATTTAGTAAAGATACCCACGTATGACAGAAGTTATACCTGCCTTATTGAGAGGTTTAGAGTAAGGCTTAGCGTAATTTGTCAGAAATATTGAGCGTGCTATTATATTATAGCCCCGTATTCCACTTGATTCTTCAGATATAGAGACATGCAGATAGGCACAGACTATAACGTCACAACTACATTCAACGTTGCTTTCGGCTTCTAGTCCCAACCAAAAATGAAATACTATTCCTTGCTCCTTATCGCAACTCATAAACCTAACCCTAAGATTGAGAAAGTCTTTATCTTCTACCCGAGGAAGCAACCTGTATTCCGCCGCTCTTGACTTTGTGTATACAAAGCCGTTGCTCGTGAAACTAGGTGGAAATATGCTACTTAGTCAGTTAGTCATAGTTATAGATATATACCTGGCATTTCACGCGACAATCTAGCGAGATTGCTATCGCCGTTCTTGCGGAGTCTTCCCCAACGAGTTTCTGCTTGCTTCGTAAGAAATGCATTACGAGAATTTCGTCGCTATCCAAACTCGTTTTCTCACTCTCGCCGTAGAAGCCCTGCTCGACGCGAACCACCTGTGGTAGGTCGAACTTCTCGACGAACTGAGCCAGACTGTATACGGTGCTACTCCAAACTAACTGCTCTACCAACTTATCTTCGTCTAACCCAGACATATTGAACGACGTACTGTATAAGAGATTCGCGGAAGTCAAGAGGTCTTTCAAGTCGTAAAAGTAAACATGACATGCAGACAAACAATCGCGGACATCTAATTTCCATATCTGACTAATTCAGCATGGGTGGCACAACATGTTAGTCGGCCGTTGCCTCTTACAGCTGAAGTTAAGTCCGGTTGAATAGGCTTAGTACTCGGATGAGTTGTTGGTTCTCTTCTTTGCCTTGAGGGTTCGGCGTTTTCCCCGGTTTCTCCGGTTTCCCTCCCTCCGCAAAATCAACACCATAGTTTTCCCAGTTAATTCTACGAACTATAGTTTCATCAAGGAATGAAGGCCATTGGGTTATCAGTATCTAATTAATATACTGCCAGTGCTGTAAAAGTCACATAATTTTTGTAACTAGTTACAGTTACATCATTAGAAAAGTAACTAGTTACCGATAAAAGTTACAATGAAAAGAAATCTAAATTCATTAATAATTCATGAACCGAAAACAAAGGAAATCAGGACCGGGATGGAGGTTTTGATATCGGAGGAAGAAATTACATAAATTAAGCCAACTTTCGCCTTGATTTTCTCTTAAAACACTGATTTGTTTGAGAAGCTATATCATACACTCGGAAGAGAAAGTCTCGGTGTTTGGAAATCCTGATGAAACACTCCTCCTCGTGTATGATATATAACTTAAAAATGTAACTAGTTACTGTAACTAGTTACTTGTAACGAAGTTACTCACAGCACTGTATACTGCAATAGTTTACTCTCAATAAAATTTAATAAATAAAGTCACTTCACTTCACTTTACCTTAACTAAAAAACTGAATCCTTATTGATGTATCAACAGCAGAAGTATCTGACAATTGGTTTCGAGTGAAGGCCCTTCGTCAGAGAAAAACGTAAAGAGTGTGACGAAGGGCCTTCGCTCGAAACGTTAGAAAACTACGTTTCTCTCTGACGAAGGGCCTTCGCTCGAAACGTTAGAAACTGCGTTCAATAATTTCGGCAGTACTCAAACCTTACTATATTTCGATTTGTATTTCAACACTGCCTACGCAGCACACTACTTTTATTTCTCTGTTTCAATTTAATATATTTTTAATTTTGTGTTTCCAATATTTTTGTCAAGTCAAGTCAACTAATCTAATGTAGTAGTTATTATTATTATACCTAATATATATATAGACTTGGATCCGAAGTCCGGCTCTTTCACAATCGATACCTACATGTTGAAGAATGTGCGTGGATGAGAAAGTGTGAGGAGCGATGTCTTCAACTACAACGTGCTAAGTTTCACTAGCTAACCTATTTGTTTTGGTCGAGGCGTGTCTGTGTATGTATATTCGAGCGTGGCAAGTCAAGGGCTTCCCACTTCATTGATGATCTTCACACTCTTATAAAAATAGGTACGCAGCGCGTACATGTGTCTACTGCATGACTGACAACTTCAAAATTCCTTGATTGCAAGTAACACAATATGCACAAAAGACAAAGAGACACATAATTATATACATTTTATTAGTAAGAAAACAAGAAATGACAGCTATTGGTTTACATGCCGTAACAATACTTACGGTAGTACCAGTACTTAATGTGTTTAATCATAAAACTCAAGTGTTTTAAGAGAAAAACAGCATAAGCGAAATCTTGGCAAAGCGGACTAGCTTGGGTATATAATATCATATTCTTAAATTATACTGCCATAAAGAAAGTAAAGTCATGAACATTGAACTACTACAACTACTATAGATTAAATATCTTTCTATGAATCTCTCAATAGAAGGAAAGGAAAAAGACTTTATTTACTGATGGCCATCACTCCTTGATGGAACTACAAACCTGGATAAAATTGTTGGGACACTTTGGCGATTTTCGCATGGTGTCCCAAAAGGACTTTTGTCCAGAATTGTCTGAAAATGGCGAATTCAACAAAATCGAACAAAAAAACAATTTCGACGCGGCAATTCTGCACAGTTTGTTCAAAAATCACACAAATACGCTCCCACATGCATGAGCAACAGATTGTTTGTCGAGTACAGAAGGTTCGGGCAAGATGCAAATTAAGTAAGAGCTCTCGTGTGGGTGGTGCCGATGAGAGGGGCACTCTGCAAAGCCTCTGTTCCACATATCCCTTCCCCATTGAGGGGTTTATTAAACTGTAGATCTTTTGCATTGTTACAAAGCTAAAATGCTGTGTTTTATTGAAAATTTATGAATTCGTTTGTTGGGACACTGTGCCGTTTTTGACGACTTTCGCAGTGTCCCAAGGACTTTTGTCCAGTATTGTTGTTAGTAGAATGGACTGGGAAAAAGCTAGTGCCATCAATGACATCTGAGTACAATACAAGGACTGAATGACGAGGTTGAGTGATTTGGAGTCGCGAAAAGTAACAGCGCTCTCAAACTATGCAACTAATTATCGCTACTTTTTCGCGGTTTTCTGGAGGTAAGGGAAAAAGCTGGAAAAGCGAAAGTCAGAGTGAGAGTAAGGGCCCTCACTGTTATGGACCTTGCTCTCATGTCCCATCCGGGCTTCCCCGTGGTGAAGTTACCGAGAGAAGCGAAGATCAGGGTGAAGGTAAGGGCCCTCACCGTTATGGACCTTGCTCTCCGTCGCCGGTGTGTGTAGTTAGAATGACCATAAACTAACTTGTTAGATACTGCCAAAGTTACCAAAAAAAGTAACGATTAAATGTAACTATATACTTGAAACAAAGTGATTCACAGCAATGCGATCCTATCAAACAGTGTCTATGGGTTATTTGGCAACCGCGGGCAAATGTTTCTCCCTCATTGGGGCTCGTTATAATATATACACGTTTTTCTCATATCTACTACAGTATCCCTCAGCTGAATACTGCATTTCCCTTGCCTTGCCAATTCCCTACTTAACCCGTTCAGAGTTAGCCTGCTATGGAGACGCTATTCCTACAGACTTCATTTTAAAACTGAAGTCACATTTGGTCGCCATCCGTTAATAAACTTCAACAGTTTCTTAACGTGATACGAGCTTACGTTCAACGATTCTAGAGACTCTTGATCCATGCCTGCCAGCATCTCGCCATCAACCAACTCGGCCTCGAACAACTGCACGTAGGTTGCCATGTTCAAATTCACCAATAAACTACCGACATCTTTGATGCTCAAACCCGACAAGTCTTGTGGAATCCGAGCAATGGTTTGGTAGATTTCTTCCTTTTCGGATAAGGTAGACTTCGGGACTTCGAGTTGAGCTATACTCGGTTTGGTGACCCTTTCTGCCGTTCCCGTATCAGCCGCATCATAATCGTTCCCTATCGCAGTCGATTTTCTTTTAGATAAGGTAAACCCTTGAGAAAGTTCGAGCAAAGTGCTACTGGGTTTGGTAAGACTTTCTATCGTTTCCGAATCAGGCTCATCATAATCGTCTTCTCTCGCGGTCGAGTCTCTTGTAGATATGGTAGATCCTTGAGAAACTTCGAGCAAAGTTCTACTGGGTTTCGTTAGACTTTCCGGCGTTCCCGAATCAGGCTCATCATAATCGTCTTCTCTCGCAGTCGAGTTTCTCGTAGACATGGTAGACCCTTGAAAAACTTCAGGCTGAGCTATACTAGCTTTGGTAAGCTCTTCCTTTCCCCAATCGAGTTTCTGATAAACGTCCTTATTACTGGAGACATAATAGATGTCTAAGTTGGTGTAATTACTATCTTCTTTCCCGTTGACGTAGTCAAGCTCTGGTTGTGTTGTTTCAACGTGTTCAGAACTATCACTGCCACTTTTGTTTCTTTGTAAAGAGCTTGGCAAACTTTTCAACCTCACAGGGCTTTTACTTAAATCCTTGGATTTGTCGATCATTTTAGGGCTTCGTTTCAAAACATTGCTTCTGACAATCTGCTTGAGACTAGATTTAGGCGAAACAACAGAAAACGCCGAGGCTTGGCCCGAGCCTGCTTCAGATTTTAAAGACGGACAACTGTGTTCCCCCGTAATTCGCTGCTTGATCTCGTCAGATCCTATTTCAACAGAGTCCACGAACACGTCTTGAATGCTTTTCTTAGCTACGTCTATGTAGTTCTCGATGTCTTGTAGATCAATATAGGTATAGTCATGTTGATCGAAATCTTCTAGGGGCGACAAATATTCTTCGTCCTCTTTACTTTCCTTCAGGGGTGATGTGGGCCTTCGAGGGAATCCACTGCTTGCGTTGCCATGCCCAATAGACTGCTTACCAGGTTGCTGTTCCCGACGCGGTTTGAACTTTGGTAAAATATCACGCGGCCAAATTTTTTTCAGTTTCATGTTAACTAAACTGCTACGCTTTGGTGGACGCACCGGCGGTGGCACACGAATATTCCTCGGAGGCAGCTCGGGGACGGTCGCTGCCAGTTCGCCGCCTGACGATCCTGCTCGCTCAAAAAGACGACTCTGAATTATGCCAACATCGATCTCGTCGAGGTGTTGGTAGGCGTGAGTTTCGCCGTAGTCGAAGTCGTCCAGGGCCGTGTTGTAAAATTCTTGGTCGAGTGTTTCCACGATATTCGTATAGGATTCCTCGCCGCGGATGAGTCCTTCGGCCAAGCAAAGTTGCAAGCTTAAATCCTTCGGGAGCTGCAGGCAACTGTTCCGGTTACCACCAACTGTAGTCGCAATCACCTCCGTATCTGCGACGAGGTCATGAAGAATGGTGACTTTTCCCAAACTTGAAACTAATTTCATCGATTTCGCAGTGTAAGGATCGTTCCACGTTTCCGATTTGTCTTCCAAGAAACGAACTTTCGCTGGCAGCCCGAACTTTTTTCTCACTTTTTTTACCGTGTATTCTTCATAGTCGAGCAGAGGTTCGAAGATTGTGCTGCACCCGAACGGAAGGGACACACTTTCCTTCGTTGCCACGTTTTCGCATATCACGGAACGCGTCTTGGAATTGATCGTCTTGATTTCAAGAATTGTGCCAACTTGGAGCAGTTTTTGGCGTTTCTTTTTGACGTGCTCCTCCGACACCCGAAAATATTTCGTTTCGGGATACACAAAAGACATTTGGTTGGTGAGAATCTTGTCGTAGCTACATTGCATCGGTAATGGATATAGCTGGAGAGAGATATATATAGAGAGATAATTAAAGGCCATTACGGTGTCTATGAATCGGAAATTAATCAAGTCTGTCTTATTTGAAAGAACACTTAAAATGACAGAGTAACGTCTTTAGCAGTTTTTCGTTTCCTTGCTTCGTTTTTCAGAGATTTCAGTTTAACATGCAAATTAAACATCTTGACATCTCATGTACATAATGAGTTATCGGAGAAGGTTATATATCTTTGCTATTATCAAACATAATCACTTAAAAATCTGCATGTTTGATGTTGTGGGAAAAACACATCCACACGCTCCCTTCGAATTAAATTTGGCTTGATAATAGCAACGATATATATAATCTTCTCCGATATTTAATTTGCATATCAAACAAATTGAAATACCTCAATAACGAAGCAAGGAAACGAAAAACTGCAAAAGATGTTACTGTCATTTTAAGTGTCGTTTCAAATAGGACACACTTAGTTTTATCATCGTTTTAACTGACATCATAAAAAAAGAATAAGCGGGAAAGCATGCAGCAAGAATGATTTAATCCTATTTAGTCAAGATACTAGCTCATATATCACCGAAGTATTTTTCGGTGGGGTTCTGTTACATATTAAAATAGAATTCAATACAACGATATTAACCCTTTACTGACCACAGTTGCCTTTTGGCAACTTATTAATTTTACTCTGGCTAACGCCAGACGATTTTACTCGTCAAGGGGAGAGCTCCCGAAAACCTGGCCAATAAAGGGTTAACTATTAAAGTGTGCCTGTATGAGCAAGACGGTACCGCTCTAGGGGACAAGCGTAATTGTCAGAAATATGGATCCTGCTATTATATTATAGCCCCGCACTCCAAGTCATTCACAGATAGGCACAGACTACATCACAACTACATTCAACGTTGTTTTCGGCTTCTTGTCCCACATAAAGAACATAAACCTAACCATTGAGAAAGTCTTTATCTTCTACCCGAGGAAGCAACGTGTATTCCGCAGCTCTCGACTTTGTGTGTACAAAGCCGCTACTCGTGAAACTAGGTGGAAATATGCTACTTAGTCAGTTAGTCATAGTTATAGATATATATATACCTGGCATTTCACGCGACAATCTAGCGAGATTGCTATCGCCGTTCTTGCGGAGTCTTCTCCAACGAGTTTCTGCTTGCTTCGTAAGAAGTGCATGACGAGAATTTGGTCGCTATCCAAACTCGTTTTGTCACTCTCGCCGCAGTAGCCCTGCTCGACGCGAACCACCTGTGGTAGATCGAACTTCTCGACGAACTGAGCCAGACTGCATACGGTGCTACTCCAAACTAACTGCTCTACCAACTTATCTCCGTCTAACCCAGACATAATGAACGACTGTAAAAGACTCGCAGAAGTCAAGAGGTCTTTCAAGGCGTATATAAACACTGACATGTAGAAAGCCTCTCGCCGACATCTAATTTCCATATCTGACTAATTAGGCATGATGGGTGGCACAACCTGTTAGCCGGCCGTTGCCTTTCACAGCTGAAGTTAAGCCCAGTTGAATAGGCCTAGTACTCGGATGGGTGACTATACCTTATCTTCATGTGAGTAGAGTTGTTGGTTCTCTTCTTTGCCTTGAGATTTCGTTTTCCCCGGTTTCCCTCCCTACGCAAAATCAACACAATAGTTTTCCCAGTTAATTCCACGAACCAGTTTCATCAAGGAATAAAGGTCATTGGGTTATCAGTATCTAAATACTGTCATATGTTACCTCTATAAAAAAAGTCCCTTTACTTTACTTTAATTAAAAAATTGAATCGTTATTAATGTATCGACGGCAGAAGTATCTGACGATTGGTTTGGGGGCATTGTTTACAAAAGTCTTACTATCTCGATGAAAATAAGGCTAATTTACGGTGGTCCTGTACATTAGCTCATTTACGGATACACATCTCAAAATCTTGAAAAAATTAACTCAATATATTCTAATCCATCAGTTGGATTATTCGGGTTTTAGATTCACATGCAGGCAGACATGTCCAATATATGCTTCAAAATTTCAGACATAAACAAAACGGGGTGAGACTGAGGGATAGAGTTTTTGGCGTAATGTCAAAAAAGCTATATTTGCCTCTGAAATTTTTGCAGCATGTGTTGGACATCTCTGCTTACACGATAAACTTAAACTCGAACAACACCAATTTAATATATAAACCGAAATATAGTATAAAGGTTTGAGTACTGCCGAAAATATTGAACGTAGTTTCTAACGTTTCGAGCGAAGGCCCTTCGTCAGAGAGAAACGTAAAGAGTGTGACGAAGGGCCTTGGCTCGAAACGTTAAAAACTGCGGAGTGGCTGTACTGTTAGTGCCGAATGATCTTATTTTCTCTGAACTTTCCTTTTGCCATACAAATTTCTGCATCTTATCTCCTTCTCACATCTTCCATCTTCAGAAACAGAATGATTTTACTTGTTCAATCTTGGTTCCTTCAATGATGATGTTGACACGATCGGAAATCGCATAGAAAATCGACCACTTTCATGGGGCAGTTCGCAGTCCACGTGTTTTCTATGGCAAGCCCAACATTCGTGCTATGCGCTCGTGGAAGAATTATGGTCGAGCGACGATTTTGAGCGGAGATGTTTGGCTTTGAGCTCGGGGTGTCCTCGCTGAAGTGTGCAGCCTGTCGGCCGTGTATTGATGACGTTTACACGCAAGATATTCGTTCTACGCATGCGTAGCTAATACGGGTCAGCCCATATTTCGCGAGCCTCGACAGCCGCCATTTCCGATCGTGCTTTCATGTTCGCTCTTTTGGAGCCTCGCAGAGCCTTCGTTTTCTTAATACTGATTTTCATTCCTTAGTTCTTACTTGCTTCATTAAGGCTGTTCATTAATCTTTGTAAACTTGTATTTGTGTTTGATATCATTGCCTGGTCACAGCAAACCTGGCTGCTGGGATTATCTGACGTCCAACGGCTCTACACCATCATTTCTCGTACACCTCTGCTAACATAAATTCTACATATATGTTAAACAAAGTCGTTGATAAAGAAGCTATGAAGCATATCAAAACAATTTAACTAAAATTAACATATATGCTTATAAAAAAGGCTACTTTCGAGTTTCAAGTTATTTCCGGGTCTGCGGCAATTGTTCAACTCGGCTGGAAGAATGAAACCGACTTCCTTTTCTATGATTTCTTGAACATTGTTTACGACGCTTAGATCAATTTTCTATTCAGGGCACCAGTTTGTGGTGAATCAAAGGATCATTGATTATCAGTATATCCTATACACACCATAATAGATCATTGGTAGATCAATAGAAGAGTTAGATAGGAGCTCTGGCTCCTGCACGGCGAAGTTTAAGTCGAGCTTGGTTTATCGTAGCTTTTACTTCGAGGAAATTAACGAAGCGTTAAATACACAGACGTCTGTTATCAGAGTGAGACACTGTGAGTCGTCGTTATGTCCGAACCGAACGAGGATAAACTTGTCGAGTCACTAGTGTGGAGTAATCAGGAATTCAGTCTGGCAGAGTTCGTCGAAACGTACGAGCTCCCGCAAGTGGTTCGCGTTGAGATAGGTTTCTTTGGAAGTAGCGAGAGGACTACCCTGAGCAGCGAACAGCTTCTCACATTACATTCGTTACGGAAGACGAGTAGAGTGTTATGTGATGTCCCACATGATAGTGCTGTGCTAATCCCTTTGAATTGCCCTCTTAAAGTCGAGGTACACCCGAAGGAGTGCAAATAT
Source organism: Paragorgia papillata (assembly GCA_035771165.1). Lineage (NCBI taxonomy): Eukaryota > Metazoa > Cnidaria > Anthozoa > Scleralcyonacea > Coralliidae > Paragorgia > Paragorgia papillata. Next base: position 230,034 of record JAWNZC010000249.1, on the reverse strand, counting down.
TCCACAGTCACACCGGATCAACTGTCGACTCTGTACCGCCATATCAAATACGTAAGGGTACTACCGGAGCAGTACGACAAGAAACGCCGTCTAAGCAGCTTCGAAGTCGACGACGTGCTTCAAATTATGCATGTTGATCACGATCAATGCCATATAAAGTGCAAGAACGTAGCTACTAATCGGAAAGTGTCTATTCCGTTTGATTGTGTCGCATTATTCGCTCCCCTTATCGACCACAGGGAATATACCTTGGCGGAAGTAAAATACACGTTTGGTTTTCCAGCCAAAGTTCGGTTCTTGGACAAGAAAGCGGAGAGAAAGTTACGCTCAAAGAACAAAGACTCTTCCAGGTTGGTGGTGGTAATATAATAATAATAATGGAAACTTTATTAAATGTTTTTTCTTTTCTACATATACAATTATAAATCTCGCTTATTAAGGTAATTTACAATTGGCTACTTGAATCCCAACTAATAATATATAATAACAACTAATGACTAATAATAATAATAATAATAATAATAATAATAATAATAATAATAATAATAATAATAATAATAATAATGATGATGATAATAACAATAACAATAATAATAATAATAATATAATTATAATTATTAAATTTAGTCCTGGGGTTTCCCCCGTTGACTCCGCAACGTCATTGTTAATGCCATTCTCGTAGGTTCTGGCATCTCGCTCTTCCTGATGTCTTCCCTCCATCTCTCTCTGTCTCTCGCTCTCTCTCATAATAATGATAATAATAGAATAGAATAGAATAAAACTTTATTTTACGAGGGAAAAAGACGTATTAACCGTAAAGGTTATCTAACATACGGCCCTCACAATATTACAATATTTACAAATAATAATAATAATAGTAATAATAATGATGATAATGATAATGATAATGATAATGATGATGTTAATGATGATGATAATGATAATGATGATTATTATAATAATTATAATGATGCTAATGATGATTATAATTATCAAAATGATAGTAATGATAATAGTAATAACTACGCCGAATAACTACATTAATACACTAATAACAGCAACAATAATAACAATCGCGATAATAGCAATAATAACGATCACGCCTGGTCAACAACCTCACCTTTTTGCTTGCATGATTTAATTGATCAGTTGTAGTTTATAAATGACGTTAGCGTTCACTCGGGCTACTGCAAACTCGCAGCTGCAATTACCTATAAAAGTCTAAACATCATTGGTCACAGAAAATAGTCAAAACACAACCTAATTCTCCGATAGAAAACACAATTCGCAATACACAAAACACGATTGGCGATTGCCTGTATTTAACGTATTTCCACACAGCGTTCATAGGTCGAGTCCCCTCTGGTGTTAAATATCAACACAGCACGATCATGTTTAATCAGCGATTGTAAACGTATATAAGATCAAGATACCTGCCAGCGACATTACTGAACAATAGCTATGTCTGTGAACACACTGAACACGTCCAAGAAAGAACACTTGACTTCAAACAACTTGATCAAACATCAGGATTCAGGAAAGCGAAGAAAGAAAACATGAAGATTAGCATTTAGCACGCATCATCAGCCGCGCAAGGCCTGATGGGATGACGTAATGATTGCCATTTCGAAACATAGACAAAAAAAAAATAATAACGGAGCCGAAACCTAGACTCGTCTACCACAGGTAGCCCGAGTAATAAATATTAAACGTGGTGCTCCACAAAACTTATCCTGAATACTAATATCGCCATGCTAACGTTCAAAGAAGTGATAACAAGTCATTGTTATCATAAAATAATAAAAATAACTAGAGGGAAGTCAGAGACTGCATATACCTCCGCCAGCGGGTTATTAGAGATGTTTAAAAAGTGAACGAGCCATCCCGTTAACCAGCTAGCTCACGAGACCAACACATGCATGTATGAATAAAATGCTTGATTGCATAAAATGAAGATAATGAGCGCAACCAAGCATTTCTTATACACGGAGAATCTTGCGGTCAGATTTTTAATAATTTCTCAACCATATTTTGACTAAATTCAACCGAAATTTGGTCGTTGGTCTATAGCCAACACTTCTGCAAACTTTCATGAAAATCGGTGCAATAGTTCTTGAGATATCCTGGCGACAGACAGACAAACAAACAAACAAACAAACAAACAAACAAACAAACAAACAAACAAACAAACAAACAAACAAACAAACAAACAAACAAACAAACAGACAGACAGACAGACAGACAGACAGACAGACAGACAGACAGACAGACAGACAGACAGACAGACAGACAGACAGACAGACAGACAGACAGACAGACGGACGAACAAAAAGGGGTAAAAACATAACCTCGCCTACTGACAATTGATTATCGATTATTAACTATTGACTATCAACTTTTGATCATCGACTATTGACTGTCGTTATAGGTTGGTCACCAGTTTAGGTGAGATAACTGTCATGGAGGAAATTGAAGAGACTGTTGTGATTTCGACAACTGTTTCTGGCAAGCAGATGTACAAAGCTTGTCTTCAGATTCCCAAAGAGCTGGACATCGTGGTTTCTGTTGCCGAGGGCTTTATGTCCGGGGACCAGACGTACCAGAGGATTGTAAAAACTCTCGACAAGGCGTTGAATCGAACAAGCCTGAAGAATTTTGAAGACTTGGATCTGTATCAACACATCAATGCGATTACGAAAGGCATCCGAGACCAGGCTATGGACTCTTCAGTTGAAAACGCATCAGAAGAGATCAAGCAACGAGCCAGGGAGCTTCGTTCGCTGGAGTTCCGACACGACAAACCACCTGCAATTTTACCACCAAAAGGCCATACTTCGGTATCTTCTGGTCCTCCACCCAAACCAGGACCTAAATCAATTGTCCAACAGAAATCTAAGACCAAAGCTTCGAAGGTTCTCAGCATGCCAATGAAGTCTACCGTGTGGCTACATTCTCTATTTCAAAACCAAGGGAAAACCGACAAGAGCTCAACGGGTGACCAAAGTCGGCCAAGCTCTTCACGAAGAAGCAAAAGCGACAGTGACACTACCGAATACGTCGAACCGATAAGGCCAAAAGAGTATGACGACTTAGATAATAAGAATTACACATCTCTAAATCTCGGTTATGTCTCCAGTGATCAGCACCCCTATCAGAAACTCCAATGGGAAAATACAGCGAGACCTCCAAAACCCAGTATACCTCCGCCTGAAGTCCCTCGGTCTGCCGTATCGGTTATGGAAAACCCGATTCCGAGAGAGGAAATATATGATGAACCTTACCAGGAAAGGTCTCTGGAATCGACTGTGAGAGAGGACGACTATGATAAGCCTGATTCTCGGACGACAGAAACGTGTACCAAACCCAGTATAGCTCAACTCCAAGTCCCGACGTCTACCTTATCCGAAAAGGAAGAAATCTACCAAACCATTGCTCGGATTCCACAAGACTTGTCGGGTTTGAGCATCAAAGATGTCAGTAGTTTATTGGTCAGTTTGAACATGGCAGCCTACGTGCAGTTGTTCGATGACGAGTTGGTTGATGGCGATATGCTAGCAGGCATGGATCAAGAGTCTTTGGAATCGTTGAACGTAAGCTCGTATCACGTTAAGAAACTGTTGAAGTTTATTAACGGATGGCGACCAAATGTGACTTCAGTTTTAAAATGAAGTCTGTAGGAATAGCGTCTGCTATAGCAGGCTACCTCTGAACGGGTTAAGTAGGGAATTGGCAAAACAAGGGAAATGCAGTATTTAATACCGTAGCATATAGATTCAGAAAAATGTGTGTATATAACGAGCCCCATGCAATGAGGGAGAAGCATTTGTCCGCGGTTGCCAAATAACCCATAGATCCAGGCACTGTTTGATAGGATCGCATTGCTGCGAATCACTTTGTTACAAGTATATAGTTACATTTAATCGTTACTTTTTTTTGGTAACTTTAGCAGTATCTAACAAGTTAGTTAAGGTAATTGTAACAAATTACAAAAATTCGGAAAAAGTAGCGATAATTAGTGGCATAGTTTGAGAGCGCTGTTACTTTTCGCGACTCCAAATCACTCAACCTCGTTATTCAGTCCTTGTACTGTACTCAGATGTCATTGGTGGCACTAGCTTTTCCCCAGTCCATTCTACTAACTACAATCCTGGACAAAAGTCCTTGGGACACTGCGAAAGTCGTCAAAAACGCCAAAGTGTCCCAACAAACGAATTCATAAAACACAGCATTTTATCTTTGTAACAATGCAAAAGTTCTACAGTTTAATAAAAGAGCCCCCGTCTCTGCTCCCCCTTACCCCCTCAATGGGGAAGGCAGGCTAGCCCGCTTTGCCAAGATCTCGCTTATGCTATTTTTCTTGTTAATTTTCATATTTCATTTACAGTTACTCTTGAAACACTTGAGTTTTATGATTAAACACATTAAGTACTGGTACTACCGTAAGTATTGTTACTGCACGTAAACCAATGGCTGTAAAAATTGGGTCATTTCTTGTTTTCTTACTAATAAAATGTATATAATTATGTGTCTCTTTGTCGTTTGTGCATATTGTGTTACTTGCAATCAAGGAATTTTGAAGTTGTCAGTCATGCAGTAGACACATGTACGCGCTGCGTACCTATTTTAATGAGAGTGTGAAGATCATGAATGAAGTGGGAAGCCCTTGACTTGCCACGCTCGAACATACATTCACAGACACGCCTCGACCAAAACAAATAGGTTAGTGAAGCTTAGCACATTGTAGCTGAAGACATCGCTCCTTTCTTCACCTCACACTTCCTCATCCCCGCACATTCTTAAACATGTAGGTATCCATTGTGAAAGAGCCGGACTTTGGATCCAAGTCTATATATATTAGGTATAATAATAATAACAACATTAGATTAGTTGACTTGACTTGACAAAAATATTGGAAACACAAAATTTTACTCTATAAAAATATATTAAAATTAAAACAGTGAAATAAAAATAGTCTTCTGCGTAGGCAGTGTTGGAATACAAATCGAAATATAGTAAGGTTTGAGTACTGCCGAAAATATTGAACGGGAATTGCCACCACGAAACAACTAATCAAAGCACTTATTTGGAGTGTTGCTCTATATGGAAGAGAGACTTGGACGTTGAGAAAATCAGACGTGAAAAGATTAGGAAGATGATGAAGGTAAAGTGGTCAGAACACCAAAGAAATGATGATATCCTGGAAGAAATAGAAGAGGTGAGACAACTTGTTAAAAGAATAAGGATGCAACAACACAAATGGATTGGTCATATTTTTAGAGACGACGCCCTACTTAGGGCCTGTTTATATGATCCCGGTGCCGGTTGAAGCAACCGAGACCTCGGTACACCGGGACATATTTTTTCCCATATAAACGCGACATCCCGGTACAGCGGGATGAAGTTTACTGAACTACAATGTAACTTTGAATATTACCAAAATCTTAACAAAATCTGGAAAATCCAAATCTAAAAAATCTGGATTTGGATTGCTCAAAAGGAAAGCGCCCAATAATATACCAAAGCTTGATTTTCCAAATCACTCAACCCCAACAAAAACCCGCTCATAAATGTTTACTTATGCGGGCAACACGCAAACAGATATTTAAGTCCAAAATACATAAAGCGCTCAAAACAATTCTCGAAACTGAGAATGACTATGTTGATGTGTCCATGATAGTAGATAGATTGCCAAATGTAACTAAGTTAATTTAAAATACTTTTATATTGGCCTAACAAATAATTGTTTCTTAAATTGTTGTAGCAAGCATGCGGCGGACGATAAAGGCATCTTCACTGAAGTAATATATTATAACGTTTTGTGTTGGTGGGGATGTTTTGTCGCTTAGCTTCTTCTAACACAATAGTTATGAGGTAGATTTATTTATATATGTTAATATATCGCTGCATAACTCTGACCAATTCTTTCTTTTTTTAATGTTTGGACAATTTCAATTTCAATTATTTTCAGATATCTGAGCTCATTACCCGCCACGAATAACTTAGCTATTAGCGGGTAACGACAATTGTAAATATATTTAAATTTACATTTAAAGATTTAAATCGTGTAATTAGAGTGTCGGTTAGCAAAAAAAATAATATTCCGCAAAAACTTGGAGAAAATATGTTTTGAGAGAGAATGAAAAAAAGATAACCAACTATCGTTCAGTGGTTTCTCATCTAGTGGAAGTATTGGCGTATCTCGATGGTTCTGGTATTTTTTAAATAATGGTTAATCAGGACGAGTGGTGTAGAATCTCTCCAGTTGATGCGGTGGTCATGTTCTTACGTGTATAACTTAGGTACTTAAATTTTTAAAAAATTAAGGCGTTTATGAAACGAAAATTACGTTTGTCTTATTGGAAGGAACACTTAAAATGACAAAGTAACATCTTTTGCAGTTTTTCGTTTCCTTGCTTCGTTGTTGAGATATTTCAGGTTTTCTGATATGGAGATTAAACATTTTGACGTCACATGTGCATGATGAGTTTCGGAGAAGGTTATATATACATCGTCGCGGTTATCAAGCCAAATTAATTCGAATAATAATAATAATTTATACATTTATAAAGCGCTAAAACTATAAATATTCTAAAGCGCTGGTACTATAAGTCAATATGTAAAAATAATATAAAAATAAAAGATCCATGCATATACAGGTCAATATAGTGTGATTAAAAAGTTAAAAACGTTTAAAATGAAATGCTTTCCTAAAAAGGAACGTCTTAAGTCGGCTTTTAAAAGTTTCTATTGATGACGCCCTGCGAATGTCAACAGGAAGCTCAATCCACAAGAAGGGGCTTGCCTTGGCAAAGGCTCTATCCCCAAAAGTTTGCCGCATTGTCTTGAGGACCACTAGCATATCTTGTCCTTCGGACGCAGGCTGAACCGACCGACAGGCTTGACTCATTATGCATGTGTGACGTCACGATGTTTAATTTGCATATCAAACAAACTGAAATATCTCAACATCGAAGCAAGCGATCTCGTTCCCAGAGCCCACGTTCCCCACCTGGGAAACGAGAGACTCTGGGATAATCAGTTTCACATCGATATTTCATTGGCTGATGAACACAGTGAACTCTATACAACTCTTCTTCCGGATAACAAGAATCCTGTGATGGCGTGAACGGATTATCCCAGAGCCAAGGGGAACGTGGGCTCTGGGAACGAGATTGCGAAGCAAGGAAAAGAAAAACTGAAAACATTAAATGTTACTTTGTCATTTTAAGTTATCTTTCAGATAAGACACACTTAATTTTCGTTTTCATAAGTCATTTAAACATTTGGTCGCCATCCTCCAATAAACTTGAGCAGTTTTTTAACCTGAAAAGCGTTCAAACCCAAAGACACCAGCGACGGTTCATCCATGCTCTGCAGCATGTCGCCATCCACGAACTCTATCTCAAACACGCTTACGTAATCACGCATGCGTAATCCGGTCAGTATTTCACCGACATCGCTCACGGTCAAACCCGACAAATCGTTTGGCAACCGCGCGATGACTTTCTGGTCGTAGCCAGCCGGATCCAATGAACCTCTCGCAGCAGTCTCGTCAATCGAGGAATGAATCGATTTAGGTTTTGGAATTACCTTGGGCCTTTCAAAAGAATTGTAAAGCTCTGTGTTCTCACAACTCGTCGAGTTGGGGGGCTGTAGTTCACTGGACATTGAACGCTCCGCTAACTTGTCATAGCCAGCTTCTATTTCTGTGTTTTCATAATTCTTCGGCTTTTGCGGTAATTTAATTGGCTTGGCGTACACTATGGGACTCTTGAAGCAAGAATCTTTGTTTTTTCCACTTGTTTTCGACTGTAAGTTCGGTTTATTGGGCTTAGGATGTACCAGAGGCTTCTTAAAGCTGGACTCGTGTTTCTCGAAACCGGCCTCCAACTGTACATCTTCGTATACGTCATCGTTGCTAGGCTTGGATGGACTTACCAAAGGCTTCGGAAGGCAAGACACATTTGTCCCGTCACCAGTCATCCAGCGCGCTTCTTCGTACACGTCATCAGACGTCAAGCAAGTCTCCTGAGTCTTGTCGCCGCTGATCGTGAAATGCGCCTCCTCGTAGATGTGATCGGGGGGAAATGTGTTTTTTGACGGCACAAATGCGTAGTCATAGACATAGTCGCTATCTGATTTCCGACGTTCTTCCACCAAATCACCCCCCGGCTTTCGAAACGGTTTCACGTACCCAGATTCGTCTGCAACAGGACTATTTGTTAAGGTTGCTTTCCGAGGTTTATTCATTTTGGGCAGCTTGGGTAGCCTGAAGCTCTTGGGTTTCAGCTTTAAGGTGGGTTTTGAGGGCGATTTTGGCGGTGCTTTGCCTTTGACGGCTGGTCCAGCGTCATGTTTAGGTCCTAAGTATTTAGCAAACAAAATAATCAACAGACGTTCGTCAAGCTCAAATACTCAGAAAATATTCCTAAGCCCAAGACAGAAACATTTTGAGCTTCCGTTAAGCCCTAATCAAACGAGAACGCAAGTCATCGCAAGTTAGCTTACGACGACTTGCGATGCCACCAGTCAAACCTCGGCACAAGTCGTCGCAAGTTCTGCACTTTCGCTAGTTACCACGCCTTTTCGCTAGTTCTCATGGCAGTTTCTATGGCGACGGAGCACGAATGACTTGCATCGACTTGTGTTTTGTGTTCAAACGTTTCGCAAGCTCTCGCAAGTTGAAGAAAACTTGCGATGAAATTTGAACAAGATCAAATTAGTCGCAAGCTAACACAAGTCACCGCAAGCTGGCGATCAAACGAGACACAAGCAAGCACAAGCTAAAACTTGCGTTCTCGTTTGATTAGGGCTTTACACTATACTAAGCTCGCAAACGTACCACATGCACTATACATGAAAAAATATATCTGTGTGCAAAGAAAAGAAATAATATTCTTAAAACGTTAAAATAGTAAGTCATTAATGCATTTTCTTATGCACTATTTAGTCCACGTTTTCACATGTGTTGTATTCGTGATAATTTTAATCATGTGAACTTGAATTTGTCCACGAAGTTTTTCAAGTTTGTCATGGTGACACATGCATGCCTTTAAAAAACGGTAACCCGGATAATCAGAACACCGCTGCCAAACGTTTGCGTTTATTTATTTTTGTTTTAAAAAAGGGGCATGAAAATTAGAACATGTTACAATATTGACGAAGAAGCCATGCACAAATTACTGCCTACCTTAACTCTCGGACCAGTCTAAATATTTCGGGAAGCACGGGTGGCGTGTGCAGTTGCTCTCACCGCTGTAGTTAAGCCCAGTTGGACGGGGTTAGTACTTGGATGGGTGACCGTCTGGAAATAGCCCCGTTCTCGAACTTGAATTTCATGTGAGTAGAGTTTAGTTGGTCTCTCCCTGTGCTCCGAGGGTTTTTCGCAGGGTTCTGCGGTTTTCCTCCCTCCGTAAAATCAACACGTTAGGTCTTAGCTTATGTCGTGCACTTTTAACATGAGCCTCTGGCTCGGATGATTGGGCGACCACATCCTGTGTTTACGACGTTAAATAAATCATTACCCATTACTCATTAGTGAGTTGTCCCGAATGAACCTATATATGCACCCATATCGGTGCCATGTTGAAGTGCATTGTTATCTATTTAGAGTAACAAACTCAGTTTAAAAAGTGGTTGCTTATATTCATCTAATTGTTAAACACTTTCGCGGCAACAATGTCTAAATATGATTGTTGTGACGTTTGTAAAAGCAACAATTCTCAGACACATAAAGATAGATTTGGGACAAAATGACTGAATGTATATTCATCTAGTGGCTCAATGGTTAGAGCAGTGCTTCTCAACCGGGGTCCATATGCATCCCAGGGAGGAAGTCTTGGGGCAATCTCGTACCCAGAGCCTGCGATCCTTTTGGTCATTACCAAGGAATGGAGGCTCTGGGAAACACCGATGAAAAAGACCCTAAAATTGGGTTTTTGTTCCCAGTCCTCTGGTTCCCAGTTCCCTATAATTTGTTACTGTCATCGACGATCTTTAGCTTGTTCGAAGACCAGGGAAAATATTTGTTTACCGATAAAGAATGGGCCAGTATGTTTTACAAAGCTCTTGACAAAGCGTTGTGATACAAATGGTCTTTCTCAGCTTTTTTCTGAATCGTCAACCGGACGATTTGACGAGAGTGTTTTATATGTCCGCGTCGCCGTCAGCACTCGGCAGTGATCGGCTCAGTCGCTCAGGTAAGGAATTGTACTTTCTGTCAGGAATTTTGGCTAAACTACATCGACCTTGTATTCTCTAATATAATTTTAAAGTTCTGAGACGAAACTGCGAAGAAATACGAGACGAGTCAGACGATGGATGTTTGTTTGGCGACGAAGCGAGAATAATAATAGTTTTAACTTGTAAATTGTCGGGATTTTTGCTGTTTTGAATTATTTCATGTGTTCAATTGTATTTGGGTCTGTCTTGTATAATTATGTGTTACAGAACGTCGAGAAATCGCTTAAACAAGTTAGCAATATAGCAACGTGCACATTATTTGAAATTTTACTGTTTTAAAACTAACCAATCAGATGACAAGTTTCATTGGAGTTCCCCAGAGCCTCCGTTCCTTGGTAATGACTGAAAGGATCGCAGGCTCTGGGTACGAGATTGGTCTTGGGGGTGAATTTTAAAGAGAGGGGGAATTGGGGGTGAATGGCTCAATAATGGAGAAATCTGCTCCAAGGGAAAAAATTGTATTTAACATTAAAAGTATGAAAATAGCATGCATGTGTAACCACAGTGAAATCCCTGATTGTCAAACTTTGGAAACCCAGCTATTTGTATATTAAAGTTGAATGACAAGGACATTAAAAGAGGCAAATGCTTTTTATAAGGGGTTAAAAAAGAATAGAATCAATAGATAAATTGTTAATGATTTAATCATTAACTATAATAGAATTTAGATACGCCAAGATCTGGCAAGAAATAAAAGATGTGTAATCTGACAGCAGCTGACTAGTGAACTGCACAATTGTATAATATTGTCTCAAAATTCAGTAAACTGTTCTACTGTTCTAGTGTTATACTATTGTTAGGAGAGAGGTAGCCTGGGATCGTGCTCTATAGAAGGCCGGATTGCAGGTTAAGGGAGAGGGGGGTGTGACGAAGGAATACTTGCCCAGGTGGGGAATCTGAGAAAAAATGTTGAGAAGCACTGGGTCAGAGCGTTTTGCTAGCATTCAGAAGGTTGGACTTCATCAAACGACAGCTTGTGAATGCATGAACTAACAAAACAACGTTACTCCATTACCTGGTTTAAGAGAAGAAACAGATATGCTAGCTCGGATATGAGAATTGTGTGTAAATGTCCTTTGAGCTATTTTACTCAGAAATTTTTTTTAAAAGTTCTCAAGCGGGACTCGAACCCACAACCTTCTGAACGCCGGTGAGACGCTTTAACCATTGGGCTATACTGGGACTCATGCAGATGATTTGAACGTAGGTTGAGTTTGATGTATGTGCAAGTATGATGATGTATGTTTAATGTCGTAATGCATGTTGTTAAAATAATAATTGTTTATTAACTCGGATATGATAATTGAATGTAAATATTTAATTACCTGGTTTAGGTGGAATACTCGAACTTCGAGGTTCATTCATTCTCAACGACGATGACCGTTTCGGGGGCAACGACAATGACCGTTTGGGGGGCAACGGTGGCGTCGGTTCGTCTTCTTCATCCAATGGTTGTTCAAACACACGCAGATTGCTTGCTATCTCTTCTATGTCATTTCTCACAGCGTCACTATTTTCATAAACATCCAAATTCTGGACGTACTGTAGACGAACGCTATCAAAGTACTTGTCGAGATTCTTGACAATATTCTGATAAGTCTCGTCGCCGCTGACGAAGCTCAGAGCGGCGGAAATTTGAACAGGTAAATCCTTGGGAATCTGTAAGTAAACTTTGTCCTTCGGGTTTCCGCCAAATGTCGTCAACATCACCACAGTCTGTTCGATTTCTTTAAAAACGGTAATCTCCTCCAATCCGGAAACCAACATAGAAGAGTTTTGGCCCCTCCGACGCGACTGCCCTCGGTCTTCTGTCCCGGCATCTTCTAGAAAGCGGACGTTGGCTGGAAAGCCGAACCTTTGTTCTATTTCCGCTAATGCGTACTCCTTGTAGTCGAGCAATGGAGCAAATAAAGCGGTACTATCGACTGCAACCGATACGCTTTGCTCCGTTTCAACATTTTTGCACCTAACCAAACCCTTGTAACTGTCCATGTCGTTAATTTCTAAGATTTCGCCAGTTTCGAAAGAGTCCGTTGGGCATTTCGCATTGTAATAACCTTCCAAAACATAAATATACTTAAACTGACCGAACAAGGAAGTCAATTGGTGCGTCGAGATCTTTGTGTGTTTACAGTCCTTCGCTCGAGGTTGTACTAGAACCTTGGAAGGACATTTGAATGGGATTACGATAGCGTTGTTAGACGGGGTTTGGCAAACCAGTTTCTTAATTTTAACCAAGGCATGAAGGTTAAGCACTTGACCGGAAGACAGACTTGTTGTTTCGTTGCCACTAAAGTAGCCGACGTCGACGTTAACCAGTTGAGGGAGCTGGAACGTCTCCACGAACTCCGCCAGACTGTAATCGGTCTCACTCCAAATCAGGGATTCGATGAGTTCATCTTCGCTCATCAGTCTTGGTGAAGTCATGAACAGTCGAGTTGCTTCAAGTCCAGCAAACAGCTGCAGACGAAGATAAATTCAACGAACGCCACAGATCTTTCGGATATTTTTTCGTCGCAACAAATCTTGCGTCGATTCTAGTTTATCTATCGATTATAAACACTACAGCGAATTTTCTAAGAAAACGTCGTCAACTTGGTGTACATGCAGTTTGCCGACGCAATGTGAATTGTCAAGACTGTCCACAAGTTGTGACAAGAATAAACTGCAGACACAGCTAATTAAACTGCTTGGCGTTCTCTGAATTACCATCAAAGGATCAAGTTACCGTCCGGTTTCCATTCTCCCAATACTGGGTTGTGTGGTGTCGTGTGGCGCTGGGTGTTCGTTTCCGCATGATCTTGCAATATTGACAGCAACATTGCAATGTTGACTTGCGAACGGTACACGGCGACTCCTTGGCAAGTTGCTAAAAATTCCCATTTTAAATATCGAACTTCACATAATATGAAGTTTACTTAGAGTTAGTTGTTCTGATTTTCAATAGAACTTCATATTATGTGAAGTTCGATATTTAAAATGCGAATTTTTAGCAACTTGCCAAGGAGTCGCCGTGTACCGTTCGCAAGTCAACATTGCAATCTTGCTGTCAATATTGCAAGGTCGCGCGGAAACGAACACCCGGTTTGGCTGTAATGGAGTAAATAATAAGAACACAACCTCCCGTATTTCTCATATCATGTTCAAAACCAATCTCGTACCCATCGCTAACTAACGACTGACTTAAATCAACTCTAAGTAATAGTTAAAGCATGAGCAGCGATCTGTATCTGATTTACAAGGCGAGCAGTAAGCGAGCCGTAGTAAATCAGATACAGATCGGCTACGAATGCTTTATCGTACTTATCAAATGGCCGCATCTAAATAGCCATGTTTTCAAACTATTTTTCAAGTTGGAGTGTTTTTAGCTAAGTAAATTGAGGGGAAAGTTTATGTAAATCAGGACGAATCTGTATGCGATTTACAGATATTGATTAAATATTCATTTCTTTTAAATTTTCTTCATGAATTTTCTTCGCAATGCTCATTTAAGAGTTTAATAACACCGAAATACAATAGTTATAGAAGCAGGAAGAACTTTCTCGATCACCGCTATTAGCCTTTGGAACAAACTGCCATTACGTCTGCGTTCATCTAAGCATTCATTGTACAGTTGTTTTCGTAAGCACCAGAAATAATTTAAGCAATTCATGTCTTTTATTGATTTTAAATTTACGTAGTGTATATACTTCATGTATTATTGATATTGATTATTATACTTTATACCTTTGTACACATTTAGATATATAGATACTGTATATAGTTATAGATACATTATTTTACTTTCTTTTTTTTTTTTAGGGCCACAAGTTTGTTAGTACTTTGTACTATTAAATGTCGCCCTCTTTAAATAAAGTTTCTATATATCTATGAATTTTTAATGAATTTGATAAATACTGTTTATTGTCATAAAACAATCGCAATTCGTGTAAATCATAACTAACAAAACTCTGACAATAAACGTATACTAAGCAAAACTATATGGGAAGCTCAGAAGCTGTATCATTCTTATCTATTCACAAAATATTATATACAAGTCTGATGTCACGCGTGTCGGCAAGCCAAGTAAAATTACTTGATTGACAGCTCCACAAAATTGCAAGCTATTAATTTATTAAAGCGCACGTACTATATCAAAATTAATTATGTCTATAACAGTTTATCTTTAATTTGTAGACCTTCTCTGTTTAGTTTCTGTAATGACGTATCCAGTGCAACCCAAACTCCTTCCATTTGCGAAGATCTCGATCACAGAATAATCTTGATATCACGTCTATTTCTGGCGGCACATGCATGCGCTTTTCAATCGGCAACCGGTTTTTCGGTTTCCGGCGATGGATTATCCCAGAGCTTTCGTTTGCGTGCCAGCGAAGGCTCTGGGTACCAACTTAAAAAAAGATAACTACTCACCGGGCCTCGCTCCCTAGTACCTAGCCTCCAGTCCTCAATTTCGCAATCATCCTAACGACCTAAAAGAAACGAAACGAAACATTTAAGGTGGCTCGATAGGAAAAAGCTATAAACCATCAGATTTTCCCCTCTAAAACGTTTCACGGTGTAGATTCGTGCTTCGTTCCAGTTCCTTGCACGGTCCTAGTGTTACTCTTGAGTCTTGAAAAGTATTAGACAGTCCACGATTTTCAGGAGGGGAGAAATCTGTTCTAGTAAGTTCAGAAATTCTAATTTGCATTAAATTAGCATATTATAATAAATGTAATTTGTCCAGATACACAAATACTGCGTGTGTACTACTGTCCTTTTTAATTATCAGCACTGACACTAGGACTATGCAAGGAACTAGAATGAGGCACAAATGTAACACTGCAAAACGTTTTAGAGGAAAAATCTGATTGTTCGTAACTTTTTCCTATCGAGCCACCTTAAGATTTTCGTACAAAGCCAAAATAAGTGTTTGATGTTTGACCACTCATATTTTGAGTATCAGAACTACGCTTAACTCAGTAATTCATGATCACTGCAATTTTACCCTCGCAGAAATTAACCTTACAGTTTCTCGGCCTGAAATTGGCGGGGTTTTTCTACACATTTCACTGCGATGAAGGGCTCCGCTAGGAGCTCAATTTATTTCGTTATAAAAACTATTATCGGCAGTTTACCACCTTTTCACTTTGCTCTATCTAAAACACTGCCTATACACAGCACTCTACTTTTTATTCTGATGAAGGGCTCCGCTTGAAACGTCAGTATTTCGTTACTAAAACTATTCTCAGCAGTTCACCATCTTTTCACTTTGCTCTATCTATAAACACTGCCTACGCAGTACTAATCGCAAGCTCAATTTTTGAAGTCTATTTTATTGCAAGGCCAAGTTAAAATTATTCATGCAAACAGCCTCTTACACTGAAGCAGGCTTGGACTGGCCTATATATGTGCCATTGTGCCAATGGCATATGCGCCCCCTTTAGAATAACCCAACTGCGCCCCATGAACTATATTTGCTAAAATAGATATAAAATAGTATGGCTGTCCATTGCATGTAGTTTGTTACTGAATATTCTGCTTTCTTACATTCATGTTGTGTGGTCGCAAGGGGTAGACAGGAGAGTTAGATATATTTCCGTAAGATATATTTTATTCCAGCAAATGGTAAACCTGACGGCCAATTTCGTGTCGTTCTTATACTTTAGCTGAGTTTCCCGAGACCATATTTTGAATGACTATGGTTAAAAATCTGAACTCGTAAACACCTAATCTAATATAAACTGTAACGATTTTTTTAGTTTAGCTCTGGGATAGAGTTTTGATTTTTGAGCTAAGGTCTGGGATAGGGTATGGAAAATCGACTTTTTAGGTCTGGGATAAGCCGGGTCAGGACTTTGAAATCACGACGGCACACACCCCCTCCCTCCCGCCGTGGCACGCGGCTTTGCATGCTTCAGTGCATAGTCGGACTGGTTTCGTATTAGGGGCGGTGCCTTTAGGGAGAGGGGCGCAGTTAATAAAATAAATTAATAAATAATGACATTGGCCTACTAAGATGCATTACAGACAAATTTGTGATTGTTGTTGTCATTGTTCTCCCATGTATGATTAACTCACAGAAACGTTATACATGTACTAGTTTTTGTTCTATCTTTTTGTTCGACTTTATGCATTTTTGGGCACTGAACCCATGTATATTAGTATAATGAACGAATTATCCAATAGCAACGTTTCAGTTCAATCACTCAACCGTGCTATTTAAATATTAATAAACCTAAAACAAAGGATGTGCACGGTGTAAGGTACGGTTCAACATAAAATCACAGCTCATTATAGGCGCTTTGAAATTTGCCGAGTTTCCAGACCATATCTAACTATGATATATTATACAATACCCTTGTTGCTATGCGTGTTTTCATTGGTTGTTGCCCATGATCTATTATAGGACAGACGCATGGTCACGTCAGATCACGTCAGCTGACTTGCTTTTTTCTTTCTTCATGCCCCAAAACCCGACAGGGTTTTTTTAAAAACCTTTTAAGTTTTTGTATTGTATAAAACAAATAGATTCCATTTTTTTGTTGTCTGTTCAGTTATAGATGCACAGAAGACGTCACAACGTGGTAAGAACATCAGTGACCCACTCGACTGCGTCTCGTGGGCCACTTTTTTGTTCTTACCACGTTGTGACGTCATCTGTGCATCTATAACTGAACAGACAACGGCAAAATGGAATCTATTTGTTAAACATAAAACAAAGGATGTGCACGGTGTAAGGTACGGTTCAACATAAAATCACAGCTTGTTATAGGCGCTTTGAAATTTGCCGAGTTTCCAGACCATATCTAACTATGATATACTAGACCATAATACTAGACCATATCGGACAATGTTTTAACTAGATGCGCTACGAGTAAAAGAAGCGTGTAATGTTTATACAATCCAACACATTGACATGATCATTGACATTAAAAAGATCGTTTTCAAAATGAATTAAACGTCCGAGACGTTGCAGTTTACTAGCCTCCGCTGAACGACACATCGATTTAAAAAAGTCGTAGTCTGTCCTGTTGTGGATCGGCGCGAGCGTGATTGGCATCCATACCCGATCTCAGACCAAAATAGGCAATCTGTATATCCTGTCCCAGACTCCGGAGCTCGAAAACCATGCATACCCTATAGGGCGACACATACCCGTATCCCTTATATACGAGAGTACCCTGCCCCCCGGGACCGCGTGCCCAGACTAAACACGGAAACTGGGCAGAAAGGACGGCGAGTTCAAACAAAATAAGATTTTGGCAGAGTCTCTCTCCTTAACCTCAGTGAATACAAAAAGTGACTCTGTTTACAGGCCGGGCAGTTCGCGTATTACATTAAACACTGCAATAATGCAATCATCCTGGCAATTTTGCGTTATTTTACGATATATCTTCGCCCCGTACGGTACGGCTGAAGTGAAAAACGAGCTTTATTAGCAAAGTCAAAGAAACGAAAATGTCACAACCTTAAACAGCACGTGTTTCTTTCAATCGATTCGTTTCAATCATTAAATAAGTTGTCACCTACTATACACACTTTCTAATTGGCTGAGCGGCTCCGTTTTTATAAGAGTGTGAAGATGGTGAATAAGTGGGAAGCCCTTGACTTGCCACGCTCGAACATACATACACACAAACACGCCTCGACCAAAACAAAGAGGTTAGTGAAGCTTAGCAAGCGTTGTTGTAGCTGAGTCATCGCTCCTTTCTTCACCTCACTTCCTCATTGCAGGGCCGTAGCAAGAGAAAGTCAATTGGGGGGGGGGGGGGCGGTAGTGGGACTGCACTGCTTGGGGGGTCCGGGTGGGAATTTTTGAAATTAAGATCTCTGAAATAGCATTTCCTGACTTCTGAGAGTAATTTTCAGTAAGTTGAAACGGATCTAAACTGGCAAAAAAATCGGTCTTTAATTGCTAAGATTTTAGGATTTCCTGTTCTTTATCACTAAAACAACAGTCAACAACAATAACTGAACATAAATCGTTTTGAGATTTTCGCTATTTTTTCTTAATTCTTACAATTTTTACAATCATTTGAGCCAGAGCAAATTATTGGGCCCCGGCCCCCCTCCCACTCCTACGGCCCTGCATTCCCTCACATGCTTAAGCATATAGGTATCTCGCATTATGAAAGAGCCGGACTTCGAATCCAAGTCTATTAGCTTAATTGACTTGACTTGACAAAAATATTGCAAACACAAATTTTTTTAATGTATAAATAATATATTAAAATTGGGTTGTTCGAGTTTAAGTTTATCGTGTAGGCACACATGCCGCAAAAATTTCAGAGGCAAATACAGCTTTTAGAGACATTACGTCAAAAACTCTATCCCTCAGTCTCCCCCCGTTTTGTTTAAGTCTGAAATTTTGAAGCATATATTGCATGGACATGTCTGGCCTGCATGTAAATTTAAAACCCGAACAATCCAACTGATGGATTAGAATTGAGTTAATTTTTTCAAGATTTTAGATGTGTATCTATAAATGAGCTATCGTACCGGACCACCTTAAATTAGCCTTATTTTCATCGAGATAGTAAGACTTTTGTAAACAATGCCCCCAAACCAATCGTCAGATACTTCTGCTGTCGATACATCAATAAGGAAACTATGATTCTTTTTATTGTAATAAAAATAAAGTAAAGTAAAGTAAAGTAAAGTAAAGTAAAGTAAAGTAAAGTAAAGTAAAGTAAAGTAAAGTAAAGTAAAGTAAAGTAAAGTAAAGTAAAGTAAAGTAAAGTAAAGTAAAGTAAAGTAAAGTAAAGTAAAGTAAAGTAAAGTAAAGTAAAGTAAAGTGACTTTATTATTGAGGGTAACCTATGACAGTATTTTAGATACTGATATAAACCCGATGGCCATCCCCCCTTGATGAAACTACTTCGTAGAGTTATCCGCTAGAGAAATTATGGTGTTGATTTTGTCGAGGGAGTAAAATCAAGAGAACCCAGTGTAAAACCCTCATAGCACAGCCTGCACAGTAGCCTGATTATCAGACGGTATGGTGTTCGCTCACTCCACCTCCCCGTCTGATGGACTTCACGGGGTTTCCTGTTCTGTGACGTATTATCCTTTGTATTGCAGCAGCCAATCGCAATGCATTTGTTTCACTTTTCGGGCTTCCTTGCATACATAATTAGTTCTCAAAAACTAAAACCTTCACTCTGATTGGTTAAAGGATAATACGTCACAGAACATGAAACCCCGTGAAGTCCATCAGACGGGGAGGTGGAGTGAGCGAACACCATACCGTCTGATAATCAGGCTACCTGCACAGGTGAGAAGCAACAACTCGACTCGCATGAAGCTAAGGTGGTAGCCCATCCGAGTGCTAACCCCATTCGACCGGAGAGGCAACGGGCTAAAAGCTTGTGCTACCAATGCCATAAGTAAAGTAGAAGGACAGAATGACGAAGTTGAGAAATCTGGAGTAGCGAAAAGTAACGGCCGCGTTCTCAACCATGCCTAATTATTAATTCTTTGAAAGTTTTCAACAGGCCGAAAGCTTAGCGAAGAAATATTTTACGTGGTGTTTCCACAAAACTTATTTACATGCCTAATTAATTAGTCATATATATGGAAATTAGACGTCCGCGAGTGTTTGTCTATACATGTCAGTGTTTATTTTTACGATTTGAAAGACCTCTTGACTTCCGCGAATCTCTTACAGTCGTTCAATATGTCTGGGTTAGACGAAGATAAGTTGGTAGAGCAGTTAGTTTGGAGTAGCACCATATGCAGTCTGGCTCAGTTCGTCGAGAACTTCGACCTACCACAGGTGGTTCGCGTCGAGCAGGGCTACTACGGCGAGAGTGACAAAACGAGTTTGGATAGCGACCAAATTCTCGTCATGCACTTCTTACGAAGCAAGCAGAAACTCGTCGGAGAAGACTCCGCAAGAACGGCGATAGCAATCTCGCTAGATTGTCGCGTGAAATGCCAGGTATATATCTATAACCATGACTAACTAGCATATTTCCACCTAGTTTCACGAGCAGCGGTTTTGTATACACAAAGTCAAAAGCGGCGGAATACAGGTTGCTTCCTCGGGTAGAAGACAAGGACTTTCTCAATCTTTTTTACGCGCGTTTTGAGTGGACATTTGCCTTT
The DNA here is from genome assembly GCA_035771165.1 of Paragorgia papillata. Taxonomy (NCBI): domain Eukaryota; kingdom Metazoa; phylum Cnidaria; class Anthozoa; order Scleralcyonacea; family Coralliidae; genus Paragorgia; species Paragorgia papillata. The sequence continues at coordinate 209,703 of JAWNZC010000249.1, read as the reverse complement.
TTAAGGTTAGAGTTAGGTTTATGAGTGCGATAAGGAATAGTATTTGATTTCAGTGACTGGGACTAGGAGCCGAAAACAACGTTGAATGTAGTCGTGACGTAGTCTATGCCTATTGTTTCTCCTCTAATATAACAGCACGCTCAATATATCTGACAATGACTCTAAGCCTTACTCTAAACCTGTCAATTAGGCAGGTATAACAGTCGGATCAAATCGCTAAAAAATATAACGAGTGACTTTATCTCTTTCAATTTCATGCGCATTGTTGTTGTTGAACAACTTTATATTTTTACTCTGTCTAACACCAAACGATTTTACTCGTCAATAAAAGACGTCTTGTAAACTAAGGTTAAACCACAAAGTGGGATGATCTTTATGACTTAACTTTACTAAAAGCCCCAACCCTAATCAGTAACTGATGAGTTTACCACCTACCTTATACGCTACCCCAGTATAACCCAATCAGGAAATTTGCTAACGATTCGAACGGACGTTTTAAACCTGCCGCTCTCAATTTCTCGAAAAATAGGGCTAGAGATTGATTGCATTCACAATGGGAGGTGTACAACGCGCTCCACTAGGAACCTTACGATGTGCGACAGCAACTTCAACGACGACGTCTTTTAAACAAAATAATTCTAGTTGCAAAACAAAGAGAATGAATAATTTTTCGTCCCTAGAGTAATCTCAACACCGTCCTCGTTCTTAATACAACGCCACTCAGAGCATTTTCACGTCTTCAGGACAACGTCAACGGCCAAAAGATGAGAACTGTTGCTTAAGATTTACTTCAATACTGACACTACAATCATTTTAGCAATACTGCGGCGTTTTGGAAGTCATTAAACTAGCTTCAAATATCAAATATTATAGTCAGTTATCCGTCACTTTTTTCAATTATAAAGTTTATGTTGCTTTTTAACCGCCGTCGTCGTCCTAGCATCGTAAGGTCCCTACTATACAGGGCGTACAACGCGTCTTACTACACGACTTAACAAATAAAACATGAAGCTCCGTGCATATGTACTCTTATAAAGAGGTTCGTTTGACGTCATTTGAACACGAAAGAAGTTGAGTAGAGGCACGAGGCGATAGCCGAGTTCCTTTACACTTCTTTCGTGTTCAAATCACGTCAAACGAACCTTTATAAGAGTACATATGCACAGGAGCGGTATGTTTTATTTGTTTTATAGAATAAGAGGGGAAAAAATAAACTAAAAGTGGGATAGTTTTGAAGGTTCGCTAGCTTTTCCCGCCAGGTGACGCCATCCAACGCCACTTCACGCCATTCATGATCTTCATACTCTTATAAATGCACGGGCCCAGCCAATCAGAGCGTGCGTAGAGGACACCTTATTTTATAAGAATTAATATAAAATAATATAAAATGACTTCCGCGTCCACTGCACAGATCTTGTCATTTCTTAATTTTCACATTACAAGTGTGTGCCCCGTCTGCTGTTGATCTCACTTGCGTTTATTAAACAAAAAAAGATATGCAATTTTAAGTGGGTAACCAAGATGAAATGATTGTGTCTTAGACTCTTAGAGCATAAATGATCAATATTGTACACAAACTTTGCGTTTATTAACTAAAAATTATGCAATTTTAATTGTCTATATTAATAATAAAGCAGTCTTACTCTACAAGTTCAGGTACTTAGATACCAGTGTTCATGCTATAGTGTATGTATATCAATTGGCATGAATAAATGGAAGACCACGATTCTTAAATAAATTAATACCAGAAGTTATACGATAATAAATATTGGAAGCGGCTACTTTTGAAGGGGCGGTTACTTTCGGGTTTCCATAGGAAGTGTTAAAAAGGTGGCTACTTTCGGGGGGGGGGGGGGGTGTTACTTTCAAGACTCTACGGTATCAATTAACCTTTCGTGCAGGTATTTGTACTCAATTACCTAAACTATACCTAGTTCTATGTAACATTTAAAGGTGCCCTCCAGTCCGTTCTGCGCATGTACGAAACTAATGTTTACATCTCCATTTAGAAAAAAATATACCTTATTCAAGATTGTAAGCTTTTCTTGCTTCCTCTTGTACCCAAAACAAAACATTTTCAAAGAAATCCGAAGAGATATCCTCGCCGAATCGCTTGGTTTTCTGCCATGTTGCTTCTAACGGTTCACACTGAGCTGAGTACTTCATGTAATTATCTACGAATGTCATGCATGTTTGAGGGTCCTCATAAACAAAGATTCGGATCATGCGCAGAACGGACTGGACAGCACCTTTAAAACACAAGCAGCAGTGTTTTATCAGATTTAAAACACCAGGCGATAGCCAAGTGTTTTAAATTTGATGAAACACGTACTGCGAATGTTTTAAATAGCTTCAAAAACGACCCATTTGGTAAGTTCATTGGCGTAGTAAGTTTGAAAAATAACGTTGTCTAAGCCGAGAAATCAAAGCTAAAGTTTATGTAAATCAGGAGGTTTCTTTATCAGATATGAAAACCACGGACATGGTACTGATTTCCTTTGTGTTTTCCTCATGAATTATTAATGAGTTTTTGAAAGTTATATACAGATTTTCAGTGGATAACCAAGCCGGAAATCTTTCTGTGTAGTTTAAGTATATATTTCCACAATTTTGTTTGATCATTGAATAACTCTGTTCTCATAAACTCTTCAAATATATGAAAATAAAGTTGAAAAAATTATACTGGATGCTCCACAATTTTTCTCTGCAACTGAAGCCTTAAGAAATCTAAACTGGACACATTTGAGAATTAGAAGGCAGAATCAGCGATGCATGTGTTTTTATTCTTAAGTAATAATGGCATCAATAACTGACTGATCGACTGACCAACGAAGCAACTAACCTATCAACTTATTATATTGCTTAAATTTAGTTCAAATATTTTATATTATATGGCACGAGTTTACATTGGTCGAGACGCGTCACGTGCCGGTCGATTATTTTCCGTAATCGGCCGCGGTCGATTACGGGTTTTGCCAGCCATGTTGTTTGCAACGGAACAATGAAAGAAAACCGCAAAAATTTTGCGAATTCAATACAACAAGAGCAACAACATTGAAAACGACGAGTCTATGTCACACGCTCGAGGTCACACTATAAATACGTATCATGTAAGGTAATGCAAGGTATGTTGTTTCAAAATGCCATATAATAAAACTCTTATTAACCTCGTCCGCTTGGTTATTACGGAAAAATATCAGACCTCTGTCTTTTATGTACAGACCTCGGTCTGATATTTTTCCGTAATGACCGCGCTCTCGGTTAATAAGAAGTTAGTATTTTAATATGTAACAGAACCCAACGGAAAAGCACTTCGATGATATATGGCTTTATTATATAAAATAGAGTGTTTTATTGATTTTTCCGCCACTAATAAAAGTGATAATCTCACATGTGCGATTATTTATGATAATTATTTCTTTAAAAATTTATTTCTCGTGTTGAACAGGATATGTCACTCGTTCGCTTCGCTCACTCGTGAGATATCCTGGTCAACACTCGAAATAAATTTCATATTTCCGCACATCCATGTATTATTCTCTATATCTTGACTAAATATATAGGATTAAATCATTCTTGCTGCTTTCCCCGCTTCTTTTTTTATGACGACAGTTAAAACGATGATAGAACGAAAATGAACTTTGTCGTATTTAAAGTGCACATGAAACGAAAATTAAGTTTGTCTTATTTGAAAGAACACTTAAAATGATAGAGTAACATCTTTTGCAGTTTTTCGTTTCCTTGCTTCGTTCTTGAGATATTTCAGTTTGTTTGAAATGTAAATTAAACAACTTGACGTCACATATGAATGATGACTTATCAGAGAAGGTTATATACCTTTGCTATTATCAAACATAATCACTTGAAAATTCGACATGTTTGGCGTTGTGAGAGAAACACACGCACATACGTCCTTCGAATTAAGTTTGGTTTGATAATAGCAAAGATATATAACCTTCTCTGATAACTCATTATGCACATGTGACGTCAAGTTGTTTAATTTACATTTCAAACAAACTGAAATATCTCAAGAACGAAGCAAGCAAACGAAAAACTGCAAAAGATGTTACTCTGTCATTTTAAGTGTTCTTTCAAATAAGACAAACTTAATTTTCGTTTCATGTGCACTTTGAAAGAACACTTAAAATGACAGTAACATCTTTTGCAGTTTTTCGTTTCCTTGCTTCGTTATTGAGGTATTTCAGTTTGTTTGATATGCAAATTTAATATCGTTGCTATTATCAAACCAAATTATTTCGAAAGAAGCGTGTGGGTGTGTTTCTCCCACAACACCAAACATGTAGATTTTCAAGTGATTATATCTGATAATAGCAAAGATATATAACCAGCTTCATTATATGTGCAGGAATGTGCAGGACTTGGAACACTTTACCATCCCAGTTACGTGTAAAAGGGACCGCTTTCTCCTTCGTTTTAAAAGCAACCTCCTGTCCTACTACATAGCAGTAGTACTTCAAATTTACAAGGGGAACACGGGTGGCGTGTGCTGTTAGCGCGCTGCCTCTCACCAAAAGTTAAGCCCGGTTAGATGTGCTTCGAGGGTTTTTCGCCGGGTTCTCCGGTTTTCCTCCCTCCGCAAAACCAACACTTACATCATGGTAGTCATGTTCAATTGGGGCATTTCGCTCTGTTTGACCACCAGTTGATATAGGCAATAAAGTAATTAAATCTAAAAATCTAAAAAACCCTGAAGACCCCAGATCATGGAAATTGATTTGCAGAAAATGCAACTCAACCCGAGGTCTCAACGAAGCGATCCGTTGCTGCATCTGATGTCTGAAACTTATATTATTATTATAATTATTATTATTATTATTATTATTATTTACTTATTTACTTTGTTTACCTGAGACCGCAGTAATTGGCATTAAGCTGTTGTGGGCACCCTGCCACGTAATTGTAAATTTGTTATTGTGATTTAATTGTAAATTTACTTATTTATTATTTTATTATTAACTTTACTGAAATCTAATTACTTAAAGCACACTCACTCACACAATACACCTATGTACTTATTATCTATAGTATACCAATGTGGCAAAACGTAATAAATAAACGTAATAAATAAATAAATAAATAAATATGTCTGTGAAATGTCAAGAAGTTTAATTTGCATATCAAACAAACTGAACTATCTCAACAACGAAGCAAGGAAACGAAAAACTGTAAAAGATGTTACTCTGTCATTTTAAGTGTTCTTTCAAATAAGACTTTCGATTCATAGACACTTTAATAGCCTTTAATTATATATTCTTTCTGTCCATATATCTCCAGGTATATCCATTACCGACGCAATGTAGATACGACAAGATTGTCACCGACCAAATGTCTTTCGTGTATCCCGAAACGAAATATTTCCGCGTGTCGGAAAAGCACGTCAACACAGAGAAACGCCAAAAACAGCTCGAAGTCGGCACAATTCTTGAAATCAAAACGATCAATTCCAAGACGCGTTCCGTGATATGCGAAAACGTGGCAACGAAGGAAAGTGTGTCCCTTCCGTTCGGGTGCAGCACAATCTTCGAACCTCTGCTCGACTACGAAGAATACACGGTAAAAAAAGTGAGAAAAAAGTTCGGGCTGCCAGCGAAGGTTCGTTTCTTGGAAGACAAATCGGAAACGTGGAACGATCCTTACAGTGCGAAATCGATGAAATTAGTTTCAAGTTTGGGAAAAGTCACCATTCTTCATGACCTCGTCGCAGATATGGAGGTGATTGCGACTACAGTTGGTGGTAACCGGAACACTTGCCTGCAGCTCCCAAAGGACTTAAGCTTGCAACTTTGCTTGACCGAAGGACTCATCTGCGACGAGGAATCCTATACGAATATCGTGGAAGCACTAGACCAAGAATTTTACAACACAGCCCTGAACGACTTCGACTACGGCGAAACAGACATCTACCAAGACCTCGACGAGATCGATGTTGGCATAACTCAGGGTCGTCCTTTTGAGCGAGAAGAATCGTCCGGCGGCGAACTGGCAGCGACCGCCCCCGAGCTGCCTCCGAGGAATATTCGTGTGCCACCGCCGGTACGTCCACCAAAGCGTAGCAGTTCATTGAATAAGAAGAAAAAATTTGGGCCGCGTGATATCCTACCAAAGTTCAAACCGCGTCGGGAACAGCAACCTGGTAAGCAGTCTAATGGGCAAGGCAACGCAAGCAGTGGATTCCCTCGAAATTATCCTACAACACCCCAGAAGGAACGTAAAGAGAAGAACGAAGAATATTTGGCGCCCCTAGAAGATTCCGATCATCATGACTATACCTATATTGATAAACAAGACATCGAGGACTCTGATAACGACGACGAGTACGAAACGATCGATGAGCAGCGGAGTTACGTCGAAAAAGAAGACACACCAGATTACTATTACGGTGCCATGGTTTCAAAGCATGATAGGCCACCGCCGAGTATTCCAGGCTACGAAAGCACGAATGAATTGGTGCCCGACAAAAACGACATAAACGAGGCGAGTTCTTTTATTCCAAAAGACCTGTCGGCTTTAAGCGTAGATGGAGTAGGAAAACTATTGAAGGACTTGAATATAGAGTGCTGTGTCGCTACGTTCAGCAAGGAGTTGGTGGATGGAGAGATGCTGATGTCCCTGGATCGAGAGTCCCTGGAATCTCTTCACGTCAACCCCTTTCATATCAAGAAACTGACGAAGATTATCGCAGGCTGGCGACCAAATGTACAGTAATAAGGGACGGATTATATAAATTATTATTATTATTATTATTATATAGAGAATAATACATGGATGTGCGGAAATATGAAATTTATATTTCCAAGCATCCATGTATTGTTCTGTTTATTATATAAAAAAATTGTCCTATTGCCTTGCAAAAATTGCATTAAACTATAATGCTGATTCAGCGATAATCGTCACATGTGCGATTATCATAAATAATCTCATGCGTCACATGTGAGATTATCACTTTTATACACTCTATTTTATATAATAAAAGATCATATTTTATCAGGATTATCGCTTCAGTTATATAAAAACTGCTATCGATCAATGGGAGTTATATAAAAACTGCTATAAATACGAGTCCTGACGCGTAAGAGCGCATCACAACGCAGCGCAACGGAACAACACAACACCAAACATCCCAATTTCCATTCCAATTTCCATTCCAAACACGACACAACACAATTTCCATTCCAATTTCATTCCAAACACGACACAACACAACACAACACAACACAACACAACCCAACACAACACAACACAACACAACACAACACAACACAACACTAACACAACACAACACAATTTCCATTTCCATTCCTTCGCGAGCGGCGAAGGCGTGAGAGCCCGCTGGGGGGTGGGGGCATGCTGCCCAAAAAAAAATTTTAGAGTCTCGGAAATGGCATTTGCTGCATTTTGAGAAGAGATTTAAGAGTTTTGAAGGTTATAAAAGACAACACATTTTAGGTTAAATTCTCAAATTCACCAACGCTTAGCTTAATTCGGGGGGGTCAGCCCCTGCAGCTCTCCCCCCGCCCGCTTCCTACGCCTATGGTACCACCATCCCCTTCGCTACATTTCTTTTGTAATTTTATCATCTAAATGGCAATTAACACTGCATATACCATATCATAGGGATAGTTTCTTCAATATTTCGTTTGGTTAACTATAAAATGTACCGAATAACCTACAAGGAGTTTCCGAGAGTTCCCGAGTATTTTCAGAATGGCGATTGTTTTCAATCTCTAGCCGTTTAGCTTTCTCATATGTTCTCCCTGTTTTCTACAAAAAACAAACATAAATAAAACTAATATAAATTTTCCTGTAGTCTTGGACTCTCTCATTTTAATCTCATGTCATTACTGACGTTTCGAGACTGGAGCTCCTCTTTCATCAGAGTGAAATGTGATGTTTGTATATATAGCAATTGTAAACAAGAATTATGTTTACCTGTACGTGCAACTAGACAGCATTTGCATGCCTTTAGAATTTCCGCATTCAACCATGGTATTTGTATGACAATCGACCAAGCAATAAACTTCGAGGGTGTTTACACGAGGCTGGCCTGGATTTTGCATTTCAGTTTTTGTTTACACGAGGCTGGCCTTGAAACTATATAGGCTTGGTTTCGCTGTTACTCCAAGATTTGTGCCAATTGCGTTACAGCTCGTGATCGCCGGAGAATTATTATTTTATGTAGATTTGACACGAATCTCATTTAAAACAACGTATTGAGTTTGAGAGGTGAAAGTGCTTCAGTTCGGTCTAGCAGGCGACGTGAGATTAAGGCTGCGTGAACTGAATCTCAGGCCGAACTCATGAAAACGATCCATAGTAGTAAGAACACTACAACCGACCCGAAATCAGTCCGGCTTCATGTAAACATCCTCTGTAATACGCAATTCAGACTGAAAACGAAGAATATGTTTTTGAGTGGCACAGAAGGGGGTGAGGTCTCAATTTGAATATATACATTTTTTATACGATATTGCAAGCAGAAAGAAGACTGTTATGTTTCCGTGTTGACAAGGACGATATGGACTGGCAATAGCCATAACGTCTTAATGTACTCAACTGGGAATGGTTTGACGACAGAACGGAGTTTATTACATGAAATAGAAGAAAAAGACCTGTTGGTTTAAAAATCTTTCTATATATAATTAAGTCAATATACATATATACTTCCGCATCAACGTTGACTAACCTCAGAGCATGTCTAGAACTGGCAAAGAAGAACTACTAGACAAGTTAGTCTGGAGCGGCGCCCAATACCCACTAGCCGAGTTCGTCGATAATCACCCTCTTCCGCAAGTGGTCTACATCGAAGAAGGTTACTATGGTGAGAAAGAATTGAGCAGCTTCGGATCTGATCAAGTACTAACGCTTCACGCACTACGCCAGAGAAAGAAACTACTAGGCGAAGACAACCACGGCCAGGCTTTGACCATCTCGTTAGATTGCCCCACAAAGGTTCATGTACATCCTTTGCCGGCAAACTGTAAGTACCACCGAATCGGCGCGGACCAGCTAACGCTCGTGTTCCCAAGATTCAAGTATTTCTACGTGCTCGATGGCTACTACAAAGACGAAGACGATTCATTTGAATCGAGTGATATCCTCGAGATTAAGGCAATCGACACGAAAACACAGATGGTCAAATGCCAAAACGTCAGGACCAAACAGAACCTGGCGTTTTCTCTTAAATGCAGGGGATCGTTCGAACCGATTCTCAACCCTCAGTTGTACACTTTAGCGGAAGTCAAAGACAAATACGGCCTACCAGCCAAGATTTCCTTCAGGGAGGCAGACGACAACCTGTCGCAGTCACTGTCGCAGTGCGGTGAAATGCTTCTTCTCGGTGAACTCGACGAGACGGTCGTGATTTCGACGACGGTAGGACGGAACACCGACGCCAGAGTTTGTCATCTTCTCCAAAAAGATTTGGACATACAAGTCTGTGTCGCCGAAGGATTTCTTGCAGGAGACGAAACATACGCATCAGTGGTCAACACCCTACACGAAGACGTCCGGATAAAAAACCTATTCGATTTCGACCACCTTAATGCCCATCAAAATCACATTGCTGGCAGCAAGTATGTGCCGGTTATAAAAGATCTACTGGACAGGGAGCCAACGGAATCCGTCCTACGAAAACATGCCGAAATGCGCATCAAACCGCTCCCCGAAGACAAACCACCACCACCGATAGTTCCGCGAACATTGAAATGCAAGAAAAACCTTCCTGCTCCAACTGCTGCGCCAAAACCCCTTCCAAAACCGTCAAGCTTGCGTCTCCATAGCTTGCCTCTGCCTTACTCTGCACAATCTCGCGAAACTTCCCGCGGGAAGACAAATCTCGAGGTGAAAAACTCCGGTGGGAACTACAACGCTGTTAACGAGGATTCCAGCGACGGCGAGGCCTACGAATCTATTCCGGAGAATGGCTTGGCCAACAAGTCGTCGAGTTTACCCCTTCACGGTTCTGCACAATCTGGTAGGACTCCCCGAGGGACAGATCTCGGGGTAGGGAAACCCGGTGAGATATACGAGGCAGCCGACGATAATTCGAGCGACGACGACGCTTACGAAGATATAAACCTTCGGGTGCGTGAACCCCCACCTTACAGCAGTAGTAACTACGTATCTCCAGTCGACAAACCGTCGCAACATTTCGCGCAACGGGAGCTTCCGAAACTGCCAACGGAAGGTGTCGACAATAAACCAGTTCAATCCAGCTTGAAAAAACTATCGAAGCTTCTTCCTCGTCGGTTAACGCCTGCAGACAACAAGTTTAATAAAAACAAAAAAGCTCCAGATGGTTTGGAACACGGTAGGCGTATAAAAACTCAGGCCCGTATTTGAAATTGGGCGGAAGGGACCATGAAGTACATAGAGTAGAGTGGAGTAGTGTGGAGTGTGTAGAGTGTAGAGTGTAGAGTGTAGAGTATAGAGTGTAGAGTATAGTGGAGTGGATTGGATTGGAGCGTGCATGGGGTGGATTGGATTGGAGCGTGGGGTGGAGTGAAGTAGAGCACAGTGAAGTACAGTGGAGTGGTATAAAGTGGAGTGGAGTACAATACAGTAGAATAGAGTACAGGACATTGACAATGTAATTGGTAATTGGTTACTGATTGCGGCGTTCTTAAAATTTCAATACCATTGCGATAGTCGCATATAAGATCAAGATGTTTTGTAGGCTGATCTCCCCTTTTTTATATATATAATGATGTTTTAATCCCATTTCAGCTGCTGTTCCAAACTCAAAGAAGCCCGAAATACCACCAAAATTACCTGGACACCCAAAAGTCAAGAGAACGTCCAGCGACGTAAACCAGTCAACAATAGGGTTAAGTAAAACCTTGACTCCCTTAAACCTTCGACGCAAGGTCAAACACTTTTCGGACTCCGTTCTTCACCGAAGTAGAAGCCATGACAATGGCTTAGACGAGTTCTCAGAAATGGCAGAAGTTCAGAACGATTACGATACTGTTTTCCACAATGACCCCACGGAACAACAAGCTCCGTTGCTAAGCAGTGGTGAAACATTGCAAAGCTCCAGGGATTCCAAAGCATGTAGGGATGAAATCTACGCGAGGGTATCGCGAATTCCCAACGACTTGAAAGGCTTGACGGTCGAAGAGGTTGCAGAGGTGTTGGTCGACTTGAACATGGAGCAGTACGTCGAGAAGTTCGAGAGCGAAATGATAGACGGAGATATGTTGAAGAGCATGGACTTAGACACAATGCAGTCGCTAGACATAAATCTGTTTCACAGTAAGAAACTGGTGAAGTTCATAGAAGGATGGCGTCCGGCTTTGAAATATCAGTGAAATCTTTGCGAAAACCAGAATTGGTCAGAAAAATCATTTTGACAGTAGACAGTATGTCATCCGCATATGCGCAAATTGCAATCTTGTCGAGTTATCAGTTGTCACCTATATAGTAAGAGTCGATACAAATATTTAATTACAGTCGGACCCCTCTCTCCTCCGCAGAGGCTTCTTGAGCTTTTTTGAGCTCTTCAATATATAGGGGTTTAATATTGCAGAGGTTCATAGACTATAGAGCATAGAGTAATGAATTTATGGAGATTGCGTAATGTGGTGGAAAATGACCGCATTACTCTGCTCTATGTAATAGATACAGCATGAGCAGCCGAGCTGTATCTGATTTACAAGGCGAGCTGCAAGCGAGCCGTAGTAAATCAGATACAGCTCGGATGCGAATGCTGTATCTTTCTTAAAATACAAATGCATCTAAGTAATCAAGTTCACCAACTATTTTGGGGATACGGTCTGTTTCAGCCGAGAAAATCGAAGCTAAAGTTAGTGTAAATCAGGACGATGCTGTATCCGATTTACAACCACTGCTACGGTATTGATTTCTTTTGAATTTTCGTCATGAATTATTAATGAGTATTTTAAAGTCTATATAAAACCTCTGCAATATTATTAAACCCCTATATATCGAAGAGCTTAAAAAAGCTCAAGAAGCCTCTGCGGAGGAGAGAGGTCGGACCCCTATTAAGCGGACACCTTTGGCACTTCGCTGAGGTGTCCGCTTAATTTAAGAGGGGTGTTTGCTTAAAAGGGGTTACTACAGTAGGGGGTACGTATGTGGTGACCAGCTTTTTGTGTCTATACACGTAGTTTGTTTTACTATAATTTAACTATAACTAAGTTTTACTACAATAAAGGAATCAATACAGCACCAACTGACTTAAACAAGTTCACAATTCAAAGTGTTGGTCTCTCGCTGTTAATCCCAAGTGTCGATTGCTCATTGGTACTGTTATTAAAGAAAAGGTTAATTTTTTATATGGATTTGTCCGCTTAAGAGAGGTTAATTTGGACCCAAGATAGGTGTCCGTTTCCGCTTAAGAGGGGTGTCCGCTTAAAAGGGGTTGTAACTATAGTATTTTAAACCATTAACTTAAAGAGAAAAGTCTGTTTTGACAACTAATATTTTACTACATATGTTCTGTAGAGCAAATAGTAACTGGGAGACAATTTACAGTACACAAATTCAAAGCCGAAGCCATGCTGTACACCTTAACCACTCTGTCTAACACCAGACGATTATCGTCAAACGTGCAAGTTTCAATCGGCTTAAACACCTTATAGCCTTATACAGCAAGAACTACTGAACAAAACATTACAAACTCAACATGAGTATTATGGAAGTATTGTGTATAATTGTCTTTTGTAATAGTTAGAGATAAGTATGAGTATCTTTTATACGTAGTATAAGTTTTGGCTTTGTTGATATTGTATATACATGTTTATTATACTGAAAATAAAATCGATAATCTCACATGTGTCGATTATGATATCCAGTCAAACCCATTAGAGTATACTGCTCTATTTTTGTGGGGCAATAGGACTATTCTTTTATATAAGAGACAGAACAATACATGGATGTTTGGAAATATGAAACTATTTCTCGTGTTGATCAGGATATCTCACTTGATCGCTTTTTCACTTGTGAGATATCATGGTTAGCAGCAATATTTCGCCCGTGCGAGAGGGGTCGTCCCGTATCTTCATATTTCTTTGAAAGATAGTTACTTTATTTAAATAGTGTGGCTCATTCAGCTTATAAGAGATTAAGATGGTATTAGTAGATGCCTTGGCTATAGTATATGTGGAGGACGTAGTGGTAGACGTTACTCAGAAAATATTTCTGAGCCCCAGATACGGTTTGAACCACTGATCTCTATATATACTGGATATAGGGCATTCCCTATGGCCAGCAGTCAAACATTTCGTGCCAGTCGCATGTCGGCCTTAGAACTTGTTCCCAATCCTAAAGTTGACTGGCATAAGCAATCTTGACGTGAGCACGCTCAGATTATCCGGGGGGAGGAATATTAAGTACTCTGTGCCGGGGGAGTCGGAAAAGCCGTAAAGCAAACAACAGATGCCGGTTCGTTTAGTTTTCACTGTTTAACAACAAATACAGTGAAAAGATGGCAAGTACACAACACGAGATATTGTTAAGGCATTAAGATTACTATAAAAAGTACAATTTAAGACTTGGAATTGAACTTCGCAGATTTTATAGTCTGTTTTTCAGTTTTAATATATTATCGTGAAGTTTCTTCGTTGTCGGCACTGAAGAATAACAACGAAATTTAAAGGTTAAATTGCAAGAAATTAGCGTCATAAACCTTATTGAGTATTTCTTGTGTCATTTCATTCGTTTAAATCTTCTTAAAATAACTCTTTTTGTCTGTTTTCAATCTACGAAAGCTTATGAACTTTAGTGCGGCCATCTTGGGTAGTGGTCACGTCATCATACAACTGGCACGCAAAATCCGGCCTCATGACCCATCCAGTTTTATAGAGATCAGTGGTTTGAACCTGCAACCTAGCAAATGACAATTGACAACACCGCTGCCAAACGTTGGCACATGCGTGAATTCGCTAGAGTAAACAAACTAGCCGTGGCGACAACAACCAGACAGTGAAGACCAAGTAAGACTCGACTATTCATTTGTGTTTTAAAAAAAAGGGTAAAGAAAATTACGAAGGGGTAATTTCAGAATATGTTACAATATTGACAAAGAAGTCATGTACAAATTACCTACCTTATCTTTTTGGTAGTATGCTTATAATTTTAACTTTTGTGTCGGACACTCGGACCAGTCCAAATATTTCAGTGTTTTCCCGCTCTTTTTCTGAGGACAAGCTCGGACGTCGCGCATGCGCAAAACGTTTGCAGCGGTGTTACTAATGACCGGTTTGAGACGTTCTAAATAAACACTGATCTCTATAGATCAGTGCAAATAAACCATTGAGCCACTGAGGCTCAGATGAGGTGGAAAGCCAAGGTTGCAAATTCATAGTCATATGTGCTCCTAAGTGGTAGCGTTTGCATATGAGATGTAGTTCTGTTAAAGTGATACGGATAAGTTGTACGTATACATGTAGTGCATGTGGTACATTTGCGAGCTTGGTAAAGAATAAGTATATGTATAGCCTATTAAGGTTTCTAGTAGGCCCCTAGCCCTACTGTAACTTAAAAAATTATAGAATTATTAGATCTCTATATGGGCAAATCAATAAAAAAAATACATGAATGTTTGGCAATATGAATTTCGAATGTTGACTAACTATATAACGCTGACCAGTTCTTTTGCGGGTGCATAACTAGCATACATTACAGAGCTAGAAGCCACAGGAATCTGCTAAATCTGATATGGCTTCCTGACGTGAACAACCGAAAGATCCGATGACAAATGTCACTAAACCTATCACCCGGGGATCTCTCTCATTCACTTTATATTATTTTGCCAACGACAACGCTTGACCTAAATTCAGGTGCGTGTTGCTCGTAAAAATGGACATCATGAACGCCATCACAGTCATGGCCCCCGTCCTTATATTCTACCCTCTCCTCATCGTCTTCGCCTTTCCATTGACTCTGCTAGCAATGATGTACGCCACGATTGTCTTTCTACATGTTTACCGCCATCGACGACGACAGATATACGATGCTTACTCGGATAATTTTTGGGACGGCGCGAAGCAAACGGTTGCAGCAGTTTTTGATGCCCAGGCGACATACTGGAACGGTAAATACATATATATATATACTTCTCGATAATGTGCAAATTATATTCATATCTCCAAGACTCGAAATTTGAAGGATACCAGATGCGAGTCACGAGACTATATTTATGAAGCTGTAATACTTAAGTTTATTATGAAGTCACATTCAGACAACCTTCGAAAGCTGATTTTGTTATATAAGCAACGGGCTTGGTATTATAAATTAAAATATGGCATACATTGATACGTCAAACTACATATGAATCCTGTGAGCTGAATATAAATTTTCACGAACGAAAGTAAACAAATACGAAACGTCATCAACCAACACTCCTGTTCGAGTCAAATCAAAACAGCCTTTTTGTTATTTTACTGTCTAACCCAAGACGGTTTTACTCGTCAAAGGGCTGGCTCGCCTCCATATAAACATCCTCTTAGAGACCCCTTAGGCAGCAATGCATGGCCATGGGCATATAACAAAGACATTAAATCCAATCCTGCCTGAAACGGTCAAAAACCTGTCCCTCTTAATACTAATCGAAATATAGTAAGGTTAGATATACTGCACGCCGAAACAGAGAACGTAGGAGTCTAACGTTTAGACTCCTACGTTCTCTGTTTCGGCAGTATATCTAACCTTACTATATTTCGATTGTTGTTTCTACACTGCCTACGCAGCACGCTACTTTTATTCCTCTTAATACTAGTTTACTCAATCTAACGCCAGACAGTTTTAGTAGAATTTAGTTTCAGCAAAAGGGAGAACTCTCGGTAAGCCTAAGGCTAAGCAACGATGACTTTCGAATAATTACAATTTCCGTTCACAATGTAGTCTCGTCTTTGTTATCGACTGCAATATCGAGTTTTCACGTTATGTCCTATTTTACACTTCTTAAAGTTTTCGATTTGCATGTGGCTTTTATGTCGGATTTCATTATTCAACTTTAGCACCCTGTGGTTGAGAACTTAAGGTATATATATATAATGCCAGATAATATAACGATAATAACGGTTAGTCTCTAACTCAAAATCTTTTTGTTCTGTGCAAACACCTGTTCAAATATGATCACGAGAACAAAGCTATAATTTATTGCTTGAAGCTTTGCATATAGAGTACGTTGTATTCGCAATCGTCAACATCGCAGGTAAATATGGGAAGAAAGCCGAGCTGTTAGAATATCAAAATGCGGAGACTGGAGGTTTACAGTATACTACACAATTGTCCTGTATATTACTTAACAAGTATCTTAAGCTTGCCGTACCAGTCTAAGACAGGTAGTGTATGCTGTCAAACGTTTTTCCGTCCCAACTGGTGAGGTCTTGGCTATAAACACCAGACGATTGTATCAACCTCTGGGGAAACCCTCGGACAGTTTATAACTCAATCCAGGGCAGGGTTTTCCCAGAGGTGAATACAATCGTCCCAGCGTTATAGCCATGCAAAATAGAATCGTTCGGTGTTAGCCAGAATACTGAAATGTTTGACGATGGCCAGAATAAAATACCCCGTGCAGACAAGAAAGATTTGAATAGCCGATCGTGTTTCCTCTTATCACTGAGTTCCAAAGTTAAGCCCACTCGAACGGGCTTAGTACTTGGATGGGTGACTATTAAACTAGTCATGTGAGTAGAGTTATTGTAATTCCCCTGTGGTTCCACGGTTTTACTCCGCGTGTTCTCCCTTCGCAAAATCAACCCCGAAATCCATCTTAAGCTGGATTTCCACTGGGCGTGAAATGTCGCGCGCTCGACTTTTTTCTTTTGTCTTGTGAGTTTCCATGTGGAACGAAGTAGAAAACTATTCACTTTGTACAATAGAAAAGCAGAGCGCGCGATATTTTACGCCCAGTGGAAATCCAGCTTTAGGTGACTGTTGCATTGTTCTATGCTCTAGTACTGTATGCATGCTAAACTAATTACTGCAAATATTTAAGTAAGTAATAAATTAGCCTGCTTGCGGTCTCTAAATCGAAAACAGTTTCGACAGGTTTAAGTTGGACTCCAATTTTTAACAGCTTTAAGTTGGACTCCAATCCGCAATATCGTCAGAAACCGTTTTCCGATTAGAGACTGAACACGCGCTAGCAGATACTGGTTACTGTAATTTATTATAAACAATCTGAATACGACGAGGTAGTGATCATAAATAGACACACCTTCCGTTGCTATTTTCATTTGATTTATTTTTAATGAGCGCTTGTGAAAACCGATATTTAATCCAATTTATACACTAGAAAGAGATGTTTAGAGATTTAACAAATATCAACTAGCATTTTCACCTTTCCTACGTTATGGAATAAATATGGCTATGGTCCCCCTGGACCAAAGCCGCGTTTATTACAAATTCGTAATTAAATTATCTAATTAATTTCCATAGTGCAAACTGATGATTGAGCCCAGTAAAGGTGAGGGCAATAAAACGCCAAATATATAATAATGTAATATTGAAACTTGATATTAACGAAAGACGCACGTTTCGCCAGCCAAAATACTTCATCAGAGACAGTATAGAAATCTTTCTCGTCCAAAAACTGAAAAGGCGAGGGCGTTTTGACCAGATAACCAAATTAAAATGTTGCCTTGAAAAGCGTTTTTTTTGAAGTGTTGCAAACACGAAGCAAGGAGTATTAAGATTTGTTTTCTCCAAGTCACTGACCTTGCCACCTTGACCGTGTTTGGCCTTGCCCTTGGCCCAGATTGCGTCAAGAAATTTAATACCTTACCACCGGGGGCACATGTATTTATGTATAATAATCAATGACGAAGGGCCTTCGCTCGAAGCGTTAGACTCCTACGTTCTCTGTTTCGGCAGTATATCTAACCTTACTATATTTCGATTGTTGTTTCTACACTGCCTACCCAGCACGCTACTTTTATTTCACTATTTGGATTATTTATGTATAATACGCCGGGCATATGTTATCCCCCCTCCCACCCACACACCTCCGAGATTAGCTTCATCACTTGATCCTTGATCCAAGTCTAAGTACACCACAGTGATCTAAAGGACAGCAAGCTTGCTTGGACATATTATATTATGAACGGCCTTTAGATAAAAATATGCTTTTTGGCAAGTTCCTCTTACACCAATATACCTGTTAACACCTACTTAAACTAGAACATTGGTTCTACTGCACCTAAAAAAATATCTGTGGGGGCTATCCCAAGATGTGTTTATCCAATTTAGGCCTTATTTAGCGCGGTTAACCAAGGTCAGAACACGCAACATCTGGTGCCTGTCGTTAGTACACCACTGTTGTGACGACATTTAAAACAAATGCTCACCCAGAAGTGGAGATTGACATCAAAGAGTAATTTATAGTATTCAAAAGGATCCAACCCAGTTGAAGTATACCAATTGGTTATTTGGAGAAATTATTTAGGCCCAACTGTCTATCATATCTAAAATTTATTTTGTTGGAATATTCACGAGGAACTTTTTTTTTTTAAAAACATGCATGCATCAGTATTTACTGTATTTTACAGTGAAACTTTCAAATTATTCTTGGTTTTCATCTGACATCACAGCAGCCATATTGGTGCACATGCAGACACAATGAAATGGCGGCCATATTGGCAATCCTTATCCTATGAGAATTTAAATCTATTCTTATTCAAACATTTCTTTTTTTTTTACCACCCCAACGGGGCCACTGATCACAGAATGAAAATGGCATTAGCATACACTTTTAAGGATCAAAATAAGTGTTGGTGATAGTAGCCAGAGCATGGGGAGAAAGCTAGTTACATGTACCATCATGTCATACATTTGCTGTAAAACATACCAATACTGCCAATAGGGCTAACTTGATGTGGAAAACCTCAAAAAAGTTAAGCCCGGTTTGATGGGGTTAGTACTTGGATGGGTGACCGTCTGGGAATAACCCCATTCTCGAGCTTGGAACACTCATGTGAGTAGAGTTTAGTTGGTCTCTCCTGTGCTTCCAGGGTTTTTCGCGGGGTTCTCCTCCCTCCATAAAATCAACACCTAGGTCTGTGATTTGTGGTCTGACATGTGTGTCATAAATGTGTCATAGGGCGGCTGCTTCGAGTGCCTTTAATATGCCTTCAACTCTGCCACTTGAAATTTAGTAATGTAAATTGCTCTTGAAAAGCCCCTTGTGGGAAGAAGTAATTAAAATCTGTATTCTGTATTAAGTGATGTTGAGTGCATCCAATAACATCCCCCCACCAAAAAAAAATTGAAATCCTGTAGAGTCTCTGAAATGCTATTTCCACATAGATTTTATGGAATTGCTGAGCTTAAAAAGCATTATATAAAACATTCAAAAGACAACATGGTTCAGAATATTTAATACATTTATTGTGTATTTCATAGCTGTATATTGTAGAAATCTTTACAGTGAGTTAAACTGCTTAGACAACATTCTGCCATTTTCACAACTATGTTCGCAAGGCCTCCAGAGTAAATTTAAAATCAGATTCAGTCCAGGAGCAGTGAGCCACGTACACACAAGAAGACATAGCTCATAAACTTGGCTTCAAAAACTTTTTTATTGTCTTTCCATGGTTGTTTCCATGGTTGTGTATGATACTTTAATTGTACTTTGGTTTACATATTGATAGAGTAACATATTTTTCATAAAACTAAAACTTAAATTCACCTGTAATATTCGTTTCATAAAACATTAACTATAAAAATAAACATATTGGGAAATTCTCTGTGATGAGGGGTATTGCAAAGCTTCGAACCATGACACCACCAAATAAGGTTGGGCAGTTTACCGGTTTAATTACAGTTGGGTTTTTTCAGTTTTATTATTAAATCGGGTTTTTGGGGGGATTTGTTGAGATTTTTGAAAGAAAAATTTATGTTAGAATATATTAAAGACTTATTAACTGAGTGTGAGGTCTGTATGGGAAAGCATTTGCCTGAGGTTTTCGTACAGACCAAGCAATGAAGGAGCTTGGTTGGTGCAATAAAACCGAGGTCGGTAAAATCCCGACCACTTGGGAACCAATCACAGCCCTCAAAAAAAATTTTTTTGGTGCTGATAGCTGTTAAAAAGTCAGCGATTATAGAATTCGATTCGTACCTCGATTAACTAAACATACTTCGGTGTAAGGTTTAAAAATTGACGGGTATTATTCTATATATAATTTAGTATTTTAAAAAATGCAGAGATGTGCCGACCTACATCAGATTTAGGTCGGCATTTTTTTGCCGACCTCAATTTTGGCGGTTTTCGAGGGCTGCAATCAGCATGCATCATTTTACGTATGGACTGGAAAACAAACCCAACCATATAATAATATACTGTACATATATATTATTTCCACCCTAGAAATTTTCCTTCACCAAAATATTCCCAGAACATATGGCTTGAGGAAAATGCCAGTATCATATATGTATTTATAGTTGTTGCATAATTTAATGTTTCACAACATTAATTATTAATGATATGTTAATGATTATAGCTGGAATGATAATTTCAAATATTTTTCCCTTAATTCTTTAAATTATGACTTAAAAAACTTACCCCGTTAATATTTTTTAAATGTTTGTAGTTGACAATGCAAATTATAATGTAGAGTAAAACTTAAAATATTGATTTAAAATATACTGTATTCAAACATTTTTACATTCCCGTTTCTAAAAACACTTGTTTGCAAAAGAAACGAACACAAATTGGCAATTGTTAGGCGTTTTAGACCAGATTTCTACGTCTGTATTTATAAAATTATCTACCCATGCCATTGATGCCAAAAACCGTATTTTTATATTAAAATATTTGAACCGCAACAACCTTTATGAATATTCATATCCTAATTTTCTCAAACAATATCATTCTTTAAATTATAAAATACTACCACAGCATACCAATTACTAAACTATCAATTTCGTTGCTATTTAATAGAACAAAACAAATTATTGGCGCCATTTTCGTTGACCTTTCGTGTCAACTTCGACCTGCATTTCTGCTGCATTTCTTAGCATTTTAACTCGTTTACTAACCTCAACTGTTAGGATTTTTCAAGAACAACTTCCTCTTCGTTTTCCTAACAATGAATACACTGTTTTGACGGTGTAAAGGCACAAATACTTGCGAAACTTCTCCGACTTTCAAACTATCCTTCACGTGTTTTACAAGCGCCAAAGGGCAAAATGGCAAATTCTTGACAAAGGCCTGGGGCGAGAACTATTGCTTTGCGCATGATTCCGATTATTTCCGATGTTCTTCCGAAAGCCTGCACAGCAAGGGCATATTTTTCGAGCGCCAAGGTACGACGGAGAAATGTATTTGCTCATCGACCCCCCGCCAAAAAAAACCCTCCAAAAACAAACAACAAAAAACAAAAACAAACAACCAAAAAAAAGGGCGAAAGGAACGCCTGCCAAAATCCTATTTGGACATACCGTAAATATCGCCAAGAATAATAATTTCCGAGCACTAAACCTATTTAACTGCAGAGTCTGCAAGCATGCTTGGCCAGAAAGTCGATCAGGTTGGAGTTTTTGAGCTCGACAAACGCGTTCAACAAATTAAACGTCTGTTACACCACATGTACCACATGCATTACATGTATAAGTACCACTCGTAGCAAACCGAAATTTACAGTAGAAAATAAAGTAGAAAATAGATGACTTGGCTCAAGTTGGTCGCTTCAGTTAGCCATCGTTAACCAGTGATGAAAAATCGATGTTGTGTGAATTTCCAAAATAAATTTGATTTCAAAATCCAATAATTGTACACGTATATTACGTTTCTTGTAAAGACCTTCAAAAATCTATTTTAATAAATAGCTAGAAATGAAGTTTCAATTTTTAGTGTTTACAGAAATACTTGTTTGTTTTTAACGGAATTGAGGATTTCTCCAGGTCTTACTAAATTTTTTTTTTTTTATTATTTTCAGGATATGAAATTGTTGGGCTTGAAAAAGTTCCGGATAATGGATCTGCATTATTGGTCTACTATCACGGAGCTTTACCTATAGATATGTACTACATTATAGCTAAGATGTTATTATACAAGAGAAGACAACTAAAGAATATAGTGGCAACGTTTTTATTTCGTCTGCCAGGTACGGAGAAGTGAAAGGAGGGATGAAGGGAAGTGAGGAAGGAAAGAAGGAAAGGAAGGAAAGGAAGGAAGGAAAGGAAAGGAAGGGAAAGGAAGGGAAAGGAAGGGAAAGGAAGGGAAAGGAAGGGAAGGGAAAGGAAAGGAAAGGAAAAGAAAGGAGGGAGGAAAGGAAGGAAGGAAAGGAAGAAGGGAAGGAAAGGAAGGAAGGAAGGAAGGAAGAAAGGAAGGAAGGAAGGAAGGAAGGAAGGAAGGAAGGAAGGAAGGAAGGAAGGAAGGAAGGAAGGGAGGGAGGGAGGAAGGAAGGAAGGGAAGGGAAGGGAAGGAAAGAAAGGAAAGAAAGGAAAAAAGGAAGAAAGGAAAGAAAGGGGGAAAGGAAAGAAAGGAAGGAAGGAAAGGAAGGAAAAGAAGGAAAATAAAGGAAGGACGGAAAGGAAGGAAAAGAAGGAAGGAAGGAAAGAAAGGAAGGAAGGAAGGACGGAAGCAAGCAAACAAGCAAGCAAGCAAGCAAGCAAGCAAGCAAGCAAGCAAGCAAACGGAATGAAAATGGCATAAATGAATGGTAGTAACGTAGCTATATAACTTTTAGTCCTATATTACACATTATTCAGCTATTTATAACATCAATACTTGATTTTTATTCAGCGCTACTGTCCTCTTTCAGGTTTTCAAATTCTATTAGATGTTTTCGGAGCTTGTTCCCCAACAAGAGAAGAATGTGTTGAAATGTTAAGGGTACGTATCTAACATGACTATACAGTCATCCACCTCACCGCACTATACCGACGACGGTGCGCATTACTGGTTGCAATTTTTTAAGGAACTTTCGCCGAATCATGGATAGTCCAATAAATCAGTCCAAAGTTTTCACCATAATTTTCATCAATATCTAATCGCATAACTGCCAAATCTCTTTTCCTCCTTTTCGCAAAAATATTGTTTTTTCTGTACTATTGGTTATATTTTCATGTCTATCTATCTATCTATCTATCTATCTATCTATCTATCTGTCTGTCTGTCTGTCTGTCTGTCTGTCTGTCTGTCTGTCTGTCTGTCTGTCTGTCTGTCTGTCTGTCTGTCTGTCTGTCTGTCTGTCTGTCTGTCTGTGTGTCTGTCTGTCTGTCTGTGTCTAAACGACTTGGACTAATAGCTTCATTGGAAAATACAATGTATTAGATCAGTAAGTGTGAAAGGGCACAAATTTGCACAAATGTGGACAAAAACATAGTTTACTATTTATTCTCATTCCAGATCACTAATATAAAACTTCTGTTTATAGAATGGAGAATTATTGGCTGTATCACCGGGCGGTGTTAGGGAAGCACTGTTTTCTGATGAACATTATAATTTGGTCTGGAATGGTAGGATAGGTTTTGCCAAAGTTGCTCAAGAAGCACAAGTAGTAAGTCACTATTCACGTACCGTAAATACTCTATTGAGCATCCATACAATCATTATCAATTCACAGAATTCTTGGAAGAAAGAGAGTTAATTAGAGAAAGGGTGTTTATTGAAAATGTTACGCTTAATAAAGCTTTCATAACCAAATTGTATATCTACAGTAGGACACTTGATCGAATAGATCAGATTATTAGAATTAACTAATTAGTTCTTTTGTTTTTTTTAGACTATAGTTCCTGTATTTACTCAAAATGTAAGAGAAATGTTTAGGACAATTAAAATGGGAAGAAGTGAGTATGCTTTCATTCTCGTGATGTCTTTGTACTTGTAATTCAATTTTTTTCTGAGTATTGACTAAACTACACTAAAACTAAACTAATCTTATTTATACTGGATAGCTCTATCTGAGTTATAGCTAACTGTTCTCCCTAGAGGTTCAGTAAGAGTAATGGTCATCCCTTATTGGTCCAGTGTTACTACAGGAGGAAACCGGACAATTTACGATAGCTTATACAGCAAGGACTGATAAAACGTTTTCATCCTCCTTACTAATTGAGACGGAGGATTTAACAATGTATGTGATGAAACACTTGGATAAATTAGAACATTCCTCTTAAAATACGAATTCATTTGAGAAGCTAGATCCACTTGTCGAAGTTTGGATATCGGATGAAACACCATTCTTTTTGTTCAGACTATTAACAACTCCTATAAGACCTTCGGGTACTTTTCGGGTCCTCTAAACCAAAATATATCAAGTTGGAACCAGTCTGTGGTTACATGCAATGCTTGAAGATGCCAAAGGCCGAATTATTTTAAATCTGTAGCACCGCAAAAACTCGACTTTAACTTACGATATTCAAATTCTAAAAAATAATGCCAAATTTTAAACTGACACACACGTACGGTATGACTACTAGTTCCCAGGTATAAATATCGAAAACAACCTCGGTCTACCATCGGAGTTCCAGTGACTCAATGGTGAGAGCGTCCAGCTGGCATTCGAAAGGTTGTGGGTTCGAGTCCCGTCTGGAGCTCAGAGTTTCTCTCTGAGTTTAACTTACGACAGCTTGTACAGCAAAAACAAACGAAAAAACTTTACCAACCTCAAGCTGAGAACACTAATAACGTACACTGCCAATTTTTTTCATTATTTTTTGTTAGTCTTTTTAGGGCAACACCATCTTCGATTCGATAACGTAAAATGGTCGTTATTTTCCTCGAATTTAATATCGTCGATTTATTTCGTTTTCCAGGAATTTTACAGAAAATTTACGATTACACAAGATGTCCTTTAATAGCGCCCATATATGGAGGATTTCCAGTAAAAATGAGGTAAAAAAAAAATAGAAAAGTAGAGTGCTGCGTACGCAGTGTTTGGGATAGAGCAAAGTCAATCTCGTTCCCAGAGCCCACGTTCCCCACCCGGGAAACGAGAGACTCTGGGATAATCCGTTTCACATCGATATTTCATTGGCTGATGAACATGATTACTCTTCTTCCGGATAAGAAGAATCCTGTGATGGCGTGAACGGATTATCCCAGAGCCTCTCGTTTCCCGCCCGCAGGGTAAGGGGAACGTGGGCTCTGGGAACGAGATTAGAGCAAAGTGAAAAGGTGGTAAACTCTTGAGATTAGTTTTCATAACGAAATACTGACGTTTCAAGCACAGGCCTTTATCAGAGTATTGTTTCTTCCTTCCAAATAGTTCGATTTAAAGCAGATCAACTGATATGCAGGGTCTGTTGGTCACTCGGCATGTCCGAACTTAGATTTAGATTTATTAAAAAACCGATATTGTAACCTATAAAGGTTAAATTACATCAGTAGTAGTTAAAAGATTTACATATTTATGAAGAATTCTAATTTATACAAATTATTTACAATTACTTCTTAAAACACTTTGAGGGGAAAACGAGTTTTTAAAACGTTCATTCTTACATAAATAATGGTTATAAAATCCGCTAAGTCTTAGTTCATAGTTAGTTAAAATTCTATCAGGTAAACATTCTTGAAACTCGAGGTTATTGTGATTGTTCTTAAAAAAATTATCAGATAAGTTTTCACGGCGTTCCTTTAAAGTTAAAATCTTTGTACAGCCCAAAGCTTCTCTATAACTTAAGGAAGGTAAAATAATTCTCAATGCACGTTTTTGCAGGACTTCAATCTCGTCGCTCAAATAGTTTGGAATATTATAATGCCATACCTGGGAAGCGTATTCAAGCACAGGTCTAATTATCGTAGTATATACTATTATTAACGTAGCTATCTATTTCAGCATTTGATCGTTTAGTAATCTCAACATGTAAAGCCTTTTTCCTGCTTTCTTCACTGGCTCCGGTTTGGTCTTACAAGTGTTAAAATCACTCACACTCAAAAACATTTTCCATTCACCTCCAATGCCAAATATTATTTGTAATAACACAAATATTTTTCGTTTTAGAACTTTTATAGGTGATCCTATTCCTTATGATCCGTCTCTCTCTGCTGAAGAACTTTCACTAAAGGTACACGTAATTTTTGTTATATTGCACACGATTCGGTTTGGTTCGCTCCACTAAATTTATAAATCTTAAATAATCGATTTTTCCGAATAAACAACTCATTATTACTATGACTGACGTGTTGTGAAATATGGGAGCGAAAACTCGACGAATATGGGACTTGATAAGTTGTACGTATTCATGTAATGTCACTTTAAATATTTGGAAGAACTTTTAAAATGATAAAGTAACTTCTTTGCAAGATTTTCACTTTTTCGCTTTGTTTTTGAGATATTTCACTTTGTTTGATATGCAAATGTCCGGAATTTACGTCACACATACATAATGACTTATCAGAGAATGTTATGTATCTTTGCGTTCATCAAATAAAAACACTAAAGTATGAATAACATGTGTACGCGTTTCTACCACAACACCAAACTTCTCGATTTTAAGTTCGAGAAAGAGATACACAAACTTCTTCGATAAGTCATTATGCATGTGTGACGTAAATTCCGGACATTTGCATATCAAACAAAATGAAATATCTCAAAAACAAAGCGAAAAAGTGAAAATCTTCCAAAGAAGTTACTTTATCATTTTAAAAGTTCTTCCAAATAAGACAATAAAAAATGTCGAGGTTAGGGGCACTTTAATTAAATCTCATATGCAAACGCTACCACTTAGGCGCACATATTGACTATGAATTTGCAACCGTAGCTCTCCATCTGAACCTCAGTAGCTCAATTGTTAGAGCGTCTAACCGGTCATTAGAAGGCTGCCGGTTCGAACCCTGTCTGGGGTCTCAGAAATCTTTTCTGAGTAATTGAGCTTGACGAACGTCCACCGAACGTCTGTTGCAGAATACGGGACTTTTGTTTGAATATTAATGCTATTTCTTTTTTCTGTGTTTGCATCTATTTAGGTCAATATGGCGATTGGCGATCTCATCAAAAAACACCAGAGACTTCCAGGTTCAATCTTGGTAGCGTTAGCAGATAGATTTTCGAGGAGAAAATACGAAGACTGACATTCACAACAGAAACGATGTAAAAATACTACAAACATTCTTTCGTCGTAGAACCATTTACAGACAGACAGACAGACAGACAGACACACACACACACACACACACACACACACACACACACATATATATATATATATATAGACGGCATAACAGCAATTTAATTACAAATAAACATCTATTATACATTATATATGTCAGATAAATTAAAGTGCTTATGAAATGAAGTTTTCGCATTTTACTTTACTCGATAATATAAAAATATACAAATTTCTAATATTTGAATTCATTTGGATATCACACAAATCGAAATATCTCAAAAACCAAGTGAATGAAATATAGAAGAGTAAATGTATTGCTATTCTCAACCTAATCATAAGATAAAAACGAAGGAAATCAGACGGAGTTTGGATATGTGATCAAACACTTGCATAAATTAAATCAATTTTTACCTCAAATTTCTCTTAAAATACTGACTCACTTCAGAAGCTATATCAAACACTAGAAATTTGCGTTTCATCTGTTATTAAAACACCTCGAAGTTGGTTAAAAATCCTCGGCTTCGCCTTGATGGTTCAACACACTTCTCGGTGTTTGATATCAGATCAAACACTCCTTCTCGTGTTCGGTATATCATGATTGGGTATTTTACATATTTAGGATATTTGGAACCTTCTGAGAAGATTTGTAATATATCTTTCTTTTCTAAAATTTCATCTTCATGGACTTTTTCGCTGTTAAAGTTGACGGAAGTGACGTCTACGCAGGAATCTGTAAAGTGTTTTTTATATAGACAAATTCCTGCGTAAACGTCACTTCCGTCAACTTTAACTGCGAAAAAGTCCATGAAGATGACATTTTAGAAAAGAAAGATATATTACAAATCTTCTCAGAAGGTTCCAAATATCCTAAATATGTAAAATCCCCAATCATGATATAGGCACTTTAAGAATTCTTTCAAGTAAAACAAACTTAGACCAAGGTAAACGCCAAAATTCACAGGAGAAGCTCCTCGTTTAACATACATTATTAAGTTCGACAAATGTAAAAAAGCGGGTCTTAATTTTCGCTTCATAAGGCACTTTAATATAATGACCGCAGCATCTTAATCGAGTCACCAGGAACCACAGCACTTGGTGGATCTAATATAAATTTACAACTAGGCAATGTGACAGATGTTTTTTGCCGCACGACTTTAAAAACTTTTCTAACCAGACGTGGTTGCTAAATATCGTTAACTACAAGGGTCTCAACGAGAAACATCGGATTCGTAACATATCGCATAATTCGTTGACCTAGAAACAAATTATATATTAATACACGAAAGTACATTTGTCTAAGGTCCTAATAACTTTATGGTCAAAACGGACAAGTTTTTACTATTATCATTACTAAGCTGCAAATTACTTCACTTAAAAATGGCAAAGTCTTCAGATGGTCCAACGAAAAACAAAACCTTAGCTGTTAGATCAATGCGGTGGCCACTATATACGTACGATATACACCACTACAAATATTTCACTCTGAAGATGACCGCCGAAAAGTCAGTGACTACCACCACCACCAACAGTCTTTCTCAAGACTACACTAACCTAGACGATCAACTTTCACAAACGTTAAACCATTTACTTTAATACATCACTATACAGTATGATTGGTCTTTTTGAGAGGCACACAAGAGAACTAACAACTCTACTCATGTCTCAGGTAGTCAGCTATCTGCAAATGCTAACCCCGTTCGACTGCTCTCCGGCGGCATCCATTTGCCCGTAGTTATATGAACGGGCTTTCCGATGGACTAATAGTATTTTACGGTAGGCCACGATACGAGTTTATTGCGGTCATTTATTGCTGTGTCAAATTAGCGTGTAAGCCATTGCCTTTGGCAATTTTCTGTGTGCCTGCGATTATGATGACGGTACCATGCAACGCATGGCATCCTCTTGGCAAGATATCCTGAGAAAGCCGCAGGAACATCTTGTTGCTGAAGAGACGTAGAGTGCCCTATATCAATGACTGACAAAGAATGACCGATCCAAGATAGCGAAGGGTCCTCCTCCAATATAGTAGTAACTGCTGACTTTTCCTGATTCATAAGTAGACTAATCAAACTGCGGGGCCGCCTGAGCCCACAGTCAAATAAATATAAGTCAGCGGTTGCTTCCATGAGAGAAGACCCATATTTCTCTCATCTTTCTTCGGTGATTTTTTTGTACGCGACCCGCAGTCCAGTCAAATATAGGCCAGTAGTCTTCACCACTAACAGGGCCTCCTGTGACCTTTCTAATATGGTTAAACCTGCCAGGTATCGAGGTTCCAATCAGTATAGCTCACAGGGATAACTAGATGGCCCTGAGAGTGAGGATCGCTGAAACAGGTTGTATCGGTTCACAGCTTGGCCGATAGCATGTCATCGTGTTTAGACATGACCTGACATATCAGCGTAAAGCTACGTCATAAACTCTTGATGGATTAGGTTAGTGATACAAAAGCCAGCAACATTCGTTTTACAGCTGTTTTCCCTGCTTACGCAGGAGGATTGCCCGGCGACTCG
The DNA here is from genome assembly GCA_035771165.1 of Paragorgia papillata. Classification (NCBI taxonomy): domain Eukaryota; kingdom Metazoa; phylum Cnidaria; class Anthozoa; order Scleralcyonacea; family Coralliidae; genus Paragorgia; species Paragorgia papillata. The sequence goes on along the minus strand of JAWNZC010000249.1, from coordinate 180,145 downwards.
CCATAGCAGTTTCCTCCACCTCTCTCACTTGCGCTTCCAGCCTTTTCAAACTGTTCTCTCATGTCCCTCTCCACCACCTGACTCCTTTCGTTGTTGACCTTCGCCTTCCTCTCACACCTTCCACCTCATATATCATGCTTTTCTTCACCCCGTCACCATCATCTTTCCGTAATACATGTCCCAACCATCTCAACTGCTTCCACCTCACAACGTCAGACAACGACTTGATTTGCATTCTTTCTCTCAGCTCCGCACTCTATCCTACAAAAATACACCACACATCCATCGTATCATCCACATCTCTGTCCACTCCAATCTTGCACTCTGCTCCACACTCACGACCCAATGTCTCACTTCCATACACCATCATCATGCATGCACAACGCACTCTCACCAATATTTAGACTATGAAAGGAAATCAATTTCTGTAAGTGGCAGAGATAAAACATACCCAACTCCCACAACTTACCACTCCCATTCCATAATCTAAGTGAACGAGGCCAACGATGGTTGTGAATATTGCTAGGACGTATACTTCATTGAAATTCACTACGAAGATTGCTCCGACAATTAAGGTTAAAGGCACCAGCATATAGTTGAATACATCACACTTTTGATGACTCATGGTATTTACAATTAGATGACACTAGAAGAGAGAAGGAGTGAAATGAGGTCGTTCCTTTCCGGTTTATCACATCAGTCAATAAATTTATAGCAAGCAACCAATCAACTAGCCAACCAACCAACCAACCAACCAACCAACCAACCAACCAACCAACCAACCAACCAACCAACCAACCAACCAACCAACCAACCAACCAACCAACCAACCAACCAACCAACCAACCAACCAACCAGGAAGCATGCAAGTAAGCAGGCAAGCACCAAATTAACTGCAAGCAACCGCGAATCTAGCAAGCAAGCAAGCAAGCAACCGCAAACACAGCAACCGCGAACACAGCAAGCAAGCAAGCAACCGCGAATGCAGTAAGCAAGCAAGCTAGCTAGCAAACAAACAAACAAACAAACAAACAAACAAACAAACAAACAAACAAACAAACAAACAAACAAACAAACAAACAAACAAACAAACAAACAAACAAACAAACGCAGTACGCAAAAAAACAAGCAACCAACCAACATGCACGCACGCACGCACCCACGCACGTATAAAAGCATTTCTATAACTCGCATTTACATGTGCTTACCGTAATGTTTGAAAAGACGATTCCTAAAGATGTAAAGAATAACCTAGCTTGTGTTTCTAAGATGTTGCTCGGTGAACAATAGGCCCAGATGGTGAAAAGAGAAAGACAACTAATCAGAGGAAGTCCAGGCTTCAGTGCTTCAACCAAGCTTAAGCCTCGATCGGTCTTCTCCAACTTAGCCCTAGATTAAAATACAAAAAAATATTGAAGCTTTCAACTCAGCTGTTATTGATACATCTAAGCTGAGAATTATTTCCAAGTCACTTCAAAAACTCATTAATAATTCTAGAGGAAAACACAAAGGAAATCACCACATTTTACTCTGATGAAGGACTCCGCTCGAGAAACGTCAGAATACTAAAATTCTAATTACTAAAAATCTCGAAGTTTACCACCTTTTCACTTTGCTCTGTTCAAAATACTGCCTACGCAGCACTCAGTGCCATGTCGGTGGTTTTATACCTGATACTAGTAAAACTTATTGGCGACAGAGAGAATACGACTAATGGCCAATTAGAATTTTATGATAGTTAAAATATGAGCGGCCGATCTTTATGGGCATTTACAATGGCGAGCCGAACTACTTATCAAATTGTAAGTGTAAATGATGAACACTTTGTTTAAGAGTTGTAGAAAAGGTTAAATAAGATCATTTTAACTCAGAAAAAGCTGAATTTGAGCCACTAGTGCCTATTAACTTTGATAAAATATTGATGTTTTATTAATCAATGTTTTATCCGTATTTAAAGATGCTGATTAAATATTTATTTCTTTTGAATTTTCGTCATGAATTATTAATGATTTGATAAGTAGTATTTAAAACATGAGCAGGAGTGTTTTATCAGATTTAAAACAGGAGGTGATAGCCGAGTGCGAATGTTTTAAATAGCTTCAAAAACGACCCATTTGGTAAGTTCATTGGTGTTGTAGTAAGTTTGAAAAATAACGTTGTCTAAGCCGAGAAAATCAAAGCAAAAGTTTATGTAAATCAGGAGGTTTCTTTATCGGATATAAACCACGGACATGGTGCTGATTTCCTTTGTGTTTTCCTCATGAATTATTAATGAGTTTTTGAAGTAATACATCCAACACGAGTCAGTGTTCTTCCTCCGATTTCTAAATACAGCCAAGCGGGCGAAGCCGAGATTTTTTAACCCGCTTGGCTGTATTTAGACATCGGAGGATGAACACTGACGAGTGTTGGATATAGCTTCTCAAACGAATCAATATTTTAAGAGAAAATCGACCTCAAACTTTGCCAAATTTGACTGTAATCTTCCCCCGATTTCTAAATACTGATTAAATATTGATTTCTTTTTCATTTTCTTCATGAATTATTAATGAGTTTGAGAAATATATATATATCAAAGAATACTAAGGAACATAGAATTTTATAAAAGAATACTTATGAACATAGAATTTTATATAAAGAATACTAATGAACATACAATTTTATATAAAGAATACTAATGAACATACAATTTTATATAAAGAATACTAATGAACATACAATTTTATATAAAGAATACTAATGAACATACAATTTTATATAAAGAATACTAATGAACATAATAACAAAGAATAACCAAACGGAAGTCGAAACGTTTTTTTAAGCCGTTCAATAAACTTTGCATCGCGTGTTATAAGTAATAGGTTAGTGACCGAAACCGAGGTCACTACGCTGGTTATTAACCCCGAGGGCCGCAGGCCCGAGGGTAATAACGTAGTGACCGAGGTTAAGGTCACTAACCGACTTAGTTTATTCATGACACAGACGATATTTGTCGTTGTTTAACAAAAAAATGGTATCCTAGACGTAGTTTTAAAGCGATATAGTACGTCATTTAATATGCAAGGTCAATAACCTATTTATTAACCGCGGCACATCAAAGATAATTTATGCATGAATAAACTAAGTAATAGATAAATCCCGAGAACGAGGGATGTATGCTATATAAAGACCCGAGGATGCGCAATCTGACTTAATTTATTATTGAGGAGGTTTTCCAACAAACTTTTGTCTTTTTTTTCCACCTTGGACAAAGATTTTCCTTGTTTTTTTCTTCATTTCGTTTCTAATTATTATTCAAGGGCTTTATGCGATATAAAGCCCTCGAAAGAACAAAGAAAACCGACTCAATAATAAATTAACGTTACATAATATGCAGTCAAAACATATATGTAAAAATATGGTAGACATGTGCAAGCTTTCCTAATAAATAAACCTTTGGACATTTGTTATAAATATCGCCATGTTAATAATGCGTATTACGGACTTTTACCTGTAAATATTATACAATGTAAACGGGAAAAAACAACAGAAAAATGACACTGGAAGAAAGAAAAAAATTAACTTTAATATTAAAACAAACAAATAACTAAAGAAACAACTTATGACAGGATGTATAGCAAGAACTTAAACTTACTAAAGACTTTACAAACCCAAAGTGGAAAACCTTATTCTATAAAAAACTTTTGTATTTGGCCTAATTAAATATACAGTCTGCAAGAGATTCACCAGGCGGAAACCGTAATCTTATTATAAATATAAGTGCCCAGCACAAAACACAAATAAAAGCCATGAACACAAGGACATAAAAAACATAATATTTAATAATCTAACGTTTCGTTGTTTATGCTACAACATCTTCAGAGATAATGATTACAAGATTTTAATTTACAGGATATATAATAAACAGAATTCTAATTACATACATATAGACCAATCAAAATAAAGAACTAAAAATACATATTAATATAATTAGCTTGTAATAAGTATTTTTAGAATTCTGTTTATAATATATATCCTGTAAATTAATATCTTGTAATCATTATCTCTGAAGATGTTGTAGCATAAACAACGAAACGTTAGATTATTAAATATTATGTTTTTTATGTCCTTGTGTTCATGGCTTTTATTCGTGTTTTGTGCTGGGCACTTATATTTATAATAAAATATACAATCTTATGCAACTTACGATGTGTCATCCATTTGAAGACATGACTAATATACATATCGTGAAACACCGGAGATTTCCAAAAGTCAATACCAAAAAAGTAAACGATCAGATAGACTTTGAACAGCACCTAGAAAAGATTATTATTATATTGTTCTCAAGCTTCCTGTCTCAAATACAACCCCTCAACTTCATCCCCAGGGCATCTGTGAGAGGATGCGGCAACGTGAGAAATGTGGAAAATATTTTTATACATTTAAAAGATTTTCCAGTTGGTATTTGTCTGCTTTTCACAGTTCACCTGCACTGAACCCCCCCTATCCAAAGATGCTCATGAGTAAAAATAAGTCCTATTCAAGATAGGTTTGTGGATACACTGCATTTTAATATTGTATATTTGCTATAAATAATACAAATAAGTCCACTGGCCTGACCTTACAAAAAGTGTATAGGTTGAGCTATAGAGTAGTCTATAGGCCAACCTATAGACTGTTTTCACTCACGTGATCGGTGGCCCCATTGGGGTGGTGAAACAATACAAAATATTTGAATAAGAAAGAGCTAATTCCCATACCGTACACCAATATGGCCGCCATTTCATTGTTTTGGTACACCAATATGGCCGCCGTGACATCAGATGAAAACAATCTATAGGTTTCTATACTCTATAGCCAATTGGAACTTTTCTCATAGGAAACATACACATGTACTACGGTATATAGAAATACAACCCTATAGCTTCAAGGATTTCTATAGGCAATTAGAACGTTTTCTATAAGTTCTATTTGTGCTAAATATTCATATTTGAGCCTTATTTCAAAAGTAAAAATTTTGGCCATTAACAATTTTGGCCATTTTTCAAACTTTTAAAATAAGGTTAAAAAATGTAAAATAAAGCCTTTTTATAGCTTTTGTAGCAATAAGGTGTCTGTATTTGTGCTAAATATTCATATTTGAACTTTATTTCAAAAGTTGAAAAAAAAATGTTAAGGGGGGTTAGCCTTTACTTTTTGACCAATTTCAGCCATTTTTTCAGGTTGCCTATATATATCGACTTCACATGTACTTCTAAAGCATGAGTAAGTAACATACTCACCAGTTGACAAAAGTCATAGCCCCAAGGCAAGAATAGAACTCCTGTTATGTACTTCTCCCAGTGAGCCATATAAAAACCAACTAGTATGAGCACGACTATCCAGTGATAGTCCCATACAGTGATGGACAAAGGACCTTGACCAAAAACTGAGAATGCACATATTCCTATCAACCATATCGCCATGCTGTCTATACCATGGTCAAAAAGTTCTCCGAGAGGTGAGCTAAAAAATAAGGAAAAAATAGGAAAAGAATTAGGCCAATTACAGTAACCCTTTCACTCCCAACTTTCCAGGCACTCTTCCATTGAAGCAGAGTAAAATTGTCTGGCATTAGACAGAGTAAAATAATAAAGTACGGAAAAGTCTGTATTTGGGAGTGAAAGGGTTAACCCCCATTGCAGGTATGCAGGGCCCATAGAAAACATGATACAAGTGAGACAGAGTAGCCTACAGATACATGTACTAACCTACTGTTTGTCCTTCTTGCCTGTTTACCATCACATCCGTCCAGAGTATGGGCAACAAAATGAGCAATTGCAATGTAAATCCATATTGAAGGAGGAATGTGATAGTGCTTAGTTTGGACATGGAGTGATCCAGCAGCCGTAATGTAAGGATCATAATAAGATAAGACTAAGAATATTGCTACAGACAATACCCAGCCAGCAAAGGTCATCAAGTTTGGAGCTAGCCACATAGGACAAATCTAAAAGAATGAAGAATAAAGATAATACAACTTTATCTATTAAGAGCAATACATAACTATAATGGTACTTAGATACTGACAATCCAATACCACTGACCCATATATATATATATATATTCATTTACATACATGCATATACATATATATACAAACATATACATACATACATATACATATATATATATACATATACATACATACATATACATACATACATATACATATATATATATATACTGTATATATATATATATATATATACTGTATATATACTGTATATATATATATATATATGGCATTAATTTTGAGAAAAACCAGACTATATAATGTAGTATTTCTATGCAGTTACGCGAACACAGCTTTCAGCTAATCATGGCATGCATTTTCAAAATGTTATTTTATAAATTTCCATAATGTTCAACTACTGTACAATTAAAATTGTGCTGTGATCAACGTCATCCCCAGGACCATTTGCTGTCCTGTGATGACATCTGTTCCATGTTTGCAAGCCTGATATAAACATGGTATAACTGACCAATCACAGCATGCGTAAGATGCAACCTATTTTATAACTGTACAATACACTGTACATGTGAAATGTGTATACCATACATGGGAGTATATAAATTTCCAAATTCCAACCCATATAGTGTTACTAACCTGTTGAAACATGTTTTGACATGCAACAAATTGTTATTGGAGCAATTTCAAAAATAAACACATCTTCCTCCAACATTTTCACAATTATACAATATTTTAATACTTAGAAATTTCATAACTGCAACAATTTAAAGTATCAATTAACCCAGATCTACGTTTCTAAATAGAAATGGAAGTCAAAGGAATTGACCTTTGAAGACTAATAATATGCACCTGCTTGCCTTTTTTTAATAACATGCAGATTAACAGGTAAGTAAACAGGGTTGCTTTATATTACACAGAACACGCTTGACTTGCGCGACTACATGTATGTTGCAAAATAGTTGCATGTACAAGGTTTATACTTAATTTCCTTAGCCTTAGGTAAAAAATAGATAGAAGGCGTGTATGTTTGGACTGTGGAGAATTTCTATAGCGCAGTCCACAACATGAAACCCAATATCATTGAGAGCACCAGCTGTGAATCAAGCGGCTGTCGAGTTGATGCCGGTTCGTTATGACCACTGATCACACTCAATAGACTTGCAATGCAAAATAAAATACGATAACTAACTCTTTATGGCTAGGTTATAGAATACCCCGCCACTGGTAATTTAATAGGGTTTTGTGATTAAAGGGTTAGGGTTCATGCGGGTTCATGGTAGGTTATCGTAATTTTCTATGTCACAAACCTCCATGTCAGAAAGTGGCGGGGTATATTTCTATAATCGCTACTATATATTTCTATAAGGACTACATACAGCAATCAGCTGGTCAGATTAGGACGCTATTTCAAGCCAAAAACCGAGCCGGTTATTTCACTGACCTTAACAGCTTGGTTCCAAAATGGGTGCATCACATAGACAGCCAAAGGCGAAGTGTCCCTCGATGAATACTGCGCGAGAAATAAAGTGTTAGCTAAAAAGAACTTGTGGAAAGACGTATCAGATAGAAATCTCTATAAATACCTTGTAACGCTTAAATCCATCCAGCTGAGCAGCCGATAAATACTTTCTTATAGCCATATTGAAAATTTAGAACTTGGAGTTACAGTATTACGAAAGAAGGCGTGGACCCTGGGACGGATCAAGGTCTCCTTTGGTATCAAAAGCCGTACGGGGATTGACTACGGGTGCTTAAAGCTCCCGGCATACATCCAAATTTTTCGGATTTTCTAGGAATTTAATTCAATTAATGTTTTTATTTAGGGAATAATTAACTGCATTTTGATTGAGCTGTGAGAATTTTAAACAATCACTTTTTATGCAGAATTTCCTATATTTCTTACTTTTTTTACAAAAAGAGAAAGTATTCTTGCAATGAAAGTTTCCATGAACTAAACTCGGCTCAAGCTTTACAAAAGTTTATTCTGTCGTTACCATTTAGATTTGACGTCACCTACAAATAGACTCCTAACAACAGAACTGCTACCTCTGTCGTACTGGGACGAGTACCTGGACTTGGTATACCTTTTCAAAGCATTGTTTAGTTCAAGTGACCCTTACATCTCCGTTAAATCATCCAGTCGTGTAACCATGCGTACAAATCAAACTAATGAAATTATTTTAAATATTCCTAAAGTGAACACTCTAACTTTTCAGAATAGCTTTTATTGTAGAGCTCCAAGAATTTTCAATTGCTTGCCATCACCTTTGCGAGGTCCCAATCTCTCTATAGGCCAATTCAAATCAAAATTGTTAAAATACTACCAACATGTAACCGAACTCGTATACGATGTCGAAATTCCACAAACTTTTAAAACCGTCTGTGTAAAATGTCACTCGTGCCGTCCTCTATCTAGTCTTCTTGTTAAAATGTGCTGTTAGTTTATGTTTTATAGTCTTAGCTTAGAAGTACCCATTTACGCCTTGATGTTGGTCATTAGATTTCATTTTGTATTATATATAGGGACCCGAGCAACAACTCTGTGGGACTTCCCTGCAGCTCGTGGCAAAGCTTGTAAATAATTAAATAATTAAATAAATAAATCTTTCGTATTATATTATAAAAATAATATATTGTTTCCCGGAGTTCGCTCGCTCTCACAATCAACTCGCGAAACAGTCTGGAAACTCAGCTAAAGTCTTTGGTCTATCTTTTTGTTCGCCTTTATGCATTTTTGTGCACGGTGCACGGTCACTGAACACATTGTATTTTAGTATAATGAACGAATTGTCCAATAGCAACGTTTCAGTTCAATCACTCAACCGTGCTATTTAAATATTAATAAACCTAAAACAAAGGATGTGCACGGTGTAAGGTACGGTTCAACATAAAATCACAGCTCATTATAGGCGCTTTGAAGTTTGCCGAGTTTCCAGACCATATCTCGATTGACTATGGTAATATTGTTATTGTTGGCGCACTTGTAACCACTGTGCTATGATCCTTTTCCTCGGATGTATAAACTCAGGATCTTAGGTTCCGTTACGTTACGTTGCTGATATATCGGTACTCATCGCACTGACGACTCATCATTTTGGACGGAACCAGCGGTGCTTTTAGCCAGGTACGGAAAACTCGCCTCCAGCACTCTATTAAAGGGTATTGGCAATAAAAATTAAGTTTGTCTCATTTGAAAGAACTCGTCAAATGGTATAAGAAGACCTTTTACAATTTTTCCGTATCTGTTTTGGTTTTGGAAATATTTGGACCAAAGACAGCCTGCTGTCCGCCATCTTGGAATTATTTTCGATATGCATGTGACATCATAACCAGGGTAAAGTGAAATTTTTATCTTGCCAACCTTATGACATTATGAGCTAGAAACTCGATTTTGTTGTGCTATTTCCATTTTAAATTGACCCACAACATTTAAAAAGCCTTCCGTGGAAATTTGGTCACCCACGGAGTAGTTTCATCAGGTTTACCCTGGTTGTGACGTCACCAATTTTCTAGTTAATTTGACCCAATATTACAACAAGATGGCGGACAGCACGCTGTCTTTGATCGAAATATTTCCAAAACCAAAACAGATACGGAAAAACTGTAAAAGGTCTTCTTATACCATTTGACGAGTTCTTTCAAATGAGACAAACTTAATTTTTATTGCCAATACCCCATTCCTATCCACCATTTCCCGAATACAATCGCCCGTATCAAGACCCATCAAAAACTCAACTTTTCGCCATAGTGATTGAACGTATATTTTTTGCTTGGTTGTATGAAAAGCGCACTTTTTGTTGGGTGATTGGCGTCGCGACGAACAATATGTGCGATGTATTTCAAAAATTGGACATGGATGAAATCGGGGATAGGGGGGTGTTTTGAAGTACTGTTCGATCTGGGAGTTGCTGTATTTGAAAGCGAAGTATTCTGTGTTGGCGTCTTTGGATTCTTTGCGCTGATATCCGCGGCGGGTGTGAGCTTGCGTAGTAGGTCGTACCAGCAGGCGGCGAGCTGGTTGATGTCGGATTCGGAGGGGATTGTTGCGGCTACGGCGTAGGTGAGGCGGGATCGAACGTAAGCTTCGAGGAAGCGAATTTTTGAGGCTTTGTCGACGTGGCGGTCAGTAAAGATGTTGCGGTAGTTTTGGAATTGTCCGATTGCTGATGATATGCGAGCAGCGACGTAATCATTCGACTCTTTGAACTTTGTTACTTACGCTTGATCATGTACGGATACTCTGGCTTTCATTAAAATTAATTACATTGTATTGGTGGTCTCTCTATACGAATTAATTTCTTAAAGTTTTTTTGAAGTAAAAGAAACGAATGAGAACTATACAATTTGACGCTCAACGTCGAATATTTACAAGTGGCCTCAGCATGGAGTCTTCTCGTTCAGATCTAGGGTCACAATAAATAAATTTTTAAATAACTCTCTTATTCAAAAAAAAAATCCCAAGTTTTTTCTGAGTTTTGTTACCAAGGGCGTCTGACGCTATATAGTGCAATGGTGCTGATGCTAATTGCAATGTCGTTTGTAAACAACAGTAATTATAAAATAAGATTCTTTTTTATTTATCTGTATCTCGGAGAAAATCTACCTTGCTCCACCATACCTATGAAGAATAAAAACAAAAGCAAAAAAAAGAGTAATTAACGCAAATTTAATAATTGTCAGTTGTTTGCTGTACAAGCTGTGTTAGTTAGTAATACTCAGAAAAACTCTGAGCTATAAGCGGGACTCGAACCCGCAACCTTCTGAATGCTAGCCAGACGCTCTAACCATTGGGCCACTATAACTCAGATAGCAGAGCAAGGTTATTTAAGGTATTTTTATACCTTAGACTGTGCCCAGTCCAACTGACAATTATTACTAACATCAAGCTGCAATTTCTGAAACTAACCGCAAATTTGTTAGCCTAAATTTAAATAAAGAAGAGGTATATTACAAGGTATATTACGGGCGGAGCGTGCATTGTTCAGTTCGCTTTGGACCAGGGCGGCTTTGGACTAACACCCTAGACTAACGCTCGCGATACTTACTTTGAGGTAGTAGTAATGCAAAGCCATATATAACCACGCCCAAGATGATCACTCACAATATTTACTTTAAGCTAGTAGTAATGCAAAGCCATATATAACCATGCCCAAGATTATCACTCACAATACTTACTTTAAGCTAGCAGTAATGCAAAGTCATATACTGTATAACCACGCCCAGGACTAACACTCGCAATACTTACTTTAAGCCAGTAGTAATGGAAAGCTATATATAACCATACCCTCGCAATACTTACTTTAAGCTAGTAGTAATGGAAAGCTATATATAACCATACCCTCGCGATACTTATTTAAGCTAGTAGTAATGCAAAGCGATATATATATAACCACACCATGGACTAACGCTCACAATACTTACTTTAAGCTCCAGTCGGTTCGACCGTTCACGGCACCTCCCACTTTACCAGGTTTAGTTGCCCCGGGAGGTTGATAAACGGGACCGCTTGGTTGCCGAGTTAAGCTTGGTTTCCAATATCCACCGACACCTAAAGCAGCAAAATGTATATTCTTTTTTAATGGCATGCACCAAACTGGTAATATATCAAACACGAGAAGTGTTTGATCTGATATCAAACACCGTTACATCAAATAAATTATTAAAATAAATTAATTATTAAAGTGTGTTGAAAAACCAAGGCGAAGTCTAGGTTTTTTAACCAACTTCGAGGTACTTTGATATCAGATCAAACACAACTTTCTAAAATGATATAACTTCTGAAATGAACCAGTATGAAACAACGTACCAACTGAATTGCCCGTAGTGCCTCCAACGGCGTATCCACCGCCAAGTCGAGAGTGCGTTTGTGAGTTGGAAAAAGGAGGCAGATATGAAGAGTTTAAACCCATCCCTACTGACGACTTTTTCGTAACGGGCATTCTGCTAGCAGCCGCGGGGCTCTGTCCAGGGAAATACCGCGCTTGTTTCATGTAATGTTCCTTGGCGCTGGGAGGATTCCTGCGATTAGAGTCACTATCTTTTACAGAATTTCCAAAGTTGCTAAAGAAAACATATATTAAATTAATTTATATTAAATTTCGGTGCGAATAAGGAAAGGGAAAGAACAATTCTCATCACATACTTGTTGAATGTATCTTTTGTTTCTCGTCGTTTGACGTGAGGTAACTAAATTTAAAGGTAGAAAAATAGGATATCAAAGGGTGCATATCATGATACAGAGAGTGGATATCGGGGTGGAGAAGTGAATATCAATGTAAGAGGAGTGGATATCGAGGTACAAAAAGTGGATATCACAATAAATATATAACAATGTACTCATTTTGCGTATTTTCCGCCTCTTGAGTTGTTGTTGTCGTTGTTGTTAGTGTTGTTGTTAGTGTTGTTGTTGTTGGGAAGCACGGGCGTGTGTTATTAAAGCGCTGCCTCTCACAAGTTAAGCCCGGTTAGACGGGGTTAGTACTTGGATGGGTAACCGTCTGGGAATAATCCGAACAGTGAAATAAAAGTAGTGTTCTGGGTAGGCAGTGTTGAAATACAAATCGAAATATAGCAAGGTTTGAGCACTGCCGAAATTATTGAACGTAGCGTCTAACATTTCGAGCGAAGGCCCTCAGAGAGCGAAGGCCCTCAGAGGGCGAAGGGCCTTCGCTCGAAACGTTAGAAACTATGCGTTCAATATTTTCGCCAGTACTCAAACCTTACTATATTTCATCTGGGAAAAACCCCGTTCTCGAGCTTGAAACTCATGTGAGTAGAGTTTAGTTGGTCTCTCTTGTGCTTCGAGGGTTTTTCGCCGGGTTCTCCGGTTTTCCTCCCTCCGTAAAATCGACACCTACGTCTTAGCTGTGATCCTGGTCTGACATGTGTGTCATAAATGTGTCGTATGGCGGCTGCCAGTGCGCCTTTACTATGCCTTCGACTCTGCCACTTGAAATTTAGTATGTAAATTGCTCTTGAAAAGCCCCTTGTGGGAAGAAGTAATTAAATTTGTATTTGGTGTTGTTGTTGGTGGGTGTTGTTGTCGGTGTTGTTGTTGTTGTTGTCGTTGTTCTTGGTGTTGTTGTTGCTGGTGTTGCCAAAATTGCGAGCTTCGATTCAAACTAGTTTTGATTGGATAATTGACAATCTCGTAGACAACGTAGTTGCCAAGTTCAGAATGAATTTCGCAATACCGTAAGCTAGCTCGTAATCTCGATTGCGCATCAACATAACGCGTTCTGCGTCGAGATAAAACTTATTTCAAGTCATAACACCAAGCTAAGGCTGCAAGATCTATTTGCATTTTCAGTTGCACTTCTGAATTCGTTATACTGAATTCCTCAGCCTGATGTTATGAATTGAAATAAGTTTCATCCCCACGCAGAACACGTTATTTTGATGCGCAGTCGAGCGAGATTACAAACTGACTAATTAATTTTCCAACAAACTTCGCAACACACCACGGTAAAGTAATATAAAATCAACTGTAATACGAGACAGTGAAATCAAAGTAGTGTGCTGCGTTAGCAGTGTTGAAACACAAATCGAAATATAGTAAGGCTAGATATACTACCGAAACAGAGAACGTAAGAGTCTAAAGTTTCGAGCGAAGGCCTTTCGTTACGTTTCTCTCTGACGAAGGGCTTTCTTTCGCTCGAAACGTTAGACTCTTACTATATTTCGATTTGTAATGCGAGACATCCGGTTCGACTTATACCAGGGCCTCGAGTCTACCAACAAGGTCCTGGAAACGACAATGCAGTTGACCCCCAAAATTGACGTCATTCTTTTGGGCAAAAGTTGACACACGGTACCTTAGTTCCTTCTTTATTGCTATTGGAACCTTCAATTTCATTCATTAGTGACTCAAGATCATGATCAGCATCTTGAAGAGTTCGTTTTGGGCCAGCCCATTTTTTTCTTTCACCTGCACCAAATGCGCTCGGATTTTTCTCCGTCTGTTTCGGTTCCTTATTCACGGTATGATGATTGGTATTTTCTTTCGTAAAATGTTTCGTAGACTTTTCCTGGCCGACGCCACGGCTATAGTCTATGAAAGGCAGTTTGTGATTTTTTGTCGAGTCCTTCGTCGGCTCGTTGTCGGGCTTCGCATTGCCTCGTCTTCCGACCGTAATGTTTCGACCGGACTTGTTAACGTTACTGCCATAGTCCAAAAGACTGTCGGATTCGACGTTCTTCACCGGTTTCTCCCGATTATCCCGCGACAAACCGTAACCGGATTCGACATTCTTTACCGGCTTCTCCCGATTATTTTGCGACAACCCGTAACCGGACTCGACGTTCTTTACCGGCTTCTCCCGATTCTCTCGCGACAAACCGTGATCGGCTACAGATCGTTTTTCCAACACTTTTACCCCACCGGACTTTATTCCCCCGAACGAACGCTGTGAGTTCTGGTTCTCCTTCGAATCATCCAAGTCGAAATCGTCAAATAAAGCACTGGACTTTTTCGTAAGTGGTTTAGCTGGTTTTGCAAATTCGTTGGCGCCTCGAATCGATCCGTTATTCATCGATTGCTGTAGATTATGATTCTCCTTCGGGTCGTCAAAGTCGTAGTCGTCGAAGAAACCACTCGCCTTCTTCGTGAGCGGTTTGACAGGTTTCCCCGAGTCGCTAACGCGTCGGATCGAGTCGGTTTTCTTCGCCGAAGACCGGTGAGCGGCGGTAATCTTGGCTTGCGGTAGGTCGACGCCGACCATGAAGAAAGGGTAGCGTAAAGATTGCGCGGCGCTGGGTCTCTTCTGTGGGTTCCATAGCAACATGTCTTTTATAAGCTGAACGCCTTCTGTACTGGCGTGAGGTATGATCTGACGCAAAGGCGTGCACACCTAAAGACAATAAAACATGACGTCACCTATAGATCGTTTTCACTCACGTGATCGGTGGCCAAACAATACGAAATGTTTGAATAAGAAGCACGGGTGACGAAGAGTTGCCTCTCACCGCTGCGATCTAAAGTTAAGCCCGATTGGAGGTTAGTACTTGGATGGGTGACCGCTTGGGACAAACCTTGTCACGGGCTTGAGCTTGGAACTCATGTGAGCAGAGTTATTGTAGTTGATCTCTCCTGTGCTTCCGTAAAATAAACAAATCGATCTTAGGAGAACAACCTTGTAAGGGACCTCAAATCAATCCTATTGTTGTTTCTCCGGTATCAGTAAGATACAAATGTTCATAAATAAATAAATAAATAAATAAAGCTAAATTCCCATACGATAAAAATGGTACACCAATACGGCAGTCGTGACGTCACCCTTTTGGTCAGTACCAAGGATCAGAGGCTCTGGGAAACTCCGCTGAAACTTGTCATCTGATTGGTTAGTTTAAAAACAGTAAAATTTCAAATAATGTGTACGTTGTTAACTTGTTTAAGCGATTTCTCGACGTTCAGTAACACATAATTATACATTACAGACCCAAAATATAATTGAACACATGAAATAATTCAAACCAGCAAAAATCCCGACAATTTACAAGTTAAAACTATAATTATTCTCGCTTCGTCGCCAAACAAACATCCATCGTCTGGCTCGTCTCGTATTTCTTCGCAGTTTCGTCTCAGAACTTTACAATTATACTAGAGAATACAAGGTCGATGTAGTTTAGCCAAAATCCCTGACAGAAAGTACAATTCCTTACCTGAGCGGCTGAGCCCCGATCACTGCCGAGTGCCGATGGCGACGCGGACATATAAAACACTCTCGTCAAATCGTCCGGTTGACGACTTAGAGAAAAGCTAAGAAAGACCATTTGTATCGCAACGCTTTGTCAAGAGCTTTGTAAAACATACTGGGCCATTCTTTATCGGTAAACAAATATTTTCCCTGGTCTTTGAACAAGCTAAAGATCGTCGATGACAGTAACAAATTATAGGGAACTGGGAACCAGAGGACTGGGAACAAAAACCCAATTTTGGGTTTTTTTTTCATCGGAGTTTCCCAGAGCCTCCGTTCCTTGGTAATGACCAAAAGGATGGCAGGCTCTGGGTACGAGATTGTTTTGAAGCGTGATATACTCGAGATTTGGAGAATCATAGTTAATAGAAGGGGAACTGTATAGGAAACTTAAAGCGATGTTACGAAACCGGAAACGACGTTTGCACAACTTGCTATGGTAATTATATAATGTATATATTCTACACTCGAAATTTCCTTCACCCAAAATCCTGAGAACATGCTATGTAATCGAGTGAAATGCCCAATATAACTTATAATATGGTAATTATACACTTATAAGGGGCTAATGCACCTAACGGGTGGTCCCACATGGCCACGATCAGCTATTGCTGAAATTAAACAATAGTGTAATATACTTAAGTTCAGCAATGTCTGATTTTAGCCATGTGGGACCACCCACCCATTAGTGCAAGTTGTGCAAAACATCGTTTCCGGTTTCGTAAGTTTCCTATCCAGTTCCCCTTCCATTATCTATCAATCTCGTTCCCAGAGCCCACGTTCCCCTTACCCAGTGGGCGGGAAACGAGAGGCTCTGGGTTAATCCGTTCACGCCATCACAGGATTCTTGTTATCCGGAAGAAGAGTTATATAGAGTTCACTGTGTTCATCAGCCAAAGAAATATGGATGTGAAATGGATTATCCAAGAGTCTCTCGTTTCCCGGGTGGGGAACGTGGAGATATAGGTAGGTGGCGACCCTATTTTGGCCACGTGACCGTTCCTAAAAATTCCGGTGGTCCTCTAGTGATATATTTCCTTGTTCATGATTGGCCGCCCTCCTTAGTCGCTAAAATTCACAGTTTACTCTGATGAAGGGCTCCGCTCGAAACGTCAGTATTCATAGTCGTTATTAAAACTATTTTCAGCAGTTTTTTTACTTTGTTTTACGTTACAAGGTTATTTACTTCAGTATATTTCGACACAGAAATGTTTTCTTCACTCCCTTTTAATATGAATAATGTAACGCTATAATTATAGCTGTTCATCACATACCATTGTTGGAAACTTGAAGTTCATGGCTGCGGCTAGTTTGTATCCTTCAGGCCATTCATCCTATTGAAAAGTTAACATATAATATTTGTATCGACACGCGCAAATCAACTAGCCTTCCTTTCATCTCAAAAAGAAGAAAAAACAACGCGTACCTTCGACGGAGTACCCAGCACAGAGCAAACTTTATAGATTTCATCGATTTCACTATTGCCAGGAAAGAGAGGTCGCAGGGTGTAGATTTCGGCCATAATGCATCCACAAGCCCACATATCAATGGGCGAACTGTAGTTCGTTGACCGCAGAAGGACCTCTGGAGCGCGATACCTAAGGATTAAAGAGATTAAGCCCGGCATAGACTAGAGAAAATTGCCGAAACAAGTTACAGAAACACGGTTTCCGAAACAAAAATTTCCAGTTTATGTTGAAAAGTTTCCAAAACCTTGCTTCAAAGCAATGTTTCCCTGATTAGAACACTGTTCTATTTTTTGAAACAAGTTTCGGAAACTTTTTCAGAAATGTGTTTTGGAAACTTGTTTCAGTGTGTGCTGGGCTTTAGGGTCGTTTATAAGTAATATATCATACACGAGGAGGAGTGTTTCATCAGGATATCCAAACACCGAGACGTTTGTTGAAAACCGAGGTTTTTGAACAAACTTCGAGGTGTTTGGATATCCAGATGAAACACTCCTGCGAGTGTATGATATAGCATCTCAAACAAATCCGTATTTTAAGAGAAAATCAAGATGAAAGTTTGCTTAATTTATGTAATTTCTTCCTCCGATATCCAAACCACCGACACGGTACTGATTTCCTTTGTGTTTTCTTCATGAATTATTAATGAGTTTGAGATGAGTCGATAAGACGCGCCTTACATAAGATGCGAACTGACCCATTTATACGGCGTTTTTGAAGAAGCCGCAACTCGTGTAAGACGCGAACATAAATCGTTGTGCCTTTTATACGAGTGTTTTGCATATTATGTAAGACGCATCCTGTGTAAATAGTGATCAAGCCGCGAGTCAATGGGGATAACAGGGGCAACGTCACAGAGAGACTTGCTAACCCAAAATATTAAAACAAATTTAGTGGATAATCATGAATTTCGCAAATAATTTATATTTACAATAATTTTTTTTTTAAAAAAAGTAAGTTATACCATCTTGTGGAGACGTAGTCGGTAAACGGTGGTCGTGATCTGATTTCTCGCGCCAAACCAAAATCCGCTATCTTCACTTGCTCCGGTCCACTGCACAACAAGTTTTCCGGTTTGATATCACGATGAAAATATCCTGAAAAAACAATAAAAAAAACTGATTAATTATTTGAAGATTTGTACTTACAGTCATTTGCAACTCACTTTTCACCCAAATCTTCGGAAGTTCGTTCCGAAGATCGCAAGTTCCGCATCTGTCGGAATAAAACGAACTTTGAACCAGTGATGGATCCAGCTTGATCTGGTAGGGGGGGGGGGGGGTGCTGCAGGGGCGGATCTAGAATTTTTTTTACCTTAATCAAACCATTCTTGGGGGGCGGAAATTTTTTTTAATTTGGACCTCTAAAATGGCATTTCCTGCATTCTGACGGTACTTTGAAGAAAGATTTAAAAGTTTTAAATCGTGTTTTCAATAGCGCATCTGGAAGGTGTCAAATAAATTTAGGGATAAAGTGGACGTTTTATTATACAAATACATTTAAAATTATAGAAAATAACGGGGGGAAATCCAATAAATCCAAGGAAGCTAGACATTAGAAATGTGATTGACATTTTCAATGAAAAGCCGCGTCGCATCCCACTGCAGCAAGGCACTAATTGAGTAATTGGCACCCCCCTGCAAATCCATCACTGCTTTGAACTTCCGAACAAACTTGCCAAATTCGGAACGAACTTCCGAATATTTGGGTGAAAATTGAGTTGCAAATGACTGTAATGTTCCATTTGTCCTTTAATTGGCCGTATGTTCTCTTGCGTACGACTTTGCAATATTGATACGCAACATTGCAATCTTGATTGGCGGATTAACTCAGCAACTTTGCAAACGCTTTATCACGATTCCTCGACGGGTATTTAAAACGATTTTTTAGGGCAACCCGTCGAGGAATCGTGATAAAGCGTTTGCAGGTTGCTGATTGAATCCATCAATCAAAATTGCAATGTTGCGTATCAATATTGCATAGTCGCACGCAAGAGAACATCTGGTTTGACTATATATAACACAGTTAGTGAGTAATAATTACCATGTTTGTGCATGAATGTAATTCCTTGTAAAATCTGATACATAATATTCCTAACTGTTTGCTCTGGTAAATAGCGGTCCCTGAAAGAGAAAAGAAAAGAAAAGAGAATAAATACTGATCCTAAAGTTCATACTTTGAATTTTTTTTGTCTTACTATACTCCATACAATGCCATGTTTAATCCTCTTTACTATGATGATGATAACAATGGTGACTAATGGCAATGATGATGGTGATCAGGATGATGGTAATGACGATGATGGTGATGGTAATGATGATAATGATGATCATGATGATAATGATGATGGTAATGATGATCATGATAATCATGATGGTAATGATGACGATCGTGATAATCATGATGGTAATGATGATCATGATAATCATGATGGTAAATGATGATGATCATGATAATCATGATGGTAAATGATGACGATCGTGATAATCATGATGGTAATGATGATGATCATGATAATCATGATGGTAATGATGACGATCATGATAATCATGCTGGTAGTGATGATGATCATGATAATCATGATGGTAAAGATGATCATGATAATCATGATGGTAATGATGATCATGATAATCATGATGGTAATGATGATCACGATAATCATGATGGTAAAGATGATCATGATAATCATGATGGTAATGATGATCCTGATGGTAGTGATGATGATCGTGATAATCATGATGGTAATGATGATCATGATGGTAATGATGATCATGATAATCATGATGGTAAAGATGATCATGATAATCATGATGGTAATGATGATCATGATAATCATGATGGTAATGATGATCATGATAATCATGATGGTAATGATGATCATGATAATCATGATGGTAATGATGATCATGATAATCATGATGGTAATGATGATGGTGATGATCATGATGGTAAAGATGATCATGATAATCATGATGGTAATGATGATCATGATAATCATGATGGTAATGATGATCATGATAATCATGATGGTAATGATGATCATGATAATCATGATGGTAATGATGATCATGATAATCATGATGGTAATGATGGTGATGATCATGATCGTGATCATCATGATGGTGATCATCATGATAATGATGATCATGATGATAGTAATGATCATAATGATGATCATGATAATCATGATGGTAATGATGATGATGGTGATGATCATGATCATGATGGTGATCATCATGATAGTGATGATCATGATGATAGTAATGATCATGATGGTAATCATGATGGTAATGATGGTGGTGATCATGATGATGATCATATTGATGATGATGATGGTGATGATGATTATAGTGATGATGATGGTGATGATAGTGATGATGATTGATGATGATTATAATGATCATGATTATGATGATAGTGCTGCTGCTGATGATGATCAAGATGACAATGAAAATGATTGATCTCATATTTCCAAGCCAAACTGAACTCAAAGTCATCAAACAGTTTACAAGTCCAACCCAAACTCAAATGACATTGTATGAATGAATGTATCTGATAAGAAAATTGTTGCCCAAGTGATGTTTTAATACCTATTTTTAATCATTTGGTAAAGGTTCTCCCTCATATATTCAAATACGAAGTAGAGTTGATCATTTTCCCGAATTACTTCTTTTAGTTTGACCACATTAGCATGATTGAGTTTCCGTAATGACTGCAAAAGAAAAGACCAAATTATGTTCAGTATTATCATTCAATAACTTAACACAAAAAAGAATGATACAATTTTAATATCAAGGCAAAAAAACAATAGGGTCTTTTATACGGGGCAAAATAAGTTGCAGCTTAAATAGGCCATGGCTTAAATAAGTCGCGAACAGCCAGGGACGTAGCCAGAGGGGGAGGGGGCACCCATGTGAAAAGCTTGTCAAGATCTTGTAAGATCTTGTATGATCTTGGAAAATCTTGTAACCATTTTAGCAAGATCTTGGCAAAATCTTGGTAAGATCTTGTCAAGTTACTGGCAAGATCTTGGAAAGATCTTGTAAGATCTTGCATGATCTTGTAAGATCTTGTAAGATCTTGTATGATCTTGCACGATCTTGTATGATCTTGCATTGATCTTGTAAGATCTTGTAAGATCTTGTAAGATCTGGTGAGATCTTATAAAATTCCATAAGATCTTGTAAGATCTTGTAAGATATTACAAGATCTTGCAAGATCTTACATAAGATCTTGCAAGATACATAGGAAAACTTGCAAGTACTTGCAAGATTCTTGTAAGATCTTATATAAGATCTTACAAGATCTTATGTAAGATCTTATGTAAGATTTTCACATGGGTGGTGGGAGTGGACTCGTACTCAGATGCACAGGTGATTTACTCAGCGGTTATTGACTGGATCTCAGTCACTCTTTAGACACTGGTGACTAATAATATGAAATGGAACCTTCCTTGGCTCCTAATCCAGACTCTGTATGTATCGCACGCATGTAACTTAACTCAACAGTTGTTTTTTTTAGTATTTTATGACTTTTCAAACTTTCAGAATTGTGTAAAATCTTTTCCCAAAATGCAGGACCAAGAAGTTTCACTCCTCCCCTTTCAAAATCTTGGCTACGTCCCTGTGAACAGCTCATATAAATGGTCATGAAATCAATAAGCCATGACTAAAATAAGCCCAGGGTTGAAGCTCGTCCAAAATAAGCTGCGGCTTATTCAAGAATCAACCGTTATTTTATATGAGCTGTTCACGACTCTGTGGCTTATTTTGCCCTGTATAATGTTGATATTAATTCATTCCTGCCTCAACAGGCTATAATTCATTTTGTATATTAAACAATATTTAATTATAGGCAATTGCCCCAAAAGCCAAAAGGCTTATCAAGGGAGCTTTTGCCTTCTTATTGATTTTACAAAAATCAAAACAAAGATAAACATAAAAGACAAGCAGATGCGGACAAAAATATAACAACATAGAGCAAAGATGGTCAAATGTGGTCATTTATGGTCATTTAGCAACTTCAAAGTTGCTTGGTAATCACTGCACGGTTCTCAGGAATTAATTACCAGTTCATTACTGACTACAATCTCGTTCCCAGAGCCCACATTCCCCACCCGGGAAACAAGAGACTCTGGGATAATCTGTTTCACATCAATATTTCATTGGCTGATGAACATGATTACTCTTCTTCCAGATAACAAGAATCCTGTGATGGCGTGAATGGATTATCCCAGAGCCTCTCATTTCCCACCCACTGGGTAAGGGGAACATGGGCTCTGGGAACGAGATTGTAATGACTGTAGATATACATGTACAGTTTAAGAAATATAAAAAATTTTCCGTGTTTCCATAGAGTTATAGAAACACGAGTGGAAGTTTGGGAGAACGAGAAATTGTAGTGGGAACACGAGCCCGCAGGGCGAGTGTTTCCACGCTATTTCGAGTTCTCCCAAACTTCCACAAGTGTTTCTATAACTCTATGGGAACACGGAAAAAATGTTTTCTATTTCCTTTATAAAATAACCTGTCGAAAATAGGTATAGAACGTAAAAATAATCACTGCATGATGGCGTATCCTACACTGAATGATGGCGCATTGAATGGTGTGGACCTTACCGTGTTTCCATAAAGTTATAGAAACATGGCTTTCAACCAATCGCCAGGCTTGTTTTCAAAATGTTATTTTATAAATGTATCTTTTGCAGAATTAAATTTTGATAGTGAAAGTTACTGTAACAGGTTAAATTATACCAATCGAAATATAGTAACTTAGGTTAGATATACTGCCGAAACAGAGAACGTAGGAATCTAACGTTTCGAGTGAAGGCCCTTCGTCAGAGAGAAATGTCAAAATTATACCATGCTAGTCAGTACAAGTTCCTGTTAGATAATATCAATGAGTCCAAATTACCTTGACTTCTCGTAAGTTAACACATTCATCCCATGAATAGTATTTTCGTTTCATTCTAGGAAAAAAGTAAAGTTTAATTATAACTAAAAAATTATTCCTTGATTTTCATCACCACTTCAGCACCTTTTGAGTCCTGTATGGAGATGTCTTTGTATTTTGTCATAAATATAAACTTGAAATTTTACCACCTTTTTACATCCACTCACATTGAATACATCCTTTTTCAAGTGCATATATGGGCAAAATAAATTTGCTAGCTTTCATTGTTCAGAATATTGGCCAAGATAAAGAGGTGTTAATGAGCTTTGCTGAAGAAAAATAGACCACTTGCACAAAGCTTAATTAAATGACTCCCAATACACATGTATGCTTTAGAACTGTCAACACTTCATGTATCATAAATTGGCACTTGCAGCAACATGAGAGACAAATCAGAAAACTGGCCAGTTGATTGAAGAGAGATGTTGTGAATCCACATATATATAGCCTACATGATTCACCATGCATTTATATTTGCTTTGACCATTCACTACTAATGAATTTTGGCACTAAACTAACCTTATTTATACTGGATAACTCTATCAGTTATATCTAAACTGTTATCCTCAGAGGTCCAGTAAGGGCCATCCCTCATTGGTCCAGTGTTACTACAGGAGGAAACCAGAGTACCCGGAGTAAACCTGTGGTGTTTGGTAGAGTCAAACTGGAAGCACTCTTCTCACATGTGGCCAAGGTGAATTTTTTTAATCAGATAACTGCACCCTGCAGGAATCGAACCCAGCTCGCAGAGGTGAAAGGCACACTGCAGCACCAACAGGCTTTTAGCCAGGATTTCAAAACTGGCCGTCCAAAAAAAATTTGTGACTAGACATTTCTGGGGAGGTCTGGGGGTATGCTCCCCAGAAAATTTTTGGTCTCTGAAACAGCGTTTCCCGCGTTTTGAGGGCACTTTTGAGAAAAATAAAAAGGTCTGAAAACACAAACGACCAGTTAAATTAAAACATCTTTATAATGTATCTCGTGGTCAGTTGCTGTTTGGACCCACAAGACGAGGAGTCTTGGAACAAGTGAGCGTGTCAAACTTATTGAAGAACGGTTTTATTAAACAACATGGTTGCTACCTCATGTTAGAGCCACATAATGGTTTACATATACATATACGTGGTTAAATCGATCTCGCAAGGTGCAATCAATTGTCATATCTGCATCACAGAGTAAAGTCTTTATTCTGTGTCTGCATGGTCTTAGCAAAAATAAGTAACCAAACCTACACAATAGCTGAAGTAAACAGCAGCTAACAAAAATCTAGAAACATCAGAAAGGGGGAAACCTGTAGTTGTTGTTTGAGGAGAATATTTTGCTTAGGCCGTCCATCGCCGTCCATACAAAAACCTGATTTTTCAAAAGTGGCCGTCCATAGGACAGCTACCCGGCTAAAAGCCTGACCACCTACTACATGTTTTGTTCCATTACACAACTCTGCATTGAATCCAATAACTCTATAACAAGAATCTATTTTGTTGTTATATAAAATGTTGTGTCATTGCATGGAGCATTTGGTCTTTGACTTTTGTTCTTACCATTTCACGTAATTATAAACATTATTTGTACAATGCTGAAATGTACTATACACAAGAAGCCATTTATTATTATTATAAATATTTTTCAAGTGTATGGTATACCTTCTCAAACAAATTAATGCTTCAGAAGAAATTCAAGGTAAAACTTATCTTAATTTATGCTAGTTTATTGCCAAATTTACAAACACTGTCTTGGTAACCGATATCTATTGCGTTTTCCTCCTGAGTTGCTAATGAGTTTGAAAAAATATTTATTTAAATATTGATTGTTATATGTGATAATATTACACTGAGCTCACTCTTAGCTAAAATATTAAATTTAATATTTATGAAAAACAGTTTATGGTTAGCACATTGCTATAACTGCTTGTAACATCTAGGAAATACTGAAAACTACAAGAAAAATTACTCTAAACCATTTAAAAACTAATGCTGTTTTGGATTTTCTAATTATATGTACATGTACTTACTGGCCAAGGCAATTATGTTAGCAAAGACTTTTTCATATTGTATATATATTGAAAAATATTTCCATTGCAGTATATTAAAGTCAGTCACTTTACAAAATTTTAAAACTCAATGCTGAGCCTTGGTTTAGCACTAACTAGAAGACTATTTAATTAAAACCAATAAATGAGTGAATGACTTTTAACATACGTGAGTACATCTGTACTTCTTATTACTATAAGCTTACCGCTTAATGGCAACATTTTCGCCCGTTTCACAGTTCCTCGCCAATGTTACCGACCCATACGTTCCATCGCCCAAAGACTTGATAGTCTGATAACGCTTCATTGCAAAGCTTTTAACACAGCACTGGCTAAGTGGTGGTGGGCGAGACTTGACAACGATGGCAAATTTATAGTGAACTTTCCATTCGATTTACAATCATGTCACATCGCAATGAAATTAGAACCAAACCGAGTTTCCAGGCCATACTACAAAAAATAAAAGCAATAACACACAACTGAAACACTTTCTCTTAAGCCGTTTACTCGTTAAGTCAACACTTCATCCGAACTATCAAAAATCCCTATTGTTATGGCGATTCAACCGTGATGAAAGCCCGCAAATAACATATCATTATTTACACACTTCATGCACGTCTGACTAGGGATTTGAACGGGAAATAAGTGAATAAACGTATATATTTCGCATACCTGTTAACTACGAAAGCCTTTACATCTGTAAAACGCGTTACTTGTAACCAAGAAACAATTCAAAATCAACACGAACTGTTGTTTCCTTCCAAAATATAATTGCAAATGGCGACCTTACGTGAGTTTTTGTCTCTTTACCCACAATGCGCTTGGTTGCTTAGTAACGCACGAAACAAAAGCCTAGCGTTGAAACACCTGCCGACGTGGCCCGCCCCCCATATTAGGCCAAGAGGCAATGAAGGGCAACGAAACGGGGTGTAGAATTTAGAATTATTTTTAAAAATAATTTTTAAATCGATGACACAACGGTAACAGACGACGGAATGCTAGTCTGAAGAATTAACGTGAGATGCAATTAATCGTTACACGGTAAAGATAGCTGTATATTGAATTTACAACTAGTTAGCATAAAAATTTCCACGCTTCAAGTCAGTTCAGCGCTAGCTTGAGTAAACAGCCGCCACTTCACTGCGCCTCGCAGAAGTCACTTCTGCGAGGGGCCAAGCGAGCGAGAAGTGGCGGCTGTTCACTCAGGCTATGGGCTAGTTCAGCGCATGTTCTGTTCAATAGCGAAGCGCACAGTTACTATTTATAGACCAAAACTCAGACAAACAAGCCGAAATTGAATCTCGAGGGACTCCTAATAATGAGCCATTTTCTTTTGTTGGAAATGCAAGAATAAATTATAAACTCAGACAAACATGAATTTGACGTCATGTGTGCGCTTCGCTATTAATAAGCTTGTTACCCTAGGTAGACCACAATGCATTGCAAATTCAAGATGGCGCCGCTATGGTGAAAAGGTCAATTAAGCCGCCTAACACTGTGACGTCATCAAAATGAGTTATGTCGAGCAAAAAGAACTAGGAACTAGTCTGCATACAATCCCGTGGTGTTGAACACGTCACATCATCACCTCGAGTAGGTACACATGCACGCAGGTGCATACACTTGAAATCTTAGGAAAAAGTCATTTCGAATATATGATATAATTAAGAATCTCTTTGTTAAACGTAAATTACACTAGAAAGCAGAATAATTTTAAGTACAAGTGTTTGGTTTGTAGTCAAAGCTGGGATAGCGCATGTTGGCGATAATAAACTAAGAGTGGTAGTATATTAGATCCACAAAACATAAGTCTTTCAGAAAGGGGCAGTCTGTAAAATTACCTGCACGAAATTGATACATGTATATCGGCAGCACGATATACGAAAGACGCACGACAGAATAAAAGAACACCTGAACACGACGTACGACAGCATAATCTGTCTACAAACACTTATAGCTGCCTGCCAGAGCACAAACGACAAACAAGAACATACAAATGAACATTATAGCGAGAAACAGAGACACCGTCAAGATCACATCAGTAAAAAAAGACCAAGGATCAACTCGCGGGAGGAATGCGCGGAATTAAGGCCCGTTCCAAACGCCGCTCTTCTCATGCGCCGAACCTAATGCAAATCAGCATAAACAAAGGATTTAGGTCATTATCATTAGGTTCGGCACATAAGAAGAGCGGCGTTTGGAACAGGCCTTAGAGACCTTTTCTTCTAAACATACTTTTTCCATGTTTTATTTACCTCATCAGTATTCTATTCTCTCATTATAGTTTATTTACTTTTATAATTTATTCACATAATTTATTAGTTTTCATTGTTGTGTATATATATTTGGAAGTAATATTTAAAACACGAGCAGGAGTGTTTTATCAGATTTAAAACCACGAGGGCGCAGCCCGAGTGTTTTAGATCTGATAAAACACGTGATGCGAGTGTTTCGAATGACTTCAAAAACGATTCGTTATTGGATGTTATGTTCATTAGTATTCTTTATATAAAATTGTATCTTCATTAGTATTCTTTATATAAAATTGTATGTTCATTAGTATTCTTTATATAAAATTGTATGTTCATTAGTATTCTTTATATAAAATTGTATGTTCATTAGTATTCTTTATATAAAATTATATATTCATTAGTATTCTTTCTGACGTCAAGAACTTTTATCAGGTATAAAACCACGGACATGGTACTGATTTCCTTTGTGTTTTCCTCATGAATTATCAATGATTTTTTGAATACTTTTTAACGCCACAAGATCCCAGCCCTGATGATGTCGTAGAACGACGAAAGCTACGGCACGCTACAAACAACAGCCGCAATCTTGCATGCATGCATGGCCTCAATTGATTTTAAATAGATATTTTTAATAAATACTCTAGAACCTTTCAACGTTTTTACCATGCTGCTGAAGGACAACTTCCTACGATAAGTCTTTACTTTAATATTAGGGGCTTTAAGCCTGGTTTCCATATAGCCGTAAGAGCCGGCGGCATGGCTGCGGCAAGGGGCGATGGACCAATCATAGACAGTGTTGAATTAGCTAGCAATAAAAAGCTGTAAGCGATTGGACCATTGCCTCTTGCCGCAGCCTGCCGCCGGCTCTTACAGCTATATGGAAACCAGGCTTTAGATGCTAGGACGACGACGGCGGTTAAAACGCAAGATAAGTTTTACAATTTAAAGAAGTCACGGTTAACTATTATATTTGGTATTTGAAGTTAGTTTAATGACTTTCAAAACGCCCCAGTATTGCTAAAATGATTGTGATGTCCGTATCACTCAATGGATCAAGTCAATCTCAAGCAACGGTTCTCATCTTTTGGCCGTTGACGTCGTCCTGAAAACGTGAAAATGCTCGAAGTGCATGGCGTTGTATAAAGAACGAGGACGGTGTTAAGATTACTCTTGGGTCTAAAAATTATTCATTCTCTTTGTTTTGCAAAAATAATTCTTTTGTTTATAGGACGTCGTCGTTGAGGTTGACGTCGTAGATCTTAAAAGTCCCTATACATCCTACTTGCACATAGCAGTGATACAATGTCGTAACCTGAATGTCAGGCCTTTATTTTTCTCGCCTTCTCGCTCGCCCGCACCTCTGCCCGCGCGGCCGAGTTTGCGGAAGGCGGGAAATAAAGGCCTGACATTCAGGTTAACAATGCCGTAGTCTCATAGATGGAACTCAACCTACGTTCAACTGACTATCCGAGTCCCAGCAGTTCAAAACACCATCGTTCCCAAGCTATTGTCCTCTGTGGCTAGAGCGTCTACCACCGGGATCAGAAGGTCGTGGATTCGAGTCCTGCTTGGAAACTAAACAGCTCGAAGAACATTGACACCCAAGATCTTAATCATTGTGGCTTATATGTCGCTAAGTAGCATATACAGGAGCACGGGTGGCGCGTGCTGTTAGGGCGCTGCCTCTCACCAATAGTTAAGCCCGGTTGGACGGGGTTAGTACTTGGATGGGTGACCGTTTGGGAACAGCCCCGTTCTCGAGCTTGGACCATGCGAGTAGAGTTTAGTTGGTCTCTCCTGTGCTCCGAGGGTTTTTCACCGGGTTCTCCGGTTTTCCTCCCTCCGCAAAATCAACACCATCTGGGATAGGAGTGGCGCCCACCCCTGCCTTAGGGTAGCAGCTAAACGAAAGAGGGGCCTTCGGCTCCTCCAACTGCGGTCGACCTGTATGTATATGTAGCATACGAAGATTGCTAAAGAGCAAAGCGAAAAGATGGTAGACTGCCGAGAATAGTTTTGATAACGAAATACCGACGTTTCGAGCTAGATTCAGAGCCCTACTCTGATGAAAGGCTCCGCTCGAAACGTCAGTATTTCGTTATCAAAAGTATACTCGACAGTTTACCACCTTTTCGCTTTGCTCTGTCTAAAAACACTGCCTACGTAGCACTCTACCTTTTTAACGATTGGGTAAAGTGTCCGCGCGCAGGTTTCACTGTCGCATGCGTGTACCCGGCCTAATCACTGATCTCTATATAAACTGCATGGATAGGGCATTCCCTATGGCCAGCAGTCAAACATTTCGTGCCAGTCGCCGCCATCTTACGTAGTGGAACATATGACGCATTGCGGCCTTAGAACTTGTTCCCAATCCCAAAGTTGACTGGCATAAGCAATCCTGACGTCAGCACGCTCAGATTATCCGGGGGGAGGAATATTAACTACTCTGTGCCGGGGGAGTCGGAAAAGCCGTAAAGCAAACAACAGATGCCGGTTCGTTTAGTTTTCACTGTTTAACAACAAATACAGTCAAAAGATGGCAAGTACACAACACGAGATATTGTTAAGGCATAAATATTATTATAAAAGGTACAATTCAAGACTTGGAATTGAATTCTTCGTAGATTTTATAGTCTGTTTTTCATTTTATATTATCGTGAAGTTTCTTCGTTTTCGGCACTGAAGAAAAACAACGAAATTTAAAGGTTTTACATAATTATTTTTGTCTGTTTTCAATCTACGAAAGCTTATGAACTTCAGTGTCAGCCATTTTGGGTAGTGGTCACGTCATCACACAACTGGCACGCTAAATCCGGCCTCATGCCCCATCCAGTTTTATTGAGATCAGTGGGCCTAATGCGCAAAAGTAGTAAACACTATACTGACTATAGCTACGCCACTAATTTAGCCTGCGCGCAGACTACCACTAATTACGCCCGCGCGATTGACATCGTAGGCTGTGTCTGAATAGCTGCCTTGTTTTCGCTTTTCAGAACATTTCCGCAGCACCTGGGCTCCCAAATCGATTGTCATAACATCCGTTGGGAACCCCGCGCGCAGGCCAGCTGATCCGGAAACTGGGCAGAGGCTGACGTGCAGACTGATGTACGTAGGCATGACGTCAGAGCTTTCCAAGCTGCTTATGATCTTCCATCGATCCGGAGGGTCTTTTTCGTCACCCACGTCAATATTTTAACAGCTTCTGGACCAAGTACTCTAAGTACTTCACAAGCCCATCCTGGTTGGGGATCTTCGCCTATTGACAGTAGAGCCTCAACTCAAAGATTCGCTTCTGTTCGTGTCGAGTAGTTACCCCGAGTTAACAACAGGACAACGCTGTTAAACTAGTTGTTTTTATCTCGAAACAGACGTTTTACGTCAATGGGAAATCCAGATCCGATGTTCCCGATTTCCATCACGGCCAGTCACCTGGTTTCAATCACGCAATCGAGGGGGGGGGGGGGGGTGTGGGGGGAGATAGCGATGAGTCTCAAGAGGCACTCCATTTTAGCTGAATATTTACATAATTTTTTTTTGCCTTGAACCAATTATCCTGCAATTTCGGGACCTATCAAATAACCATCTCTGCTCGTTTTAGCATTCTTCCGTTGTAAAAGCAAACAAGCGCTGCAAAAGAGACAATCACGTTTCCCCCTCTTTCATCAACAAACTATTTCTTTAAAACAACAAGAAAAATACGACCCAAAAAGGGGTTTCTCGTCCCCTTCTCTGTGACAGCACTGGCGTTTGTCGATCAAGTACGCAGCCCAAACGGTGGCAGCATGGCACGGAATCTAACGGGCCTTCTGGTTTCTGTCAGGTTTTCGCGCGGCTTCGATGGTTTAGATTAGGCGAGTAATCGGAAGAAAGTCGAGACGCGGGTATATTTTGTCAAGCACAGGTGTGCTGAGTTCAAACTATCCCGACAGCCCCGCATGTTGATCTGAAATTCATGACACGCGTCTTGCTTATTTTCCTATCTGGTTCATTTCTCTCGACATGGCGTTGTTTTCATGACGAAAGGGTAAATAAACTTAAAGATAAGACGACTTAAGGCAGACACCGACTTCAAGAAGTCATTTGCACATCTGACCCAACGCAAGCAATTTGCCATTTGGAATCGAGCGTTGAACGTACTCGGAGACCACTGGACCATACCTTGCACAACGACACTCGCAGGTCTGCTTTAGCATACTTCAGCACCGAAGGTAAGTGAATAGTTCGACTATCCCAAGTAGTTGCCAGTTGATTGGCATTTTTACTTTGCGTGACAAGCTTACAGAACGTACTAAATTTGTACATTTAAAACACTAACTGTAGCCGCTAGGGGCACATTGAACGCTCATCATCGCTCGGAATCAGAAAACGGAGTTGATTAACCTTAAAAGCATCTTTGCAAACCCCCGTTCTTAATCTTCGTGTTAAGTTCCGAATTGGACGATCACCTCTTAGTCATCTATGCTTTTGGCTCGTTGAACATTTCTGTGACGGTATGCATATCTTTTAGATCGATCAGCCTCGTTACATGTTCGTCCCAGCGTGAACAATTGCTTTTGGTTTGTCAGCAAAGTTCCACAGCTGTTTCCGTATTTGAAAAACACAAGTTCTGATTTAGCTAACACCGAGAAGACCACGTCCAACGCCGCTCACGAGATCTTCACTCAAACGCCAGACCACGAAGTTCCGAATTATGAAACCAACGTACACGACTTCACGCAACGGAAATCCCTGCGACAGACGGAGGAACCGTTCGGCGATGCGTCGTGCGCACGGCCGCACGATACGCGAGGCGATAGCACCAGCCAACAACCGCGGTAGCAGCATTTCGGATTATATCCAAAAGCTCAAACAAATGGTCCCGACGATCCGTACGGACGAAAAACTCGACCAATTCGAAGTCCTACAACGCGTGATCGAGTACATCCAGATACTGGAAGAGGCGTTGGGAATTACAGTCAACCCCGAGTGTTCAACGGTGGTTCCCTGTAGCGAGGCAGCACATATGCAAAAGTGATGCGGCGAGATTTTTTTCTCGATTTTCAAAACAAGATATTGAGGTAATAAAAGCATGCGCCGTTTGTCTCTGTACGCAAAATAACTAGAAGTCCTAAATCGGGATAAAAGCGATACTATTACCTTTAAGCTAGCTAGGAATCGCAAGATTAGGCCGTGATTGGGTGTTAGATATATAATGGGTTAACTGGGCATTGTGATGCCAATGTGAAAGCTTTTTTGCTGCTGATAAGTCTGATAACGCACGAACATAGTCAGATGGCAACAAACCATGCTTTCTTTCATTCATTTTCCTGTCATCGTTAGCAGTGAAATGCGTTTAGACACGTTCGGTATTTTTAGGAGGCTCGCATGCCTTGAAGTGGTTTCGGATTAAATTAAGACCTGCCTTTCCCGTTCCCAATATAAACATTTGGATACTGATGCGTGCAGAATGGTCGTTCATATCCTCAGAGCAGCTTGCAAAGATATAGACAAGCGCTATTCTGGTCATCGAGAAGTTATCTATAGAATAAAACACCGCGTGTTTTCCTATAGTCCGCAATTGTTTTTTAAAGTTTGCAAAGTGAGTTGTATTTGCTAATGGAATCTTTATAGTCTATATATAGAGATGGATATATGTTAGCTAGGAGATTGGATAATTGACTGTAAATGTTCTTTGGACTATATTTTATTCAGAGTTTCCAGAAAAATTTCTGACTTCCCAAGCGGGACTCGAACCCACAACCTGATCGCCAGCAATTCTGGCTCCCAGATCATTTTGCCCAGCTTCTGAGTTCTGGCTTCTGAGTTCTGGTAAGTAAAAGCTTACGGGTATACCGATAAAAAGACGTTGATGCGGTTTTACCGCCTTTCCTGCCTGAACTGGCAAAAAACGGACCCCTATACTACATAAATTTACTGTCTAACGCAATATAAGATTTTGTATAAAGAGCTTTTATACATGGCTTGAAACGCCAGATCAACATGATCAGTTTAATTTGAATTTACAATCAATTTCCTTATACATTGGTCGAATCTGTTAGCGGACTAAGGATTATGTTTACTGGATTTAAATTAACTAATCCCACGGCATCTTAATTAATTTATTGTTTAATTCTATAACGAGAAACAACAAGTGATTAACCCATTCCTATATACTTGAGCTGGCCAAAAACGGTCTCTTTATTGTGTTACTTTGTCTAATGCCAGACAATTTTACTCATCAAAGAGAGAACCCTCAGACATCCTAGGCAGCAATGCACGCTTAACACGTGATCAACCCATTCCTACTTGAGCTGGCCAAAAACAGCCGTTTAAGCAATATATCATACACGAGGAGGAGTGTTTCATCAGGATATCCAAACAATGCACCGAGACGTTTGTTGAAAACCGAGGCGAAGCCGAGGTTTTTTAACAAACTTCGAGGTGTTTGGATATCCTGATGAGACACTCCTCCGAGTGTATGATATAGCATCTCAAACAAATCAGTATTTTAAGAGAAAATCAAGATGAAAGTTTCCTTAATTTATGTAATTTCTTCCTCCGATATCCAAACCACAGACACGGGACTGATTTCCTTCGTGTTTTCTTCATGAATTATTAATGATTTGAGATGCCCTAATCAAACGAGAACGCAAGTCATCGCAAGTTGGCAGTCACGCTATCTCAGCCAGCCGCTCTGAATAATTTCCCGAAAATATTATGAACCGTGACAAAGTTACATGTAAAACTTGTTTAAAACATTCATGAAACCTTTATTTTGTTAATTTGGGTGTTCGAACGACCGCCACAGAAATTTGTGACTGCCAACTTGCAATGCCACCTCTAACACCATACAATTTTACTGGTCAAAAGGTGAACCCGCAGACATGCTAGCCAGCAATGGGTTAAAGATCCAATAGTTTCCAAAAATCTTTATCACGTCTTCATTTGGCCATGCAGGAAATTGGTAAAGAATGCCATGCAAGCAGAATCAGACATGGCAATAACGCGCCATACTTACTATATAATTGCGTTCAACACGCGTGCAACCATAAGGAAGGAATTAAACTATATTAAAGAGGTTTTAACAAGTAGTATTAATCGCTATCCTAACAACCCTAAAATTATCCATCGCCACTTGATGATTACACATTGAAACTTCTTGAACTGGTTAACGCCGATTTTTGAAAGTCACGCTGTGTTTTGGACGCTGCCGTTTATATGGCATGGAAACGAGCCAGCCCAAATGCGCGAGCTCAATCTATTTCATCCTCAACCCCTTCCCCTTCAGCATATCCTCCTACCTAGAATTACCAATAATTGTTAATTTTAAAAAACTAATTCCCAACCCACACCACAACCCCCCTAACCACAACATACCACCTCTCATACCCTCTAAAGCTAACCACAACATACCACCTCTCATACTGTGTTAAAGTTTAACATCCCGCATGTGGGACAGAAAATTACCTACAATTACCAATTATTGGTAATTCAAGGCCGTTTCACACTTTCTTACTAAGGTAGGAGGACATGTTGTCCCCTTTGTTAATGTTGAAAAGCTTTATCAGTTTAAACCTTTTGCAACTGAAGAGAAAAGAAATATTACTAACTGAACAACATTGATGAGGGGTGCATATATTAAGTTTCGTAAAAATATTGTCTGAGATTGTAGCCGGCTTTGGCGCGAGATTGAGTGTTTCGCGAGAGATCGAAATGAGGAATCAGAGAAGAGGTAGACAATTCAAGTTTGGTTTATTGATAGTTAAGGTTAAAATTGGTTTTGCGAACGGACTAGTACCCATGCGCTAGAAAAAAGCGGCGCTGTTAGCGAGCGTGCATGGGAATCCCGGCAAACTTCAAAGCGGTCAACAATCGAATTACAATTCATGTTGAAAGGCACTGTAGGTGCACAAAATCCTTTGTTTTAGCTTTATCAATATTTAAACAGTACGGTTGAGCGATTGAAGACAAATGTTGCTATTGGGTGATTGCTTCATTATACAGAAAACACAATATGTCCAATAACCGTGAAAGTTCCATAAACCTGAACAAAAACGTAAAACAATGACTTTTCTCGAGCTTCCAAACCATGTTTATTTTCTATTAACTACTATGGTTACAGCAATTAGTAGTGTAGCCAGACAATTGTGACGGTATGCATAGAAGGGTATTTCCTGAATTTTGAGGCCACTGTTCTCATATTTTTGGCTACGGCGTCGAACTCGATTCGAAGTTTTCAACTTTGGATAAATTCACACAGATTTTCCAATTATTTTCTTAAACTGCAGGGGTATCTTTTTAGACATTAGCTAACTTTTATGAAGAGTATCCCATTGACGAGTGAAAATAACGCTAATTTTTAGCGTGGCCGAAAGTTGCATAAGGAACACTTCCTAATCTCACAGGGGTTTTTT
Source organism: Paragorgia papillata (assembly GCA_035771165.1). Lineage (NCBI taxonomy): Eukaryota > Metazoa > Cnidaria > Anthozoa > Scleralcyonacea > Coralliidae > Paragorgia > Paragorgia papillata. The sequence goes on along the minus strand of JAWNZC010000249.1, from coordinate 144,366 downwards.
TGTTGAGGTCAAGCGGACGGTCCTAGAGGAGCTTGTGCATGGGATGCGCAGTAAAGTTCAATACCACTTGGAGCAATTTTCGGAAGAGTGCTTTCCTTGGTATACCCTGCGAGCAGAGCCTTTCCTTATTTCTTCGCTGAGAGAGAGGAAGAAAAGTAGGCTCTGCTGTATTCGTGTTTGGCTTCGTCCAAGATTTAGGACGAAGTAACCCGTTTAAGACCCGTTTAACCGGTTCTCGTTTTGTTTTCTGCTCTGATTGGGACTGGGTTCGAGATTGTAACCAAGCAACTGACATGCTTGCGCAATGGAAACCAGTCACGAATACAGCAGAGCCTACTTTTCTTCCTCTCTCTCAGCGAAGAAATAAAGAAAAGAAGGCTCTGCTCTCAGGGTATCCTGCATGGTATAGCATGGTTTCTCAATTACAGTATTCATTTACGTTTGTTTTCTCTCAGGTTCTGTGCGAAAGATTGGTTTTCCATGAAATGTGAAGATGCCATATGTTGAAGCAGCAACGTACACAACTATGAAGAAAATTTAAACGCATGTGATCTTTCGTTGCGAACAGAAAAAGAATCCCTTAGTGGACACTGTCACATAGACGACTTATATTGAAATATTGTACAAATCTAATTTAATATGTATCACGGTCCCTAACTATAAGTAAGCGCATGAAGTCCAAAGTGTAAGTAATATCAGTGAATTCTGCAAGACTGATTCTTAGTCATTATATAGCATGAAGTCAAATAATCAAATATAGTGTATTGTGTATAGCGTATATAGATGGTTGCAACAATGGTACAGTATGCGTCATGATTATTATTATGATTATTAAGCCCGGTATACACTGGAGAAAATTTCCGAAACAAGTTACCGAAACACGGTTTCCGAAACAAAAGTTTCCAGTGTATGTTGAAAAGTTCCGAAACTTTGTTTCAGAAACCAAGTTTCCCTGATTAGAACACTGTTCTATTTTTTGAAACAAGTTTCCAAGTTTCGGAAACTTGTTTCAGTGTAGCTATGCCGGAGTACTTTTTTGCGACGCCAGGTTCTTCGGAAGAATATACACAGAAAACATAGTTATGTGAATGTGTGCATATAAGCATTACACAGACGTGAAAAAGACAGCATATCCCACTAAAGCCAGTACAGATATCTTAAGTCCGGCGTTACACTGAAACAAGTTTCCGAAACACATTTTCGAAAAAGTTTCCGAAATTTGTTTCAAAAAATAGAACAGTGTTCTAATCAAGGAAACTTGGTTTCTGAAACGAAGTTTCGGAATTTTTGAAACTTTTGTTTCTAAAACCGTGTTTCGGTAACTTGTTTCGGTAACTTGTTTCGGAAATTTTCTCTAGTGTATACCGGGCTTTACACTGTCGTACACAATTAACCGCATCGCAAGGCCATTTGCTCAGCAAGATTATTATTATTTAATTATTAAGATGTTATTACATAGATGTGAAAAAAACAACGACACGCAGATAGCCTGAAACCAATACAGAAATTTCAGCCTGCCACACACAAGAGTTACAAGCTGCCCTCATAGTCCTCGCTATAGCCCGGCATCATAGTCAATCGAGATATGGTCTGGAAACTCGGCAAACTTCAAAGCGCCTGTAATGAGCTGGGATTTTATGTTGAGCCGTACCTTACACCGTGCACATCCTTTGTTTTAGGTTTATTAATGTTTAAATAGCACGGTTGAGTGATTGAACTGAAACATTGCTATCGGACAATTCGTTCATTATACTAAAATACAATGTGTTCAGTGACCGTGCACCGTGCACAAAAATGCATAAAGGCGAACAAAAAGATAGACCAAAGACTTTAGCTGAGTTTCCAGACCATATCTCGATTGACTATGCCGGCATACACTAGAGAAAATTTCCGAAACAAGTTACCGAAACACGGTTTCCGAAACAAAAGTTTCCAGTGTATGTTGAAAAGTTTCAGAAACCACGTTTTCCTGATTAGAACACTGTTCTATTTTTTGAAACAAGTTTCGGAAACTTGTTTCAGTGTATATCGGGCTTAACTGCCTCGCAAGGCCGTTTGCTCAGCAAGATTCTCTGATATCAAACATGAGATACATGTCTGGCAACCTTGCAAGATAAAATTCTCAGGAAAAGCTAAGTACATGCAAGAGAATCTTGCTGAGCTATATATATATATATATATGTAATATTTATAAACCGCGCAGGAGGGCTTTATCGGATATAAAACACGAGGCGATAGCCGAGTGTTTTAGAGCCGATAAAGCCCGTACTGCAAGGTTTTTAAATGGCTTCTAAAAAGAATCACTTCATACGTTCATTGGCGTAGTAATTTTGAAAATTAAGCTTATCTCAGCCGTTAAAAACCAGCGAGAAACTTAGAGCGAGTCTATATCACATATATAGATCCGATACGCTCATGATTTTTCTTTGTGTTTTCCTCATGAATTATTAATGAATTTTAGAAATATATATATATATTACGGTAATTTATATACAGGGCAGTGACTGCACCTCATCAAGCTGTCAGCTCAGCTCGTGTGCAGAAGGCTAAAGAAAAGCACTGGGTTCCAATTTACAAATATATTCTGAACAAAAACCAGTTATGGATAACTTCTTTGGAAAGTTTTTGTTTTTGACAGTTTTGTTCTTTTTATGTATTTAATTATCCCTTATAAATGTACAATATACTAATTGTTACTTGCCATATGATTTCTTACGATATAATAAAATATACCTGGACAAGAGCTATTTAAACCTTGCATCCGGATTTCAAAGTATGCACAACCTTAGGAAGAACCCAGTTTTAGCAACTCATCAAGCACATCCTGTGACATTTTCTCCAGGTCTGTGATTTTTGCTTTGATTTCTTTTACCTACAAGATGAAAAAGACAAGTAATAACATAGAAAATATAATAAAATGTTGTCTTCTGAACAAAGCTCTCACTTTTTGGAAGATTTTTAACAATTTAATAGAGCAAAGTAAAAGGGCTGTTTTTTTACCATCTCACCCATCAATAGATTAAACCATTTCTACTTGAGCTAGCCAAAATTGTCCCCTGTATTTTTTACTCTGCCTAATGGCAGATGATTAAACTTGTCAAAGCAATTCTTAGATTTCAATCATGTGACTTTTTGCTTGAGATTTCATTCCAGATTTCATTCCAGATGGTGGTCAGACAAAATCAAATTAGATCTATTTGTACAACCTGTATGGCATTTTCTAACACGAACGTAAACAACTATAGAGTATCATTCAAGATCATGTAAATATTTTAAAATAATAGTTGACCTTCCCTTTTACTATTGATGACAATCTGGATAGATAAAACGGAAGTGATGTCATGTCAAAGTAAAAAAATTAGTCAATTTAGATCTGGAAACTCAGCAAACTTCAAAGCCCTTATAATGAGCTGTGATTTTCTGTTGAGATGGTCCTCACCGTGCACAAATCTTTTGTTTTTCACTTATTGATATTCCAATAACACAGCTGAGTGATAGCTCAAACACTGTTATTGGATCATTGCTTCATTATACCAAAAATACATTGTTCTCACAGTACAAGTTTGCATAAACATGAACAAAAAGATAGAAGACCTTCGCTGAGTTTCCAGACCATAATTATTTCTCTCAATGCATGACTATGCCCAGGGGGTTGGGTACTCTCGTATATAAGGGATTATGGGTAGCCACCCTATAAGATATGATTTTCGAGCTACAGGGGTCTGGGATAGGGTGTACAAATTGTCCATTTTGAGACAGGGTATGGATGCCGATGTGACACCAGTGCTGGGATAGCTAGAGTATTGATTTTTTTAGTTTAGGTCTGGGATAGGTTATGAAAAATTGCCTTTTTAGGTCTGGGATAGGGTCAGTATTTTGAGGTTGCAGTGGCACAACCCTACCCAAAAATTGCCAGAGTACCCCCTACCCCAGGTGACTATGTCAAAACATGAGAACCCTAGCTCAAACATCCTAGACAGCAATGGATTAAAGAAGCATTTTAAACTGGCTTACTACTCTGTTTTGTTGACTTGCAGTTTCCATTTTGATATATTCTTCCAAGGTAAGTTCAGCTTGTGGTTTGCCTTTCTTTGCAAAAGCACAAGTCGCAGAGTGTGAAATGTGCTCAGCCCTGCATGAAAATAGCATTAAGAAATATCAGGATAGCCTGGATATGTCACATACAGACTTCTCAAATCCAAATAAGGCAAGTAGTACTGTATCTGTGCCCAACCACATGCATAATTTAATCAGTTTCCCCCTTTTATCCCCCCCCCCCCCCCCCAAAAAAAAACAACCCACAAAAAAAACTGGTTAATTAATACATAGTATAAACCATATAGGGATGTGTTGCACCATTAAAATACTGTTATGGGGTAATACTGCAGTTCTTGGAGTGGTGAAACTGGTGTAAATAAACGTAATTTGACATTTGAACAAGAGATTAACTCATGTTTGACTGCATGGTTTAGCAAGGCACACCTTCATTAGTCCCAGACTTGTTCCAGTTTTATATACATGTAAATAAATGAAAACATATGCTATGCATGTTTTGTTCATTCTTGGTTATACCCAGTACCATGGTGGTTATTAACCATCTATGTATTTATATATTAGGCTAATAGTTGGTGTGATATCTGACAACATTACTGAGTCATTGTAGATCATGATATATCTGGTGATCCAGTTAAATGTTATATTTATGCATTTGTAATTTTATAATAGGTTTATATTTCACACTTATATATAATTTTTAATGTATTTTAATATATATATATATATATAATATTTAAATAGTGAAATAAAAGTAGCGTGCTGCGTAGGCAGTGTAGAAACAACAATCGAAATATAGTAAGGTTAGATACACTGCCTGAAACAGAGAACGTAGGAGTCTAACATTTCGAGACGAAGGGCCTTTGCTTGAAACATTAGACTCCTACGTTCTCTGTTTCGGCAGTATATCTAACCTTACTAAATTTCGATTGTTATATAATATTTAGCTTGTAGTTAGACTTGTAGATGAAGAATCACTTTGCATATAGTTAGGTTACTTATTGTAACCTAACTATATGCAAAGTGATTCTTCATCATTATCATTTAATATTATCATTATCGTTATCATTACATGTATTACTATTACTCTTACTATTATTACTATCACTACTACTGTATTACTATCATTATTACTATCACTATTATTATTTAATACTACTACTATTATTATTATTACTATTATTGCTATTATTATTGCTATTATTATTTTATTAAATACTTTTTATACTATTATAATAATTGTGGTATACAGTCAAAACGAATAAAATTGTATCCAGCACATCCCTAAATAAAAGCCATCTGATCTACTTAATACTAACCATGGATCATCTGTAGGCTCCCAACCTTCTAACTCCTTAAAACACACATAACAACGCACCAAATCAGGGCAGGCATCAGTAGCACAAGAATAAAATCCAGACTCTGCCATCTACAAATGGTATAAACAAAGATCTATAGATCTCATGGAGCGATTATAGAATACCCCGCCACTTTCTGAAATCGAACCAACTGCTACTATGGAATATTACGGCTTGCAGTCACCTCATTTGTATTTTGTACATGTAATTTGTAAATAGAAACTATTTATAAATATAGCAAATTGGCCAAAAAAGAAATGCTCAATTATTCATTTAAAATACCTAAAGATCTTACCTTTTTAGCAGTGCAAATTCCTTCCTGTCCTTCATCCTCGAACGGCCAATTTTTAAACGAAGCCAAACGATTTTCTTCCAAACACATTTCATAGTCGTCTTTGTCGGCCATTTTGAATTGATCCCGCCAAAAAAGAAAAAATCGCGAAGGTCCTGGGAACGAAAACGAAATTCCCAGTCTCCTTGACCGCGCTTTAACCGGAAGTTGTCATATTTTGACGTTACCTGTCGGAATCTGATTGGCTGGCCGAAGTGTTCCCGAAGGCAATGTAACAAAGGAAAGTTGTCACGATTGATCAACGAACGGGATCAAACCACTGGGATCAAACACTAAGGAAATTTACTCAAAAGTTGAAGTAAGATATAGGAACTATGGCTAATATTTCAGAAGCTTTAAATGTTACTGCCAATGAAACGGCGAAAAATGTAACTGGACGAGCGGCAGCTACACCGGAGGGGCTAGCTATGGCCTATTCCAGTTTGATCATCATGGCAGTCACACCGATCTTTTTTGGATCTTTTCGTTCTGTCCTCCATTACAGACGACAAAAGGTGTTTATTTTGATTTTGTTTTGAGGAGTGTTGTGCTTTCTAGCTAGATGGATTAAAGTTTGGAAATTTTGGTTTTCTTTTAAAATAGTAAACCCCTTTGTTTTGGTTATTAAATGTTTTGAAAAAGAAAACTGTCTACGCTCATCAACTAGATTCAAGGACACGTGGACTTTAGATTTCTACTTCCTAAAATTTAAAAGCTTTAATTTTAGAAATTGCTTTAGCTTTTAATCTTTGTACTTTGAATTTATAGTTAACAGTAATACATATACTCAAAAGTTGTACGTGTACAGTAATGTGAGTAGTTTATATTTTATAGTCCAACTGAAGTCGCAAGTCACTCAATTCTATATCTGTTTATATTTCTCACTGGCCTCGGATAGCAGCTTCAGGCTGAAATTAAGAATTTATTTATATAAGAATATAAGAACCTATCCCAGGCTGATTTGGTAAAATGTAGGTTCTTGTTAGCGGGTTTTTACTGTATTAAAAAAGTAGAGTGCTACGTAGGCAGTGTTTTAGATAGAGTGAAGTGAAAAGATGGTAAACTTCACTGAGTCTCTGATGAAGGGCTCTGCTCGAAACATTGGTATTTTGTTATAAAAGCTATTCTCTACAGTTTACCGTCTTTTCACCTTTTTTCACTTCTTTTACATGGATATGCATTTCACATGTATGTAGGTGAATGCTATCTATTTTTAGTTTATAAACAACCTGTTCAATTCCAAACATGACACCCGGGCTGTTAATCAGAGAGAAACTCCTCACTATAAGACATGTATGACTGGTTTCTACTTTCTAGGGAGGCTGCAAATAAAATGTCATTTATGATAATTTTACTATTACTGTTAGAAAGCAGTATAATGATTGATCAATGATCAACCGCTGCAATAATATATTTATAGGTAGTTCACAATTTGTTCACCATCCCTGATAGTCCAGTTCCACTTTCCCTCCGACATACCTGATTGAATAATTATACTCAAATAGAGTGATGTGATTGGAAAATCTTTGTCCAAGGTGGGAAAAAAAGACTAAACTTTATTGGAAAACCTCCTCAATAATAAATTAAGTCAGATAAATCCCTCGAACATCGGGATTTATCTATTACTTAGCATAAATGCACAGGTGATTATAGAAAATTACGCACTGTGATTGGGTTGAGCTACTTTGGACTAATTCTCGATAATCACCTACAGCATTTATTCAAAATTGCCACCAGCAAATTTGTCAATGTGACAGACAAGGAAATTAACAATTTCAAAGAAAATGCTGTTCCTAAAAGTATGAAAATGTGTATTTATACTAAAACAGTTATTCACCTCAGGCTCAGTGAGTATCAGTAAATAATAACCTCAACTTCATCTTGGTTATTATTCACCAATATTCACCTTGCTTTCAGTGAATAATTGTTAAATATAGCACAAAGTGCACAAGGTCAGGTTCGTGCCACTTCTTATCAGAGGCTTTGTACAGCCATGGAAAACTTTTATTAAAAATGTACATGGTGTATATCCAATATATTATCCATTGTATGGTACAAACTTTCTAGTTTGGAAAGAAAGGGGTGCTCAAAAGAAAATTATCCAAATATAATGATTTTTTTTTGTTTTCATAGTAGTAGTATTAAATTACATTCTGTTGTAATTTGTGTAGGAAAATGGTGAAAAGCCTGATAGTATGACTCATAAAGATGCTGCTATGTTTCCTCTTGTGGCTAGTGGTGCTTTACTAGCATTGTACATTGTATTTAAGGTGACTTATAATTTAACTAACTTATCTTACTACCTGTAGTATTTTAGTATTTAAAATGAAACCTACTACAGAGCTTTCAATGAATAAAATACGCCAGCACGATGGATAGCGCTCACCAGAGCAGATTTCACAACTGGGCAGCGCGATTTGTTTTTTCTTGAAAAACAGCGCCGGTTTATGTTGATGACTTCCTGTTACATTTCCTGGGTCAATTTTAACAGTCTATTATCATAAAAATGAACTTCAAACCAATGTTTTAAGTGTCATTTGTGGTTTTCATCTGCACAACTAGCATAAAGTTTGAGATTTTGTAGTGTTTATCCCGATATTGCCGCGCCGGAACATGCAGCGGACGTCCCCGTGAGCAAACGAACGCTATTTTGCATTTTCGCCGATTTCGGCTAGTCCTTTAATAATACGAATATCAATTAAACAATATGCAGCAAGACAATACAGTGCGTCACTGGAGAGTGCAGTTAGCCTGCCACTAGAAACAAACTAAAAAATATTTAATATCTAAACCCGTTAATTTAATAAAACCAAGAACAATTTATCTCCCTGTGATGCCATAATTCGTAAATATGCGTGCATAAAGTTGTTCAAAACCACGCCGCCGGTTTATTGATTTGTTTTTATAAGCTAGACTGTATACTCTTTCACAGAGTAAACAAGAGATATTCCATTATTTTCATATTATATACAACTGAGCATTTATTTACTCCATTTCTAGGCAGTGGAAGATAATCTGCGAGCGCATTTTATGACAAATTACTTATCTGCCAGCGCGATCAAACCCGCTGGCAGAACGAACTGGGGAGCGTGTGGGCGATCGCGCTCGCCTCATTGAAAGCACTGTACTATTAAACTTGTGACCATGCATGGATTGGCCCTGTAGCATTTTACTCTTACTGCATGGGTATATGTAATGCCAGATGATATTTTTTGGTGAAAATCATGAATTATAAAATTTTGAGAAAATTTACTGGTAATTATAATCTCTGTCTTTACCATATATGAAGTGCTAATACATTGTTTAAAAAGACTTACTGTAAGTTGTGCTAGGAAAAAATCCTTTAATTAAAAAATATAAGCCCAGGGCTTACAGTATTATCAGAAGTGTATGTTTCATACAGCATCTTGTTTACAGTATTTTTGTAATTTTTAATAGCTTTTCAACAAAGATTACTTGAATCTTCTCTTGGCTGGATATTTCTTTGTGTTAGGTGCCCTAGCTCTAACTCATTTGTTAAAGTAAGTCCTTGTACTTTAGTGGTTCAATACAGTAACTGTATTATTTGTGAAAGTAATTTAATTTGACCCATTCAGATGTCTGAAATAGTTTAACACCACACAATTTTACTTGTTAAAGGAGACACTTCATATTGGATAGGTTAACAGGCCTATTGTATTATATACAATATTGTATTATACATTACAGTGTAGTGCATTGCATTACATTACATTATATTATATTATATTATACTATATTATACTATATTATAGACAGTCAAAATGTCTACTGTAAATAAACAGAATTTTCATTGATACCAGTACTTACAGTACATTGAAAAGGCTGTCCTGTATGCATACAGTATTATTTTTTACTTCAATATAAATAGTACTAAAAACATGCATATTTCTTCAAGGCCCAATGTTGCACCATTTCTGTCAAGGGTTATTCCCAATGTGCCATACAAGTTGGTATGTACAGAAGGAACTGGAGATAAGAAAACTGGTAAGAAATTAGCTGTTGCTGGTATCATTTTTTGAGTGGTTGTATGTTCAATCAAACTACCCAACTTTGGATTTGTTTTGCCATTTTAGATATAGTGGATTATACGTTTGACCGCATTGATCTTATTTGTTTAACTGCTTCAACTATATTTGGAATTTGGTATCTTGCTAAAAAGGTATATATGTTTAGTGAGTACAATGGAGCCTCACTATAGCATTGCACCATAACAAATTATGCATACTGAACTTGGTGTACCGATTGCTTTTAATCTACCATTTCAGCATTGGATTGCAAATAATATCTTTGGGCTAGCTTTTGCTATTAATGGAGTTGAGCTGCTTCAGTTAAATAGGTATGTCAAATGAATACATTTATATTACTGTAAAGATTTAATAATCTTCCTCCCCCAAAAAAGAACCAACAATCAAACCAAGTTTGTAAAAAGCTCTTTTAAACCAAACATTTGTGTGATAAGACTCTTTAATCAAATATAGTTTCATTAAAATTGTTTTTAATTAATTTGTTTAATAGTGTCCTGACGGGGTGTATATTGCTTGGTGGATTGTTTATTTATGATATTTTTTGGGTACGTTTAGAATAAAAAAGTGCTTGTATCAATATTTATAGTAACCTAGAAAATGTTTCCGAGATTAGATATTTCAAAGGTGTTGCAATATTTAATTTTAGGTATTTGGTACTGATGTTATGGTAACAGTGGCTAAATCTTTTGAAGCACCAATAAAATGTAAGTTTATGTACAGTGTACTAAACATTTTGGCATTCAGCTTGTATTTCCAACTTTTTGTATTATGCAACTCACTGTGACATACAGTAGCACTTAATGATTTTCCAAATACATGTATACTTTTCACAATTACCATTTTTTTATTTGAAAATTCTAAAAGCCAGGTTTCCAGTTTCTGAGAATGCACCATTTTGAGTTGTAACAAGATTTCCAAGCACAAAAACAATATCTTAGAAACCTAGTAAACTGAACATTGAAAAACTGAGCATTGTTTTGGCTTGGCAAATAAGGTCAAAAGGGACATGCATTTACAAGTAGGGAAGAAATTGTTTAATGTTAATTTTCTCTCATTTTCAGTAATTTTCCCAATGGATATTTTGGAGAAAGGGTTTGCTGCTAAGAATTTTGCCATGCTTGGTCTTGGGGATATTGTCATCCCAGGTAAATAAATTGTGGAACGTTTGAGAATGGAGAAAGTCATGCCTTAATCTGATGAAGGGCTCCACTCAAAAAGTCAGTGTTTCATGACTTTCATCACTAAAAATGTCAGCAGTTCACCATCTTTTCACTTTGCTCTACATGTATTTAAATAGTGCCTTTATCTACAGCACTCTACTTTTTTACTACAATTTATTATTACCATACCATAGTAAGGTTGCTAACAGCCTTGCTACAACTTGTTAATCAGATCGGCTGGTCCACAACTTTCCAATCCTATATCACGACTTTTCATGTCCTATATAATTATTATAGTCCTATTTTCCTCTATTTTGCCATCTTGCCCATGCATTGCTTACATACTGCTAATATTCTATTTTCTAGGAATATTTATTGCTCTACTGTTGAGGTTTGATAGCAGGTAAGATAACCCTCTTTTATCTGATTTATTTATCAACATTTGTATACCTAACGGGGTCTGGAGAAATAACAATAGGACTCAATGTTCCTTATACAAGGTTATCCTCCAAATATAGCATTTTGAATGTGAGAAGACTTTCAGTTACAAAAACATCCATACATTGTATCTCAAAAAATTTAAAGGTGACGTACAGTCCATTCTGTGCATGACCGCAATGTGGTCCCCAAAACATGACATTCGTAGATAATTACATGAAGTACTCAGCTCAATGTAAACCGTTAGGAACAACATGGCAGAAAACCAAGCGATTCGGCGAGGATATCTCCTCGGATTTCTTCTATTTCTCCTGAAAATGTTTTGTTTTGGGTACAAGTAATGAATGGGATACAATCTTGAATAAAGTATTAGTATTTTTTTTTGTAAATTTAGATGTAAACATTAGTTTCGTACATGCGCAGAACGGACTGTACATCGCCTTTAAGTAATTTCCTATCAAAATCTTGTTGATGGGTTTACACCATTGTCTAGTTTAATAAAATGAAGAAATATTTCTAACGTTGCATTTCACCTGAACTTTATTTTTAGAAATCTTATCAGTGAAGCCAAACGTCCTATATACTTCTACTTTACCATGGTCGCCTATTTCCTTGGTTTGCTTTTGACGGTATTGATAATGCATGTCTTCAAAGCGGCCCAGCCTGCTTTGCTCTACTTGGTGCCAGCATGTCTCGGTACACCCATACTGCTTGCGTTAGTACGAGGAGAATTAAAAAATCTTTTCACGTGAGTACATTTATAAATCATAAACTGTATTATGTTATTAATTGATAAGATTCAGTCATAGTGCCCTGTTTGGCGTCAAAAACGTCGTTTATACTCTATTCTCTGTGTGAACGAGTATAAAGCACTTTATATATAGCTCAACTGCATTACACAACAATAACAACAGAGTAGGAAGCGGGCATTGGCTCATTCTAGCATCTCATTTATTCACGTATAACGTAAGTCGGACGTGAAGTTTGGCAACTGGTGTGTACAATACCTTCTCAAACTCATTAATAACTCATGAGGAAAACATAATGAATCAGTTACCAAGACGTTGTTGTGAAATGAGGTAATAAACGCCCATAAATTAAGACAAGTTTTACCTCAAATTTCTCTTTAAATACTGATTTGTTTGAGAAGCTATACCATACACTCGAAAGCCGTTTATTATCTGATTTAAAAACACCTCGACGTGAGTTAACCTCGACTATCGCCTCGTTTTTCAACACACTTCTCGGTGTTTTCAAATCAGATAATAAACGGCTTCTCGTGTATGATATATTACGTAACTAATTACAATTTGAAGGCTAGAACTTCTACCTTGTCAAGAGAGAGATGCCGATGAATGGCACCACATGCTATTAGCAAGTCTTAAATACTCTGCACAAGGTATGCCCACGGGATGGGTATAACTACTGTATTGCTCCATTGACTTTTATAGACCGTGTGTAATTCGTAACACTTTAAAGTTAATTTGCTATTGACTCCCCACGAACAGACGAACGAACTCACACTCACAGGCAGAATATAAAGCTGCCACTGCAGTTTATACAAGGTCTCTGAAAAGCTCTAAATTTCTTGAATTCTTTTTTAACGATTTTTTCCACAATTGCAACAACTTTTTTTTCTGTTTATTAATTTAGCTACCAAGATCATACTGAAGAACAGCTTAAAGCTGCTGAATCTAAGGAAAAACCAAACAAACAGAGCGAGGTCAAAGAATCCCCACCGGTCAAAGAATTCCCACCGGTCGAAAACTCCCCACTGGTCGAAAACTCTGAAGATAAGAAATCTTTGTAAAATAGAGACTCGAGAATATACTATAGAAACTCACTACTTGTAGCTAGCGACTTAACTATATATACATGTAGACTACAGACATTAAGACAATTGGCTGGGTAACCGCAACAGCTAGTACCAATTACTGCGGCCCAAAACAAGTACGATTTAACAGTTACTTTAAAAATACATAACGATACCATATACAACATACATTAAATTTACTACGATATCTACTAAAAGCAACACGATGGTGGGTTCATAAGGCTTCGAGCTGTGTTGCATTTTAAACATATGCTTTTCCCATGTTCGTGGGTCGCCTACGTCATATGTTTGGAATTTGGAACAGCTATAGATTTTTCGTGAAGTTTTTTTGTTTTAAACGAGCAGTTTTTTTGTGATGCCAAAGAACATGTTGTCAAGGCGTTGTTTTTGCAATTTTCATAGTAGAGGATGTTAAAATATTACTCGGAAATTGGAATATATTCTTGTGTACAATACCTACCAATTAACGTGGCTGTCATGACGTCACGTGCAACTCCGCAATAAGTCGGTTCGTAATCTCGACTGCGCATCAAAATGACGTGTTCCGCGTCAAACGTCGAGAGAAAACTTATTTCAATTCAAGAATCAGGCTAATTAAGGCCACAGGATTCATTTGCACATTTACACATGCAAATTCGTTATACTGAATTCCCCAGAACACGTCATTTTGATGCGCAGTCGAAAACATTGAAAACTCAGGATTTTACAAAATGGTGTACGCAGAGAACGTCACATTTATTGACTGTGTAAATCTATTTTCCAAAGAAGCACCTCCACAAATTGTCTCTGCGATTTTCCCAGTAAAGACCTACCTAATATGAACGAGTTTTCTGATTGGCTATCAATCTCGTTCCCAGAGCCCAAGCTAAAGGCCGTAACACATTTTGGAATTGCTTTACCCACAATGCTCGATGATGACCACTCCTCCCAACACGATGGATCGCGCAACTATTGTTTAGAAGATGAAGCCAGAATCTGCTTCTACTAAAGCCTGTTATCCACTTCAACCGTATATCGAAACGTAACGTTTTTGTGTCTACTGTCCTTATAGGGTTACGCCGGGTGGTGGTGGGTTATAAAGCCTGGTGCAAACACGACATTTTCATCTAAGCCCGATATGGCAAAATATTTAAGTCGAAAATTCAATATTGGACGACACCGAAGGTCGAGGCTAATATTAAAATTTTAGACTTAAATATTTTCTTCGAAGATGAATCCAATAGGTGTTTTATTATATCGAACAAATAATCGTACAATTGGCAAGTAAATATACCTTGTGCACCTGTCCAAAGGTTGCTGCCTAATATGTAGTTGCCCTGGCACTTGACGCTAATGTAGACATTTGATTGCGAGGGTATAATAATGTCAGGTGTGTTTATTACGTTTTGCCATATGTTAGATGGTAGAATTGTAAGTAATTACTTGTACACGAGTGTGTTCACGTGCGCTTGGAAAGATCAACCAAGCAATTACGTCTAGCACTACCTCGTACCCAGGCGTCTTTTGGGGGGATCTTTTTTGTCGCGCGAAGGGGCTGATGGGAAGAGGGCACTTGAGGCAGGTAAAGTGGCAGGGAGGCCGCAACAGTGTACGCAATAATAGGGACTTTAAGAAAACACAGCGACTACGTGTTTAAACAATATAATTTTGTCAAATTAACAAATAGATTCCATTTTGCCGTTGTCTGTTCAGTTATAGATGCACAGATGACGTCACAACGTGGTAAGAACAAAAAAGTGGCCCACGAGACGCAGTCGAATGGGTTATACGTCCATGTCCTATTTACACGAATTGCCATCCTTAGGTTAGGTTGTGTGTTGGGGTAAGGCTTTCATGAAGTACTTGGGTTTTGTAGGACATGGAATTATTACCGTCGAGTGGGTCACTGATGTTCTTACCACGTTGTGACGTCCTCTGTGCATCTATAACTGAACAGACAACAAAAAAATGGAATCTATTTGTTTTATACAATAAAAATTTAAAAGGTCTTTGTCGAAACTCGTGCCGAAGGAAAAAGGCAAGTCAGCTGACGTGATCTGACGTGACCATGTGTCTGTCCTCTAATAGATCATGGCCAACAACCAATGAAAACACGCATAGCAACCAGGGTATTGTATAATACAAATTATACTATCCCAAGCGTAATCTTCACGTCGTCGTGACTTTGTTGACGACGGTAGAAAAAGCATTTTTACGTTTTGAGGCCTGTTTGATATGGAGGCAAGTTACCCGGCCAGCATTTTGAAGCCAGTGCCAGTCCCTTTGCAGGTAGCTCCCGTGCTTCAAGTTACTTCATTTTCATACTCGCTTTCATATAAACAGAACTACAACGTAAAGTTTATCCCGGCAAACCACATAACTCGGCTGACCGGGTAACTCGCCTCCATATACTGAACAGACCCTAAAAGACAACGCGGAACCCGAGTCACTACAGAAGTTTTAGCAAAGCTTACCCCGTTATCCTCACGACCAACAATTTTTCTTTGAGAATTCCACAAAATACGATTGTGTATCTTGAAATTTGAATATCTACATACAGCACCATTTTCTACCACTATCTAAACTTTCTACCTTTGCGCGCATCAGCAAAAATTAATAAAGCGAAACTGAAAAACACCAAACCCTTTCATGCGCATCGTTGTTGAACAACTTTCTCAGTTTACTCTGTCTAACGCCAGACGATTTTACTCGTCAAGGGGAGAAGTCTCGGAGAGCCATGCGTGAAAGGGTTAACTTGGCTCACGCGAGTGATTAGGATCTCGCATAAACTAAATTTACAAAGAAGAATTGGTTTAGTTTAGATGTAAACAAATCTAAACGTTAATTGAAATCTCCTTTTGCGGCCGAGGAAAGAATTTCGTGACACGAGTCAGCCCAGTATAGCCTATACATGTATATAACTAAGTAGTGGCTATGAACTAAGCTACAATCTTGGACAAAACCTGTTGTTACACTGCCCTCAAAAATCACCCACACTTGAATTAGATGTTTTTTACCACTTTAGCAAGAAAAATCCCCCCCCCCCTGTGCAATGTTGTTCCTAAGCAAGAAACCACTTTTGGTTCAATTTTCTGTGTAGAAATCAACATTGAAAGGGGGGGAGGGGGGGGTAAACAAAAAACACTACATTTAACAAGACTGATGCGATTTTTTTGTTAAGTGTAACAACCGTTTTGTCCAAGATTGTAGGCCGTAAAGCAGATTCGAGACTAGGATTCGGGTTTTTCTTGGCGTTATTGGTATCTCAAAAATATTGTAAGACTCCTTGGAGTTTGAAAAATAATTAATTTTAACTGTCGCGAAAAGGTTGGACCGGTGGCTAAACGAGACGACTCGACTCAAAACACCTTGCTGGAAGAATTTGGAAGTTTATGTGATTGGGAAAAAAAGTAGAGTGCTGCGAATAGGCAGTGTTTTGGATGGAACAAAATTAAAAGGCGGTAAACTGCTGA
This sequence comes from Paragorgia papillata, assembly GCA_035771165.1. Lineage (NCBI taxonomy): Eukaryota > Metazoa > Cnidaria > Anthozoa > Scleralcyonacea > Coralliidae > Paragorgia > Paragorgia papillata. The sequence continues at coordinate 127,694 of JAWNZC010000249.1, read as the reverse complement.
GTTTTTTAAAGCGAAGGCCTTCATCAGAGCGACATGTGACTGATTGAACGAAGGATATAGGCAAGTATTTACGTAAGCTCAATTATGATATCCCAAAAGCTCGAGTGCATCATGATGGTTATACAAACACGGGCCGTCCAATATTTGTTTTATGAAAATAAGATTAACGGACATGCACCGTGACGATATAAACACTGTAATTGACCAATCACAACGTGCGAAATATATACAACTTATTTTATAATTTATAATACTATACTATTGTATAAAACTGCCCAGATGCCAACGATCTCTCTCTTGTTAAGTGAATGAAGTTCAGTGCAGTTTTTACGGACTGTGTACTGAAGAACTAATTCTAAACTCTATCAGGGGATCCCTTTTCAGATCGATCTCGACAAAACGTGAGTGAAATGATTATATTATTCTATATCCTTATTAAGAAATATTGTATTAGATAATCGTCAATTATACTCTCGTAGAATTGTCAGTTTAGAAAATTCTTCAAAGCCACTATACTGCTTACATCTTTAACATTTTCCACGAAAGAGAATACCACCGAAAAAGTTTCTCATTGATTAAGTTTGTTCGCATATAATCGCTATCTAATAATCGGAAAGATGTAATGTTATATTAAAGTTAAATTTAGTAAAATGTTTTGGCCATTATGTTATATTCGGTTCTCAATTTGTTGACGATGTATATCGTCTATATATCAGTTGGCCGAGTTGGGATTTGAAGCCTTGATCAGTGTATGAAATTACAGTGGGAAGGTTCCCACTTCCGCTTCTGTAGTTTGTTGTGTATTACTGTACTTCTATAGCCGCTATACTGAAGCGTTATTGCCGAAAAATGTGAACTGAAATTATAATTTAGCTTTCATGAAATTTAATCATAATATAACGAATGTTTCTCCCAAATCGATACCAACAAACAAATATAAATCAAGAATATATAGTGAAATAAAAGTAGCGTGCTGCGTAGGCAGTGTAGAAACAACAATCGAAATATAGTAAGGTTAGATCATGGATAGTAACGTTTCAAATGATTTTATCGCCTTACAAACCTGCCTAAGCCACAATCGAGCGTTCGGGGTAAGCGTTGTTGATCTTTGTTTTGATGATTCCTGTGTTGTTTTGAAGAAACTGGCGTCCCCAAATTGTGCTTTGTTTTGCTCGGAATTTGGGATGCATATTTTAACTGGTAAACCTTGATATCTTCTTTTAAAATGAGTAAGAATAGACGGGCATTTTGTCGTATTGTGGCTTTGTCGTATTTACAGACAATTCGATTATCATTTTAGGCTGTACTAATCCCAAACTTTGAATATACTCGGGTTTTTTAAGCTTGTCAATTGCAACCAGGTTGCAATATTTTTCTCACGTTTCTGTAACAGCTACAGAAATACAGTAATGCATGCACAACAAACTACAGAAGCAAGGTGGGAAGGTATTTCCATTTTGACTGTAAAGTCGTCGCAATTCTCGCTCTCGTTTGCTAATCACTGTAACATTCTCATCAATGATCAATTTGAACTCTTTAAGTTTCTTATATAGACAGCGTGTAATTTCCAAGTCTTTTAGATCAAATTGAAAAGGTGCAGTAAACTGTCGAGATTCGTTATCAAAACTAATTTTCTTCCACGTTTCATCTATCCTAAACAATGCCTATATGTGCAGCACGTATCTACTCTTTGACAATTGTCATAATTAATTATATGGACTGTTTAGATTCTGGCTGATTCGTGCCACGAAATTCTTTCCTCGGCCGAAAAGGACATTTCAATTAACGTTATAGGATTAGTTTACATCTAAACTAAACCAATTCTGCTTTGTAAATTTAGTTTATGCAAGTTTCGAAGCCACAGTACGGCCCAAGATCGTGCTTGTACTATTATTTCTTGTTAATTTTCATCTTGTGTTTATATGAGAGCCGAGCCAGCCCGCCTAGCGAGATCTCGTTTACCCGGGCTGGGTTTTCCCCATGTAAACACGATTGACCGGGCTAGCTCGCCCACTCGGGTTGGCATGCATTAAAAGCTTCGTACACGCGACAAAACAAATGTTATCAACTTTTTTCGACATATTAACAATTCACATGTTCTGCTTGTTCATGTACAGTTCATATTTAAAACAATAAGACTTCGTGTCTTACCAGAACTGATAAATTACGCAATTAACACAACACTATCACAGACCAAATTTGTTTAAGGGTTTTTCTATAGATGATGTATTTAGTTTATAGCTGCACATGGGTTGATACCAGTCGGTACCTTTGTACCAGCTGATCCATTTCTTGCAGGGTAAATAAAGATTTAATTAATAAAACAATTTCATATAATAAGTATATAATTTGAATATTCTCTTATTTGCGTCATAATAAGCTTTTCTCGCCTCGTTTGTGTTTTCCTCGTTTGTGTTTTCCGCGTTTAAAATAATTTCCGCTTAACCATATCTGATAACGAGGTCAGATGTACACTTATGTCGGCGGCCATTTATGAAAACGATCTATTATATAGTTAACAAAATTCGATCTCGAATTGTCTTCCTGGAATATATAACGGATGATAAAACCTGTTGCCAATGGAACATTGCCTTGAGCAGTATTAAAGTGAGTACCTATAATATTTATGACTAAATGATATATCTTACTCAACGAGTTGCTTTATATTAGAGACCTATAGCTATAAGAGACGTAAGACGCGGTACTCTATTGGCGATATTACACACTTTCATTTTTTGGTCAAAAATTTAAAAAAAAGTGTGTTGAATCCAGACGGACTTGATCAAGTCAACCCAAGCGTTAAGGCCTGGCCAAACGCTTTCAACATCGCATTCAACATCATTCAACATTGTTGAACGATGTTGAATAATGTTGAAAGCACGAGTGGCCAAATGAATTCAACATCGTTCAACATTCATGAATGACAATTAATTGAACGCGGGCTACCACAAAAGCTGGAATCGATAATATCCCGCATGGCGCATGTCTCTGTTCAACAAAGTTGAATGAAATGTGGCCAAATGCGTTCAACACCTTTCAACATTTTGAGAACAATAGAAATGTTGAACGCGTGATGAGCGAAAATTTGAACATGTTCAAATTTCGTTCAACATCATTCAACACCATTCAACAACGTTCAACATCATTCAACAGGGGTGGCCAAACGCTTTCAACATGTTGAATTCAACAATGTTGAACGATGTTGAATGAAATGTTGAAAGCGTTTCGCCAGGTGAAATAAAAAAAATAATGGGGTTAGCAACACATCGAGACAAATAGTTTCTAGTTGGATTGGTATTTTCCTTATCAGCTAACTATGTTTTGACCTAACAGACGTTAGTTGGACGTTCTTCAAGCTCAATTACTAAGAAAAGACTTCTGAGCCCCAGACAGGCTTCGAACCTGCAACCTTAATAGAATAGAAGTATAGTATTTGAGCTTGACGAACGTCCGCCAAACGTCTGTTACATTACACCAAGAGCGCAAACGTACCACATGCACTACATGTATACGTGCAACTCGTATGTTTTGACCTGTTCAACGTTTTCTTCTTTTTTTTTCTAAAACGAGAATTGAGCAATACCATAAAATAAAATTAATTATTTCTTAATGTATTTTTTAAACCATAAATGAGACGAGATTTCTAAGATAATCGAAGTTCTAGAATCCAATGGAAATATAGTGATTGTTCATCTGCTTGTTTTATACTGCTTTGAGTGCAGAAAAAATTGAGCCTCAATTTAGATTGTTTGCGTTAGTGTGAAAATAGATTAAAATATAAAGATGCTTGGAGATTATAGAATTTATCTTCGAGTTTTCGATTTGACGCGCCAATCAGAACAAATCAAACACCCGAAGATGAATTTTATATTTTCGCACGCACGCCCACCCACGTATTATTCACTGTTCTGTATCTATTTTTTGCCAGTTAGTGATACCGAATTGCTTATTGCAATAGAGAGTAAATTATGACTACTTATTCTTTATACAGATCAGAAGCATTTATTTCGCCGTATGAATTTATAACAACGGGCTGCCTTTACGTTTGAAGTGCCGATAACACCTGTGCCCATGCAATCGCTTTTTGTTATCACTTGTTTTTATTCCCCTTTGTTCAAAAGAAAATAGATATGGTACAAATAATTAGAGGGCTCTTTTTGAGTTGCCTGGATACATAAGGGCCTTGTTTTTCTAGAAAGCCTTCTTTTTGTAAGAAATATTGAAAAATAGAGCCGCTACGATTAGTACGTCTTCAAATACTAACTGAAGTACACATTTTACTGTGACGCAAAAAAATATTTGTTATATGTGTTGTTTAAAATCTAAAAATTTTCTCCATTGTATTTGAAATAAAAATTAGCGACTGATATATACGTCTAGTAAGGACCTGTACATATGAACAGTCTGTCTGAGATTGACACTGTACTGAAATTGTATATACCACAATTTAACGTCTGATAGTGAAGAGCTCCGCTCGAAATGTCAGTATTTCGCAGTATCAAAACTATTCCCGACAATTTACCACCTTTTCACTTTGATCTATATCCTAAACACTGCCTACTCAGCACACTACTTTTTTAGTCAAACTTTTTGTCGTGACAAAACCCAATACTTTATTGCCTTTGCCAATATTTGCTATTCATAATTGCATTTTTAATAGAAAATATCATTTATGGATCAGTTTGTCAATTCACATAACAAACAGGTTGCATTCTGTATGTATGACAACATGATTTCCGCACGTTCTATAAAACTTTTCTAAACAAGCTTTTTATTTGATTAAAAGTACAATCATGCTAGTTTGGAAGAAGATTAGTGATAATTTCGGTTGATATACTGCACATAGCTTTTAAAAAGACTTGGGCAGCTGGAGATTATTGATCAATGATGACGCTATACACTAATAATTCATCGTTTTGTTTCAGCCGATCTTGGTGGTAATTCGTGCATTTGTAATTTGTTGCATTTGTAATTTGTTGCATGATCTGGAGGTTTTTTGGTGACAAATTCGTAACTATTGCCAACAAAGTTTGGGATTGAAGTTTGGGATTGAAGGCCAGTGTGTCATGCAGAGACACAATTACAAATTTGAAAAAAACTTGAGAGGAAGTTCAAGTTAAAATTATAAAAATAATGGTGAATAACACACATTTCAAAACTTAGACTAAATAGTTCGGGAAAAAAGTGCACTAATGAGTTGTATACTTGTGTAACATTTTCAGAATATTGTTTCTTTACCCTGCGCACACAAAACAATTGATTAAGCGGAGTTTTAAACCTGACGCTGTGCCTTTAAATCCTGCATGGAATTCACCAAAATCAACCATTCCTATATAAAGTTAAGCAAACCTTTCTGCCTCGTCCCCAGCCCCTCGTTTACTCAGAAAAATTAAGCGGGGGCGCGGAAATGCCTCCAGCGCTCGCCGTGTTGATCTGCGCGATCTGAAAAGCCAAATCAGAGAAGAGGGCGCAAAGAAGAGCCTGCGTTGGAGGCAGAAAGAGTTTGACTGTTCTGGACGTAAACATTTGATTAAATTACAATTATTTCTTATAACTTTTAGAGTATTATAACGATGCTAATATTTCTCTCCAATTCATTGGGACATCGAGGTCTACCAACACACGCGTTCCTGTCGACGAGTGTTGCGGCCATCATAATTTTACTCCAACATTTCTGTTCTCCAGCAGAAGCGAATTTACCACGGTATGATAATGATAGTCCGGAGTACATTTGCGGGAATCTAACACTTGGAGGCTTATTCAAACTGACCAGCAGCAGCGAAAATGGACGAATTTCGCTGAATACAGCGAAATCTTTCGAAGCGATGTTATTTGCTGTGCATCGCATCAACGCGGACGACAGTATCCTTCCCAACGTCACCCTGGGCGCTCAGGTGCTTCAATTAGCCACGGGAGAAACCTCTGCACTGGATCTCTCGCTTAAGGAGTTCATTTTGGGAAGGAGTGATCTCCTTCATGACAAAGTTTGCGATCAAACTCCTGCCCTTGGGGTAATTGGTCCGTCAACAAGCGATCAAGCGATGTACATCACCAAAATTCTAAACATCTTTGATATTCCGCTCATTAGCAGCAGCGCGACCAGTCCTGAACTGAGTGACAAAACGAATTACGAGTATTTCTCACGCACAGTATCATCTGATATTTTTCAAATCAAAGCAATTGTGGAACTGCTTGTGTACTTCAACTGGACTCAGGTGTCTGTTTTATACACTGATGATGAGTATGGTCATTTGGGGTTTAAATTCTTAAAAGAAGCTCAGAAACACGGTAAGTGCTTGAGACAGTTTGACGCTACTCGAAGTTTCTAAACGTAGCTTAAAAAGTTGCTGTTCATGACTCAATGTTTCGATACCTCGATCTGGTGTCTTCATTAGGGGTGATCCGTTGTGAGGACAGGTCCCAGCCATCGTCGTAATTTAATGGAGCGTGCAGGGCGCTATTAACACGCCAAGCCTCAAGACAACGTGTCAACGTCTTTGATAGTACCCCATTTTCCCATTTTTTTGTAGAATCTTCTCCCCGTTTTGAGCTTCTGTGTTTTTCAGAAACATGCATGCGCTCCAATCCCTAATGTTGTCTCTCGATCCCCAATCGTCCCTCTATCCTAATCGTTAATCTAGATCTCAATCCCCACTTGTGCCTCTCTATCCTCAATTGTTAATATCGATCTCTAATCGTATCTCTCTCTATCCTCAATTAGTAAATCTCGATTTTCAATCCTTCTATATCCTCAATCGTTAATCTCGATCCCCAATAGTCCCTCTCCATCCTCAATTGTTAATCACTTGATTCCCAATCTTCCCCCTATATCCTCAATTGTTAATCTCGATCCCAAATCTTGCTTCTTCATCCCAAATTGTGCCTCTATTTCAATCGTTCTTCTTGATCCCCCAAATCGTTCCTCTCTATCCTCAATCGATGATTTCGATCCCCAATTCTGCCTCTCTATCCTAAATTTTTAATCTCGATCCCCAATTGTGCCTCACTATATCCTCACTCGTTAATCTTGACATCCAATCGTCCCTCTCTATCCTCGATTGTTAATCTTAATCCCCAATTGTCTCTATCCTCGATTGTTAATCTTAATCCCCAATTGTGCCTCAATTTCAATCGTTATCTTGATCCCCAATCGTTCCTCTCTATCCTCAATCGTTGATTTCGATCCCCAATTGTGCCTCTCTGTCCTAAATTGGTAATCTCGATCCCCAATTGTGCCTCGCTCGTTAATGTTGACCCCCAATCGTCCCTCCCTATCCTTGATTGTTAATCTCGATCCCAAATTTAAACACTGATTATCGTAAACACGGTTGAACGGCATTTTTGCAATCTGCTTATCGTTTTCTTCTTCTCTCTTTACACCCAACAGGTATATGCATTGCGGTGGAAGGCATGGTGCCCACATTGTACGATGCCGCGACACAATACCCGGATGTCATCACGGTTCTCGCAGAGGCATTCGCAGAACACAACACCACAGAAGTTGTTGTCCTGTTTTGCGCGACGCAAGCCATTGTCCCACTTCTAACAGAAATGAACAAGGAAATTAAGAACTTTAAATTAATACAATTTGTTGGTTCTGAAACACTGGGGACTCTGCGGATTTTGAAAGATATCCCACGTCTAACAACCGGGTTGATGTACACTAAATGGATATCCAATCCCGTGAAAGAATTCGATGATTATTTTTTAAATTTGAATGCGGTTAAAAAGAAACGAAGCACCTGGTTTAAGGATTTTTATGAGCAGGTAATGGACTGTTCATTTAAAGATGAAAACGAAACGTTCGTAGGAGACGTCTGCAACTCAAGCCAGACTTTGGGAAGTAAATTAAAATCGACTGAGTATTTATTCGATTCAAGCGGACCGGTAATCGACGGAGTATATGCTTTTGCGCATGCTCTACATCAACTTCAGAAGGATAGCTGTTTGAACAGTTCGTCGATCTGTAAGCCACTTAGCAGAATTTCTGGAAAATCGTTGCTTGAGACAATTCGGGAAAATTAACTTTACAAGTTTGACAGGACGTAATGTGTATTTCGACAAAAACGGTGATGTGGATGGGGGATATTCAATATATTACGTCCTAAGGGACAAAACAAACACTTTTGAGTATTTAAAAATAGGGCAATGGGAAGGCGGAGAACTGCGAATGAATTCGTCACTCTGGACGCGGGAACTTTTAACAGTTCATCCCCGCCATGCCGAGCATTGTGCCGTGCATCAAATTCAGCGGCTGATTTCGCCGAACGTATCCTGCAGTTACTACTGGACATGCGAGGATTGTCGAGATGACGCGGTCGTTTCCGCGAATAAGACCATGTGTCGTGTGTGCGAAGAGGGCTACACCCCTGATGAAAATCAAAACACGTGTGTTAAAATTTACACCAAATACTACAGCGTTGATGGTTTGGTGCCACCTGCCTTGGTCATTCCTCCATTGTTGCTGTCTGCCTTGGGAATATTGGCCGTAGGTTTCACCCTGTCAATTTTTATAAGATTCAACAACGCTCCGTTGGTGAAAGCGTCGGGTCGTGAACTGTGCTATCTACTTCTTTTTGGTCTCTTTCTCTCCTACTTATTTCCTTTGGTCAGTGTCTTGAGGCCATCGTTGCAAAGTTGTTTCCTGCAGTTTATGCTCGACAGTTTGCCCATCACCATATCATACGTGGCCATCGCTGTGAAAACCAATCGGGTTTATCGTATATTTGATACAAACCGCATCATCACAATACGCCCCTTGTATACTCGTCCTTTTTCGCAAATCGTCTTGTCCTTGGGACTCACCTGTGTTCAAATTATGGTACTGTCAGCGTTGGTGATTCTCGACTTTCCAAGGGATCAGTTGGTCTACGTTTCGTCCACCGAGTTTCATCTTGTTTGTAGCACATCTGATACGGCAGTCGTCCTTCCCCATATCTATAACATTGTCTTGATGATGTCATGCATTTATTACGGTTTCAAAGCGAGGCATATTCCTGGAAAATTTAACGAAGCGAAGCATATTGCTATCGCGATTGGTTGCACGTGTTTAATAGTCGTTACCACTCTGATACTTTTCATGGTCACTGCGAGCAGATTTAACAAGATCTATCAATTGGCTATTCATTGTTATCGAGTCACCATAATGTCAACGATTCTTCTCGTCTGCTTCTTTGCCCCAAAGGTTTACATTATTCTTTTCAAACATGAGCAGATCAAGAAGCGACAGACGATCGACGATAAAACCATATTAACGAGAAAGGAAATGCAAAAGGCAATGATTGAATGCCCGTAAGTATATACTGATTTACAAACTGAGTGCATGCCGTATATACCTGTGTTATCTCAACGGGAGAAACCAGTAATTTCTCAATAGAGACATGCGGGAACCGCCAAACGCAAACACAGTTAAGGTAGTTCCTCAGTAATTCTTCCGGAAATGAAAAGTTGCTGAAACTCTCCAGTATTAAAGTTTATGATATGTTTACAGTAAAATAACGAAAAAAAGTTGGGGTCACCGAACTCGTTTAGAAAATACAGCTGCCAGTAAATCGTGATGTTTTCCCAATTTTGTAGCTATTTTGGCTAACTTTTGATTTCGTCTTGTTATCTTGAAAAATCCTTCTTAAAAGCACTTAGTTTATACTGATTGGAAAAATATTTGATATTTTAGATGCACTTGTATATGAACTATTTAGTGGCAACAAATAATGGAAGAAAATTTGACACAAGACAATTGACCAACATTTTTGCGATATAAGAATGTCCACATTCTTTCTTGTTACATGTTTTTTTTGGAAAAAATGTGGTGGTCACCGAGTGTCTTCGTGAGTTACAGAAGGTTAAAGCTTGAACATGGAGCGTTTCCCGATCATTTCATCTTTTTACGAAACCACGCAACAACTTTTAATTTTTTTCAACAACCAAATATTAAGTTAGGTTAGTATCTTCTTGTCAAAGTTATTTGTAGCTGATTTAGCCATTTAGCCTTCTTAGTGACATTTTTATTAGTATGCAGAGTTATGCGCAGAAAAGTTGCGCAGTACAAAACTGAGGAATTATTATAGTAATAACATGACTTTACAAATCTTTCCGAGATTTGCAAGCGGGAAATTTAGAAGAAGACAAAGGATTTCTTTGTCTTCTAATTTTCCCTCATCAACATGCACGGGAAAATTAGAAGACAAAGGAAAAATTTCCCTCTTGCATGCATGAGCAATGAGGGAAATACGAGGTTTACATTCCCTCGGAGAACAAAAGAATCCGAGGCGATCATGGTATTACCTTAAGAAGAACGATGCCATATATAGGACACAGGAGAAGTTGCGAAGCCTACTTACAATAGTGACGACACAATCCTAGGGAGGTCCAGGGGCATACCTCCATAATATTTTTTGATTTGGGGTCTCCGAAACGTCATGTCCAGCATTTTGAGCAAAATAGAACGTTTTCCCTTTTCTTTTTTTCCACAGTGTATCATCCTCTTCATGAAATATTTTGGTCCAAATAGCTTTAGATTTTCAAATTGCATTTCTCCTTAACAACTGATTTGATTATCTTCACTCTTACACTTATCGTTTTGATCAACTACTTTATCGGGTGAGACTGAGAGCGCGGGATCCATCACACGTACGTGCCCTTTTGGCCATAGCCGTAGGTTTAACTGGTCCCTGAGACCTGACGATCATTCCTGCCATCCCGTTGTAATGGACTGTTGAGTATTGCCATGTTGTATTCAGGACATACAGCTGGACATAGTGTATGAAGGCGGCGTGTCCGTTGTATGGAGTGTCCGTTAGATGTTCGCCAAAGGTGTTATAATAGTTTTTATTATATGGCTGGGTTTGATTTCAGGTCCGTACGCAAAACCACGCACGCTGATTGGTTCCCAAGAGGTCGGGATTTTACGATATTGACCTCGGGTCAATACGCTTTTTTCTTGGCCCTGTAATTTTTGGCGAGAAAATTTCTGAGTTGATTTGAATACAAATAAAATAGAACTAGGTATCTTTATTCAAATATTCTGAACAATAAAATGTGTTGGAACATTACTGCTGGTTTTCTTTAAAGCTGTTTATCTAAAAACATGACAAATAAAAGCCGAACTGGTGTAAACAAGAAGGCCAAGAGCGACAGGAAAAAGTTAACAGGTAAGGGGTAAACAGCATACTCCGAAGACGAAAACAACGCTCGAAGCTTAAAAATAAAGTGAATCAATAGCCATATAATAAATTCCTTATTAACCTCGTTTGCTCGGTCTGTACGGGAAAGTATTTGCCCTCGGTTTTATCGCACAAACCTCGCTCATTCGTCGCTCGGTCTGTACGAAAACCTCAGGCAAATACTTTCCCGTACAGACTCGCACTCGGTTAATACGTCCTTAGTATATACTTATGTTTTCAAAGGTACTGTGGAAGAATAGAGAAAAAATGTGGTCCCATCACTGGCTCAAATTCAAACAAAATCAAAAACAGAGAAGGTAATATATTTAAACAGAAATATTTGTGGAAGCCATGCCGCGTTTAAAGAGTCTGAATTCCACTAGAAGTAAAGGTGAAGTAATACGAGCAACAAATTGCTGCAACATTGTTGCGTTGCAAGTTGAAAAGCGTTGTTGCACGTATTACCACCCACCTTAAACATTGTCACGCAACAATGATTTTGCAGCTGCAAGTTGAAGCAGCATGTTGCAGCAAGTAGAACTGGAGTCTACTTTTTTCAACAAATTTTTTCAACTTGCAACAAAATCATTGTTGCTTGACAACGCTTTAAGGTGGGTGGTAATACGTGCAACAACGCTTTTCAACTTGCAACGCACCAAAGTTGCGTTGAAAGTTGAAGAAAAATGTCGCCCGTATTACCTCATCTTAATAAGGGTATATACCTTAGTCTGACAAATCGAAGGGAACATGCAGGGAGATCTAAGGATACAAGGAGGCTTGTGAAGAAGTATCTACACGAGTGGCGATTTAGTAACCTAATCTAACACAGAGAAGTTCTCCATCCGCCTCGCAAATTTAAAGACAATGGTCCTTGAGATCCTTGGGGGTGGTAGTAAGGCTCAATACGTTACTTGGCGAAGTCTTCGGAAAAGGAGGCCTCACTTTGTCGTTCAGTGCTTTCTTGGGTATCGTAACTTGGTATATATATTTTTTATTTCTATAAACTATTGTCATTGTTTTCTTCCATAATTTAGATAGGAGAAGTTGGACATTCTAACCATTCAACTCCAACAGGAGAGACGGGAAACTTGCAAGACTAAAATCAGCAGAAGTAAAAAATTATAATAAAAAACTGTGTAGCAAAACAGTTGATGAAAAATCTTGCTCAAAAAAGAAAAAAAAAATTGGTTAACGTCAGACAACACTAACATTCCAAGAAATCTTATTCAAAAAAAATGTCAAACAATGTAAACACAGAAATTTTGTCACTCTGTTGATAGAGTGAGGAATGTCAAACAATGTTAACATTCCAAGAAATCTTATTCAAGAGAAATGTCAAACAATGTAAACACAGAACTTTTGTCACTCTGTTGATGGAGTGAGGAATGTCAAACAACGCTAATTTTCCAAGAAATCTTATTCAAAAGAAATGCCAAACAATGTAAACACAGAACGTTTGTCACTCTGTTGATAGAGTGAGGAATGTCAAACAACGCTAATTTTCCAAGAAATCTTATTCAAAAGAAATGCCAAACAATGTAAACACAGAAAGTTTGTCACTCTGTTGATAGAGTGAGGAATGTCAAACAACGCTAATTTTCCAAGAAATCTTATTCAAAAGAAATGCCAAACATTGTAAACACAGAACGTTTTCACTCTGTTGATAGAGTGAGATATGCCAAAGAATGTAAACACAGAACTTTTGTCACTCTGTTGATAGAGTGAAGAATGTCAAGCAATGTTAACATTCAAAGAAATCATATTATTCAAAACAAATGCCAAACATTGTAAACACAGAAATTTTGTCACTCTGTTGATAGAGTGAGGAATGCCAAACAACGCTAATTTTCCAAGAAATCTTATTCAAAAGAAATGCCAAACATTGTAAACACAGAAATGTTGTCACTCTGTTGACAGAGTGAGGAATGTCAAAGAATGTAAACACAGAAATTTTGTCACTCTGTTGATAGAGTGAGGAATGTCAAACAACGCTAATTTTCCAACAAATCTTATTCAAAAGAAATGCCAAACATTGTAAACACAGAAATTTTGTCACTCTGTTGATAGAGTGAGAAATGCCAAACAATGTAAACACAGAAATTTTGTCACTCTGTTGATAGAGTGAGGAATGTCAAACCGCTAACATTCCAAGAACTCTTATTATTCGAAAGAAATGTCAAAAACTGTGAACACAGAACTTTTGTCACTCTGTTGATAGAGTGAGAAATGTCAAACAAGGCTGACATATCAGGAAAAGTGTTCACCTAGTTTCTCAAGTGGAAATGACAAACTATGCGTTCTTAAATTAAAGTTATTTTACAACTAATTAAATGTATTGCTATGCCAAAAGCTTATCTTGATACCATATGAGTATCTTGATAAGAGTGTGTAAAATTTTAGAGTATGTTAAATTAAAGTTATTATAAAAGACAACTACTAATTAAATGTATTGTTATGCCAAACGCTTATCTTCTTGATACCATATGAGTATCTTGACAAGAGTGTGAAATTTAGAGAATGTTAAATTAAAGTTATTATAAAAGACAACTACTAAGTGTATTGTTATGCCAAAAGCTTATCTTCTTGATACCATACGAGTATCTTGATGAGAGTGTGTAAGATTTAAGATGGTTGTAAAACGGAAAACAGGATAGATGTATATGCCAAAACGTTATCTTGATACAGTGTATGTATCTCGATAAGATATGATAATTTGTGCAGAATGTGTTGATGAAAGCCGGAAGACCTATTTCCGAAAAACTGTAGACCTACAGTACTTATTACCGAAAACCGGAAACTTATTGAAAAAAAACACCCTATTTCTCGAAATCGGAAGAGCCTATTTCCTAAGAGCCGAATTATCCGAATATACAAATTTTTCTCTTACCACTTGTAAGAGAGAAATCAGCATCAATTAACTTATAATAATAAATTATAATAATAAGCAACTGTGTGGCAAAGCAGTTGATGAGAAAGGCTAAAACTTGGATAGAGTTTCCCTATCCAAGCAGTGTACACAATTTTAGCTTTCCTCAACCTATCTGAAAGTTACTGTTATACTATTGTCTCTATAGACACTGTACTAAAAAATTAACTAATATTAATAGTTAAAACACACACCAGGGGGCATCCTAAACTGTTGTTCCGCACTATCAAAAATGATGAATCATGCATGCCGGATGCGCTACGTACCTTCCATGATTGGGAGCATCTTCTTGACCTAACTTAAAGACAATCATAGAACAGAAAGTCCCAAGGATGACCAAACCCAACCATAAATAGACACAGCCGAAAAGTTATTTGGTCTTTTTATATTTATTGGCTTTAATTCTCCTTCCTAGCTAGATTTCTTACCACCTTATGGTGTCTATACAATTTGTACATACACCGTAGAGAAACTAAACAACAAGTCAACAACAGTGCCGTTTTAGAGTTGTGACATTGTAGATTTAGCTTCACTATTTCCTACCCTATATGAGCAAGAGTTAGTCTACTCTCCTCATACCTCATGGTCCCTAGGCATGCACTAGTGCCACATCTAACCTGACCACATTTCTTTTTCACTTCCTCTGATTGGCATATTTGCATCTTGTATCCTTTATCCTGTTGATAGTTGTACACTCATCCTGTAACCATAGCGATAGTTGTACTCTGGTCCTGTAACCATGGCGATAGTTGTCTCTCGTTGTTACTCCAGAGAAATAGTTCCAGCGGTCACGTTATGATCTGTTTCAATCTAAGAATAAAGGACACTAAAGAAATCCAAGATTAAATAAGTATCATTCCAAGAAATGCTATCATTCAAGAGAAATGCAAAAAATGTAATCAAAGAAATGTTCTCACTGTTGATAGAGTGAGGAATGTCAAACAATGCTAATATTCCAAGAAATCTTATCCAAGAGAAATGCCAAACAATGTAAACACAGAAATTTTGTCACTCTGTTGATAGAGTGAGGAATGTCAAACCGCTAACATTCCAAGAAATCATATTATCCAAGAGAAATGCCAAACAATGTAAACACAGAAATTTTGTCACTCTGTTGATAGAGTGAGGAATGCCAAACAAGGCTAATTTTCCAAGAAATCTTATCATTCAAGAGAAATGCCAAACAATGTAAACACAGAAAGTTTGTCACTCTGTTGATAGAGTGAGGAATGTCAAACAATGTTAACATTTTCCAAGAAATTATATTATTCAAAAGAAATGCCAAAGAATGTAAACACAGAACTTTTGTCACTCTGTTGATAGAGTGAGATATGCCAAAGAATGTAAACACAGAACTTTTGTCACTCTGTTGATAGAGTGAGGAATGTCAAGCAATGTTAACATTCCAAGAAATCATATTATTCAAAACAAATGCCAAACATTGCAAACACAGAAATTTTGTCACTCTGTTGATAGAGTGAGAAATGCCAAACAATGTAAACACAGAAATTTTGTCACTCTGTTGATAGAGTGAGGAATGTCAAACAAGTCTGACATATCAGGAAAAGTGTTCACCTAGTTTCTCAAGTGGAAATGACAAACTATGCGTTCTTAAATTAAAGTTATTTTACAACTAATTAAATGTACTGCTATGCCAAAAGCTTATCTTGATACCATATGAGTATCTTGATAAGAGTATGTGAAATTTAGAGTATGTTAAATTAAAGTTATTATAAATGACAACTACTAATTAAATGTATTGTTATGCCAAAAGCTTATCTTCTTGATACCATATGAGTATCTTGACAAGAGAGTGAAATTTAGAGAATGTTAAATTAAAGTTATTATAAAAGACAACTACTAAGTGTATTGTTATGCCAAAAGCTTATCTTCTTGATACCATATGAGTATCTTGACAAGAGTGTGAAATTTAGAGAATGTTAAATTAAAGTTATTATAAAAGACAACTACTAAGTGTATTGTTATGCCAAAAGCTTATCTTCTTGATACCATATGAGTATCTTGACAAGAGAGTGAAATTTAGAGAATGTTAAATTAAAGTTATTATAAAAGACAACTACTAAGTGTATTGTTATGCCAAAAGCTTATCTTCTTGATACCATACGAGTATCTTGATGAGAGTGTGTAAGATTTAAGATGGTTGTAAAACGGAAAAGAGGATAGATGTATATGCCAAAACGTTATCTTGATACAGTGTATGTATCTCGATAATATATGATAATTTGTGCAGAATGTGTTGATGAAAGCCGGAAGACCTATTTCCGAAAAACTGTAGACCTACTTATTACCGAAAACCGGAAACTTATTGCAACAAAAAACCGTATTTCTCGAAATCGGAAGAGCCTATTTCCTAAGAGTCGAATTATCCGAATATACAAATTTTTCTCTTACCACTTGTAAGAGAGAAATCAGCATAAATTAGCTTATGATAATTAATTATAATAATAAGCAACTGTGTGGCAAAGCAGTTGATGAGAAAGGCTAAAACTTGGATAGAGTTTCCCTATCCAAGCAGTGTACACAATTTTAGCTTTCCTCAACCTATCTGAAAGTTACTGTTATACTATTGTCTCTATAGACACTGTACTAAAAAATTAACTAATATTAATAGTTAAAACACACACCAGGGGGCATCCTAAACTGTTGTTCCGCACTATCAAAAATGATGAATCATGCATGCCGGATGCGCTACGTACCTTCCATGATTGGGAGCATCTTCTTGACCTAACTTAAAGACAATCATAGAACAGAAAGTCCCAAGGATGACCAAACCCAACCATAAATAGACACAGCCGAAAAGTTATTTGGTCTTTTTATATTTATTGGGTTTAATTCTCCTTCCTAGCTAGATTTGTTACCACCTTATGGTGTCTATACAATTTGTACATACACCGTAGAGAAACTAAACAACAAGTCAACAACAGTGCCGTTTTAGAGTTGTGACATTGTAGATTTAGCTTCACTATTTCCTACCCTATATGAGCAAGAGTTAGTCTACTCTCCTCATACCTTATGGTCCCTAGGCATGCACTAGTGCCACATCTAACCTGACCACATTTCTTTTTCACTTCCTCTGATTGGCATACAGTATTTGCATCTTGTATCCTTTATCCTGTTGATAGTTGTACACTCATCCTGTAACCATAGCGATAGTTGTACTCTGGTCCTGTAACCATGGCGATAGTTGTCTCTCGTTGTTACTCCTCAGAAATGGTTCCAGCGGTCACGTTATGATCTGTTTCAATCTAAGAATAAAGGACACTAAAGAAATCCAAGATTAAATAAGTATCATTCCAAGAAATGCTATCATTCAAGAGAAATGCCAAAAATGTAATCAAAGAAATTTTCTCACTGTTGATAGAGGGAGGAATGTCAAACAATGCTAATATGCCAAGAAATCTTATCCAAGAGAAATGCCAAACAATGTAAACACAGAAATTTTGTCACTCCGTTGATAGAGTGAGGAATGTCAAACCGCTAACATTCCAAAAAATCTTATTATCCAAGAGAAATGCCAAACAATGTAAACACAGAAATTTTGTCACTCTGTTGATAGAGTGAGGAATGTCAAGCAATGCTAACATTCGAAGAAATCATATTATTCAAAACAAATGCGAAACAATGTAAACAGAAATTTAGTCACTCTGTTGATAGAGTGAGGAATGTCAAGCAATGTTAACATTCCAAGAAATCATATTATTCAAAACAAATGCCAAAGAATGTAAACACAGAACTTTTGTCACTCTGTTGATAGAGTGAGATATGCCAAAGAATGTAAACACAGAAACTTTGTCACTCTGTTGATAGAGTGAGGAATGTCAAGCAATGTTAACATTCCAAGAAATCATATTATTCAAAACAAATGCCAAACATTGTAAACACAGAAATTTTGTCACTCTGTTGATAGAGTGAGAAATGCCAAACAATGTAAACACAGAACTGTTGTCACTCTGTTGATAGAGTGAGAAATGTCAAACAACGCTGACATATCAGGAAAACTGTTCACCTAGTTTCTCAAGTGGAAATGACAAACTATGCGTTCTTAAATTAAAGTTATTTTACAACTAATTAAATGTATTGCTATGCCAAAAGCTTTTCTTGATACCATATGAGTATCTTGATAAGAGTATGTGAAATTTAGAGTATGTTAAATTAAAGTTATTATAAATGACAACTACTAATTAAATGTATTGTTATGCCAAAAGCTTATCTTCTTGATACCATATGAGTATCTTGACAAGAGAGTGAAATTTAGAGAATGTTAAATTAAAGTTATTATAAAAGACAACTACTAAGTGTATTGTTATGCTAAAAAGCTTATCTTCTTGATACCATATGAGTATCTTGACAAGAGAGTGAAATTTAGAGAATGTTAAATTAAAGTTATTATAAAAGACAACTACTAAGTGTATTGTTATGCCAAAAGCTTATCTTCTTGATACCATATGAGTATCTTGACAAGAGAGTGAAATTTAGAGAATGTTAAATTAAAGTTATTATAAAAGACAACTACTAAGTGTATTGTTATGCCAAAAGCTTATCTTCTTGATACCATATGAGTATCTTGATTAGAGTGTGTAAGATTTAAGATGGTTGTAAAACGGAAAACAGGATAGATGTATATGCCAAAACGTTATCTTGATACAGTGTATGTATCTCGATAAGATATGATAATTTGTGCAGAATGTATTGATGAAAGCCGGAAGACCTATTTCCGAAAAACCGGAGACCTACTTATTACCCAAAACCGGAAACTTATTGCAAAAAAAAAAACTATTTCCCGAAATCGGAAGAACCTATTTCCTAAGAGCCGAATTATCCGAATATACAAATTTTTCTCTTACCACTTGTAAGAGAGAAATCAGCATAAATTAGCTTATGATAATTAATTATAATAATAAACAACTGTGTGGCAAAGCAGTTGATGAGAAAGGCTAAAACTTGGATAGAGTTTCCCTATCCAAGCAGTGTACACAATTTTAGCTTTCCTCAACCTATCTGAAAGTTACTGTTATACTATTGTCTCTATAGACACTGTACTAAAAAATTAACTAATATTAATAGTTAAAACACACACCAGGGGGGCATCCTAAACTGTTGTTCCGCACTATCAAAAATGATGAGTCATGCATACCGGATGCGCTACGTACCTTCCATGATTGGGAGCATCTTCTTGACCTAACTTAAAGACAATCATAGAACAGAAAGTCCCAAGGATGACCAAACCCAACCATAAATAGACACAGCCGAAAAGTTATTTGGTCTTTTTATATTTATTGGGTTTAATTCTCCTTCCTAGCTAGATTTGTTACCACCTTATGGTGTCTATACAATTTGTACATACACCGTAGAGAAACTAAACAACAAGTCAACAACAGTGCCGTTTTAGAGTTGTGACATTGTAGATTTAGCTGCACTATTTCCTATACCCTATATGAGAAAGAGTTAGTCTACTCTTCTCATACCTTATGGTCCCTAGGCATGCACTAGTGCCACATCTAACCTGACCACATTTCTTTTTCACTTCCTCTGATTGGCGTATTTGCATCTTGTATCCTTAATCCTGTTGATAGTTGTACACTCATCCTGTAACCATAGCGATAGTTGTACTCTGGTCCTGTAACCATGGCGATAGTTGTCTCTCGTTGTTACTCCTGAGAAATAGTTCCAGCGGTCACGTTATGATCTGTTTCAATCTAAGAATAAAGGACACTAAAGAAATCCAAGATTAAATAAGTATCATTCCAAGAAATGCTATCATTCAAGAGAAATGCAAAAAATGTAATCAAAGAAATTTTCTCACTGTTGATAGAGTGAGGAATGTCAAACAATGCTAATATTCCAAGAAATCTTATCCAAGAGAAATGCCAAACAATGTAAACACAGAAATTTTGTCACTCTGTTGATAGAGTGAGGAATGTCAAACCGCTAACATTCCAAAAAATCTTATTATCCAAGAGAAATGCCAAACAATGTAAACACAGAAATTTTGTCACTCTGTTGATAGAGAGAGGAATGTCAAGCAATGCTAACATTCGAAGAAATCATATTATTCAAAACAAATGCCAAACAATGTAAACAGAAATTTAGTCACTCTGTTGATAGAGTGAGGAATGTCAAGCAATGTTAACATTCCAAGAAATCATATTATTCAAAACAAATGCCAAACAATGTAAACACAGAAATTTTGTCACTCTGTTGATAGAGTGAGATATGCCAAAGAATGTAAACACAGAAATTTTGTCACTCTGTTGATAGAGTGAGGAATGTCAAGCAATGTTAACATTCCAAGAAATCATATTATTCAAAACAAATGCCAAACATTGTAAACACAGAAATTTTGTCACTCTGTTGATAGAGTGAGAAATGCCAAACAATGTAAACACAGAACTGTTGTCACTCTGTTGATAGAGTGAGGAATGTCAAACAAGGCTGACATATCAGGAAAAGTGTTCACCTAGTTTCTCAAGTGGAAATGACAAACTATGCGTTCTTAAATTAAAGTTATTTTGCAACTAATTAAATGTATTGCTATGCCAAAAGCTTATCTTGATAAATATGAGTATGTTAAATTAAAGTTATTATAAAAGACAACTACTAATTAAATGTATTGTTATGCCAAAAGCTTATCTTCTTGATACCATATGAGTATCTTGACAAGAGTGTGAAATTTAGAGAATGTTAAATTAAAGTTATTATAAAAGACAACTACTAAGTGTATTGTTATGCCAAAAGCTTATCTTCTTGATACCATACGAGTATCTTGATGAGAGTGTGTAAGATTTAAGATGGTTGTAAAACGGAAAAGAGGATAGATGTATATGCCAAAACGTTATCTTGATACAGTGTATGTATCTCGATAATATATGATAATTTGTCCAGAATGTGTTGATGAAAGCCGGAAGACCTATTTCCGAAAAACCGGAGACCTACTTATTACCCAAAACCGGAAACTTATTCCAAAAAAAAACCCTATTTCTCGAAATCGGAAGAGCCTATTTCCTAAGAGCCGAATTATCCGAATATACAAATTTTTCTCTTACCACTTGTAAGAGAGAAATCAGCATAAATTAGCTTATGATAATTAATTATAATAATAAACAACTGTGTGGCAAAGCAGTTGATGAGAAAGGCTAAAACTTGGATAGAGTTTCCCTATCCAAGCAGTGTACACAATTTTAGCGTTCCTCAACCTATCTGAAAGTTACTGTTATACTATTGTCTCTATAGACACTGTCCTAAAAAATTAACTAATATTAATAGTTAAAACACACACCAGGGGGGCATCCTAAACTGTTGTTCCGCACTATCAAAAATGATGAATCATGCATGCCGGATGCGCTACGTACCTTCCATGATTGGGAGCATCTTCTTGACCTAACTTAAAGACAATCATAGAACAGAAAGTCCCAAGGATGACCAAACCCTACCATAAATAGACACAGCCGAAAAGTTATTTGGTCTTTTTATATTTATTGGGTTTAATTCTCCTTCCTAGCTAGATTTCTTACCACCTTATGGTGTCTATACAATTTGTACATACACCGTAGAGAAACTAAACAACAAGTCAACAACAGTGCCGTTTTAGAGTTGTGACATTGTAGATTTAGCTTCACTATTTCCTACCCTATATGAGCAAGAGTTAGTCTACTCTCCTCATACCTTATGGTCCCTAGGCATGCACTAGTGCCACATCTAACCTGACCACATTTCTTTTTCACTTCCTCTGATTGGCATATTTGCATCTTGTATCCTTTATCCTGTTGATAATTGTACACTCATCCTGTAACCATAGCGATAGTTGTACTCTGGTCCTGTAACCATGGCGATAGTTGTCTCTCGTTGTTACTCCTGAGAAATAGTTCCAGCGGTCACGTTCTGATCTGTTTCAATCTAAGAATAAAGGACACTAAAGAAATCCAAGATTAAATAAGTATCATTCCAAGAAATGCTATCATTCAAGAGAAATGCAAAAAATGTAATCAAAGAAATTTTCTCACTGTTGATAGAGTGAGGAATGTCAAACAATGCTAATATTCCAAGAAATCTTATCCAAGAGAAATGCCAAACAATGTAAACACAGAAATTTTGTCACTCTGTTGATAGAGTGAGGAATGTCAAACCGCTAACATTCCAAGAAATCTTATTATCCAAGAGAAATGCCAAACAATGTAAACACAGAAATTTTGTCACTCTGTTGATAGAGTGAGGAATGTCAAGCAATGCTAACATTCCAAGAAATCATATTATTCAAAACAAATGCCAAACAATGTAAACAGAAATTTAGTCACTCTGTTGATAGAGTGAGGAATGTCAAGCAATGTTAACATTCCAAGAAATCATATTATCTTTGTCACTCTGTTGATAGAGTGAGGAATGTCAAACAATGTTAACATTCCAAGAAATCATATTATTCAAAACAAATGCCAAACATTGTAAACATAGAAATTTTGTCACTCTGTTGATAGAGTGAGAAATGCCAAACAATGTAAACACAGAACTGTTGTCACTCTGTTGATAGAGTGAGAAATGTCAAACAACGCTGACATATCAGGAAAACTGTTCACCTAGTTTATCAAGTGGAAATGACAAACTATGCGTTCTTAAATTAAAGTTATTTTACAACTAATTAAATGTATTGCTATGCCAAAAGCTTTTCTTGATAAATATGAGTATGTTAAATTAAAGTTATTATAAAATACAACTACTAATTAAATGTATTGTTATGCCAAAAGCTTATCTTCTTGATACCATATGAGTATCTTGACAAGAGAGTGAAATTTAGAGAATGTTAAATTAAAGTTATTATAAAAGACAACTACTAAGTGTATTGTTATGCCAAAAGCTTATCTTCTTGATACCATATGAGTATCTTGATTAGAGTGTGTAAGATTTAAGATGGTTGTAAAACGGAAAACAGGATAGATGTATATGCCAAAACGTTATCTTGATACAGTGTATGTATCTCGATAAGATATGATAATTTGTGCAGAATGTATTGATGAAAGCCGGAAGACCTATTTCCGAAAAACCGGAGACCTACTTATTACCGAAAACCGGAAACTTATTGCAAAAAAAAAAACCATTTCCCGAAATCGGAAGAACCTATTTCCTAAGAGCCGAATTATCCGAATATACAAATTTTTCTCTTACCACTTGTAAGAGAGAAATCAGCATAAATTAGCTTATGATAATTAATTATAATAATAAACAACTGTGTGGCAAAGCAGTTGATGAGAAAGGCTAAAACTTGGATAGAATTTCCCTATCCAAGCAGTGTACACAATTTTAGCTTTCCTCAACCTATCTGAAAGTTACTGTTATACTATTGTCTCTATAGACACTGTACTAAAAAATTAACTAATATTAATAGTTAAAACACAAACCAGGGGGGCATCCTAAACTGTTGTTCCGCACTATCAAAAATGATGAGTCATGCATACCGGATGCGCTACGTACCTTCCATGATTGGGAGCATCTTCTTGACCTAACTTAAGGACAATCATAGAACAGAAAGTCCCAAGGATGACCAAACCCAACCATAAATAGACACAGCCGAAAAGTTATTTGGTCTTTTTATATTGATTGGGTTTAATTCTCCTTCCTAGCTAGATTTCTTACCACCTTATGGTGTCTATACAATTTGTATATACACCGTAGAGAAACTAAACAACAAGTCAACAACGGTGCCGTTTTAGAGTTGTGACATTGCAGATTTAGCTTCACTATTTCCTACCCTATATGAGCAAGAGTTAGTCTACTCTCCTCATACCTTATGGTCCCTAGGCATGCACTAGTGCCACATCTAACCTGACCACATTTATTTTTCACTTCCTCTGATTGGCGTATTTGCATCTTGTATCCTTAATCCTGTTGATAGTTGTACACTCATCCTGTAACCATAGCGATAGTTGTACTCTGGTCCTGTAACCATGGCGATAGTTGTCTCTCGTTGTTACTCCTCAGAAATAGTTCCAGCGGTCACGTTATGATCTGTTTCAATCTAAGAATAAAGGACACTAAAGAAATCCAAGATTAAATAAGTATCATTCCAAGAAATGCTATCATTCAAGAGAAATGCAAAAAATGTAATCAAAGAAATTTTCTCACTGTTGATAGAGTGAGGAATGTCAAACAATGCTAATATGCCAAGAAATCTTATCCAAGAGAAATGCCAAACAATGTAAACACAGAAATTTTGTCACTCCGTTGATAGAGTGAGGAATGTCAAGCAATGCTAACATTCGAAGAAATCATATTATTCAAAACAAATGCCAAACAATGTAAACAGAAATTTAGTCACTCCGTTGATAGAGTGAGGAATGTCAAACAACGCTAATTTTCCAAGAAATCTTATTCAAAAGAAATGCCAGACATTCTAAACACAGAACGTTTGTCACTGTTGATAGAGTAAGATATGCCAAAGAATGTAAACACAGAACTTTTGTCACTCTGTTGATAGAGTGAGGAATGTCAAGCAATGTTAACATTCCAAGAAATCATATTATTCAAAATAAATGCCAAACATTGTAAACAAAAGAATGTAAACACAGAAATTTAGTCACTCTGTTGATAGAGTGAGGAATGTCAAACAACGCTAATATTCCAAGAAATCATTATTCAAAAGAAATGCCTAAGAATGTAAACAAAGAACGTTTGTCACTCTGTTGATAGAGTGAGATATGCCAAAGAATGTAAACACAGAACTTTTGTCACTCTGTTGATAGAGTGAGGAATGTCAAGCAAAGAGTGAGGAATGTCAAGCAATGTTAACATTCCAAGAAATCATATTATTCAAAACAAATGCCAAACATTGTAAACACAGAAATTTTCTCACTCTGTTGATAGAGTGAGATATGCCAAAGAATGTAAACACAGAAATTTAGTCACTCTGTTGATAGAGTGAGGAATGTCAAGCAATGTTAACATTCCAAGAAATCATATTATTCAAAACAAATGCCAAAGAATGTAAACACAGAACTTTTGTCACTCTGTTGATAGAGTGAGATATGCCAAAGAATGTAAACGCAGAAATTTTGTCACTCTGTTGATAGAGTGAGGAATGTCAAGCAATGTTAACATTCCAAGAAATCATATTATTCAAAACAAATGCCAAACATTGTAAACACAGAACTTTTGTCACTCTGTTGATAGAGTGAGATATGCCAAAGAATGTAAACACAGAACTTTTGTCACTCTGTTGATAGAGTGAGAAATGTCAAACAACGCTGACATATCAGAAAAAGTGTTCACCTAGTTTGTCAAGTGGAAATGACAAACTATGCGTTCTTAAATTAAAGTTATTTTACAACTAATTAAATGTATTGCTATGCTAAAAGCTTATCTTGATACCATATGAGTATCTTGATAAGAGTGTGTGAAATTTAGAGTATGTTAAATTAAAGTTATTATAAAAGACAGCTACTAATTAAATGTATTGTTATGCCAAAAGCTTATCTTCTTGATACCATATGAGTATCTTGACAAGAGTGTGAAATTTAGAGAATGTTAAATTAAAGTTATTATAAAAGACAACTACTAAGTGTATTGTTATGCCTAAAGCTTATCTTCTTGATACCATATGAGTATCTTGACAAGAGTGTGAAATTTAGAGAATGTTAAATTAAAGTTATTATAAAAGACAACTACTAAATGTATTGTTATGCCAAAAGCTTATCTTCTTGATACCAATGAGTATCTTGATTAGAGTGTGTAAGATTTAAGATGGTTGTAAAACGGAAAACAGGATAGATGTATATGCCAAAACGTTATCTTGATACAGTGTATGTAGGCCTATCTCGATAAGATATGATAATTTGTGCATAATGTATTGATGAAAGCCGGAAGACCTATTTCCGAAAAACCGGAGACCTACTTATTACCGAAAACCGGAAACTTATTGCAACAAAAAACCCTATTTCTCGAAATCGGAAGAGCCTATTTCCTAAGAGCCGAATTATCCGAATATACAAATTTTTCTCTTACCACTTGTAAGAGATAAATCAGCATAAATTAGCTTATGATAATTAATTATAATAATAAGCAACTGTGTGGCAAAGCAGTTGATGAGAAAGGCTAAAACTTGGATAGAGTTTCCCTATCCAAGCAGTGTACACAATTTTAGCTTTCCTCAACCTATCTGAAAGTTACTGTTATACTATTGTCTCTATAGACACTGTACTAAAAAATTAACTAATATTAATAGTTAAAACACACACCAGGGGGGCATCCTAAACTGTTGTTCCGCACTATCAAAAATGACGAATCATGCATGCCGGATGCGCTACGTACCTTCCATGATTGGGAGCATCTTCTTGACCTAACTTAAAGACAATCATAGAACAGAAAGTCCCAAGGATGACCAAACCCAACCATAAATAGACACAGCCGAAAAGTTATTTGGTCTTTTTATATTGATTGGGTTTAATTCTCCTTCCTAGCTAGATTTGTTACCACCTTATGGTGTCTATACAATTTGTATATACACCGTAGAGAAACTAAACAACAAGTCAACAACGGTGCCGTTTTAGAGTTGTGACATTGTAGATTTAGCTTCACTATTTCCTACCCTATATGAGCAAGAGTTAGTCTACTCTCCTCATACCTTATGGTCCCTAGGCATGCACTAGTGCCACATCTAACCTGACCACATTTATTTTTCACTTCCTCTGATTGGCGTATTTGCATCTTGTATCCTTAATCCTGTTGATAGTTGTACACTCATCCTGTAACCATAGCGATAGTTGTACTCTGGTCCTGTAACCATGGCGATAGTTGTCTCTCGTTGTTACTCCTCAGAAATAGTTCCAGCGGTCACGTTATGATCTGTTTCAATCTAAGAATAAAGGACACTAAAGAAATCCAAGATTAAATAAGTATCATTCCAAGAAATGCTATCATTCAAGAGAAATGCAAAAAATGTAATCAAAGAAATTTTCTCACTGTTGATAGAGTGAGGAATGTCAAACAATGCTAATATGCCAAGAAATCTTATCCAAGAGAAATGCCAAACAATGTAAACACAGAAATTTTGTCACTCCGTTGATAGAGTGAGGAATGTCAAGCAATGCTAACATTCGAAGAAATCATATTATCCAAGAGAAATGCCAAACAATGTACTCCGTTGATAGAGTGAGGAATGTCAAACAACGCTAATTTTCCAAGAAATCTTATTCAAAAGAAATGGATATGCCAAAGAATGTAAACACAGAAATTTTGTCACTCTGTTGATAGAGTGAGGAATATCAAGCAATGCTAACATTCCAAGAAATCATATTATTCAAAACAAATGCCAAACAATGTAAACAGAAATTTAGTCACTCTGTTGGTAGAGTGAGGAATGTCAAACAATGTAAACAGAAATTTAGTCACTCTGTTGATAGAGTGAGGAATGTCAAGCAATGTTAACATTCCAAGAAATCATATTATTCAAAACAAATGCCAAAGAATGTAAACACAGAACTTTTGTCACTCTGTTGATAGAGTGAGATATGCCAAACAATGTAAACACAGAAATTTAGTCACTCTGTTGATAGAGTGAGGAATGTCAAGCAATGTTAACATTCCATGAAATCATATTATTCAAAACAAATGCCAAACAATGTAAACAGAAATTTAGTCACTCCGTTGATAGAGTGAGGAATGTCAAACAACGCTAATTTTCCAAGAAATCTTATTCAAAAGAAATGCCAGACATTGTAAACACAGAACGTTTGTCACTGTTGATAGAGTGAGATATGCCAAAGAATGTAAACACAGAACTTTTGTCACTCTGTTGATAGAGTGAGGAATGTCAAGCAATGTTAACATTCCAAGAAATCATATTATTCAAAACAAATGCCAAACATTGTAAACACAGAAATTTTGTCACTCTGTTGATAGAGTGAGATATGCCAAAGAATGTAAACACAGAAATTTAGTCACTCTGTTGATAGAGTGAGGAATGTCAACCAATGTTAACATTCCAAGAAATCATATTATTCAAAACAAATGCCAAAGAATGTAAACACAGAACTTTTGTCACTCTGTTGATAGAGTGAGATATGCCAAAGAATGTAAACACAGAAATTTTGTCACTCTGTTGATAGAGTGAGGAATGTCAAGCAATGTTAACATTCCAAGAAATCATATTATTCAAAACAAATGCCAAACATTGTAAACACAGAAATGTTGTCACTCTGTTGATAGAGTGAGAAATGCCAAACAATGTAAACACAGAACTGTTGTCACTCTGTTGATAGAGTGAGAAATGTCAAACAACGCTGACATATCAGGAAAACTGTTCACCTGGTTTCTCAAGTGGAAATGACAAACTATGCGTTCTTAAATTAAAGTTATTTTACAACTAATTAAATGTATTGCTATGCCAAAAGCTTTTCTTGATACCATATGAGTATCTTGATAAGAGTATGTGAAATTTAGAGTATGTTAAATTAAAGTTATTATAAAAGACAACTACTAATTAAATGTATTGTTATGCCAAAAGCTTATCTTCTTGATACCATATGAGTATCTTGACAAGAGAGTGAAATTTAGAGAATGTTAAATTAAAGTTATTATAAAAGACAACTTCTTGATACCATATGAGTATCTTGACAAGAGAGTGAAATTTAGAGAATGTTAAATTAAAGTTATTATAAAAGACAACTACTAACTTAAGTGTATTGTTATGCCAAAAGCTTATCTTCTTGATACCATATGAGTATCTTGATGAGAGTGTGTAAGATTTAAGATGGTTGTAAAACGGAAAACAGGATAGATGTATATGCCAAAACGTTATCTTGATACAGTGTATGTATCTCGATAAGATATGATAATTTGTGCATAATGTATTGATGAAAGCCGGAAGACCTATTTCCGAAAAACTGTAGACCTACTTATTACGGAAAACTGGAAACTTATTGCAACAAAAAACCCTATTTCTCGAAATCGGAAGAGCCTATTTCCTAAGAGCCGAATTATCCGAATATACAAATTTTTCTCTTACCACTTGTAAGAGAGAAATCAGCATAAATTAGCTTATGATAATTAATTATAATAATAAGCAACTGTGTGGCAAAGCAGTTGATGAGAAAGGCTAAAACTTGGATAGAGTTTCCCTATCCAAGCAGTGTACACAATTTTAGCTTTCCTCAACCTATCTGAAAGTTACTGTTATACTATTGTCTCTATAGACACTGTACTAAAAAATTAACTAATATTAATAGTTAAAACACACACCAGGGGGCATCCTAAACTGTTGTTCCGCACTATCAAAAATGACGAATCATGCATGCCGGATGCGCTACGTACCTTCCATGATTGGGAGCATCTTCTTGACCTAACTTAAAGACAATCATAGAACAGAAAGTCCCAAGGATGACCAAACCCAACCATAAATAGACACAGCCGAAAAGTTATTTGGTCTTTTTATATTTATTGGCTTTAATTCTCCTTCCTAGCTAGATTTGTTACCACCTTATGGTGTCTATACAATTTGTACATACACCGTAGAGAAACTAAACAACAAGTCAACAACGGTGCCGTTTTAGAGTTGTGACATTGTAGATTTAGCTTCACTATTTCCTACCCTATATGAGCAAGAGTTAGTCTACTCTCCTCATACCTTATGGTCCCTAGGCATGCACTAGTGCCACATCTAACCTGACCACATTTCTTTTTCACTTCCTCTGATTGGCGTATTTGCATCTTGTATCCTTAATCCTGTTGATAGTTGTACACTCATCCTGTAACCATAGCGATAGTTGTACTCTGGTCCTGTAACCATGGCGATAGTTGTCTCTCGTTGTTACTCCTCAGAAATAGTTCCAGCGGTCACGTTATGATCTGTTTCAATCTAAGAATAAAGGACACTAAAGAAATCCAAGATTAAATAAGTATCATTCCAAGAAATGCTATCATTCAAGAGAAATGCAAAAAATGTAATCAAAGAAATTTTCTCACTGTTGATAGAGTGAGGAATGTCAAACAATGCTAATATGCCAAGAAATCTTATCCAAGAGAAATGCCAAACAATGTAAACACAGAAATTTTGTCACTCCGTTGATAGAGTGAGGAATGTCAAACCGCTAACATTCCAAGAAATCTTATTATCCAAGAGAAATGCCAAACAATGTAAACACAGAAATTTTGTCACTCTGTTGATAGAGTGAGGAATGTCAAGCAATGCTAATTTTCCAAGAAATCATTATTCAAAACAAATGCCAGACATTGTAAACACAGAACGTTTGTCACTGTTGATAGAGTGAGATATGCCAAAGAATGTAAACACAGAACTTTTGTCACTCCGTTGATAGAGTGAGGAATGTCAAACAACGCTAATTTTCCAAGAAATCTTATTCAAAAAAAATGCCAGACACTGTAAACAGAAATTTAGTCACTCCGTTGATAGAGTGAGATATGCCAAAGAATGTAAACACAGAACTTTTGTCACTCTGTTGATAGAGTGAGGAATGTCAAGCAATGTTAACATTCCAAGAAATCATATTATTCAAAACAAATGCCAAGCATTGTAAACACAGAAATTTTGTCACTCTGTTGATAGAGTGAGATATGCCAAAGAATGTAAACACAGAAATTTAGTCACTCTGTTGATAGAGTGAGGAATGTCAAGCAATGTTAACATTCCAAGAAATCATATTATTCAAAACAAATGCCAAACATTGTAAACACAGAACTTTTGTCACTCTGTTGATAGAGTGAGATATGCCAAAGAATGTAAACACAGAACTTTTGTCACTCTGTTGATAGAGTGAGAAATGTCAAACAACGCTGACATATCAGGAAAAGTGTTCACCTAGTTTATCAAGTGGAAATGACAAACTATGCGTTCTTAAATTAAAGTTATTTTACAACTAATTAAATGTATTGCTATGCTAAAAGCTTATCTTGATACCATATGAGTATCTTGATAAGAGTGTGTGAAATGTAGAGTACGTTAAATTAAAGTTATTATAAAAGACAACTACTAATTAAATGTATTGTTATGCCAAAGCTTATCTTCTTGATACCATATGAGTATCTTGACAAGAGTGTGAAATTTAGAGAATGTTAAATTAAAGTTATTATAAAAGACAACTACTAAGTGTATTGTTATGCCAAAAGCTTATCTTCTTGATACCATACGAGTATCTTGATGAGAGTGTGTAAGATTTAAGATGGTTGTAAAACGGAAAACAGGATAGATGTATATGCCAAAACGTTATCTTGATACAGTGTATGTATCTCGATAAGATATGATAATTTGTGCAGAATGTATTGATGAAAGCCGGAAGACCTATTTCCGAAAAACCGGAGACCTACTTATTACCGAAAATCGGAAACTTATTGCAAAAAAAAAACTATTTCCCGAAATCGGAAGAACCTATTTCCTAAGAGCCGAATTATCCGAATATTCAAATTTTTCTCTTACCACTTGTAAGAGAGAAATCAGCATAAATTAGCTTATGATAATTAATTATAATAATAAACAACCGTGTGGCAAAGCAGTTGATGAGAAAGGCTAAAACTTGGATAGAGTTTCCCTATCCAAGCAGTGTACACAATTTTAGCTTTCCTCAACCTATCTGAAAGTTACTGTTATACTATTGTCTCTATAGACACTGTACTAAAAAATTAACTAATATTAATAGTTAAAACACACACCAGGGGGGCATCCTAAACTGTTGTTCCGCACTATCAAAAATGATGAGTCATGCATACCGGATGCGCTACGTACCTTCCATGATTGGGAGCATCTTCTTGACCTAACTTAAGGACAATCATAGAACAGAAAGTCCCAAGGATGACCAAACCCAACCATAAATAGACACAGCCGAAAAGTTATTTGGTCTTTTTATATTGATTGGGTTTAATTCTCCTTCCTAGCTAGATTTGTTACCACCTTATGGTGTCTATACAATTTGTACATACACCGTAGAGAAACTAAACAACAAGTCAACAACAGTGCCGTTTTAGAGTTGTGACATTGTAGATTTAGCTGCACTATTTCCTATACCCTATATGAGCAAGAGTTAGTCTACTCTCCTCATACCTTATTGTCCCTAGGCATGCACTATAGTGTGCCACATCTAACCTGACCACATTCCTTTCACTTCCTCAGATGGGCATATGTATCTTCTATCCATAGTTGTACACTCATCCAGTAACCATAGAAATTGTCGTCTCTCCTCAGAAGTAGCTCTACGCTGGTTAGGTTATGATCTGTACAAATAATCAGAAGGGTTAAGATTAAAAATTACTCGAAAGTGGTTGACTACCAAAATTTCAGGCGCAGCCAAAAATTCGCTGCTATGGAGGCTTAGGTCTTTGTGAAAAATGCTATATGTGCCCGTCCCAGTGCATATGGGTGTCGGCATCATCACCAGTGATAGCGTCAATGGCAGTACCTGCGTTAACGCAACCACCGGCACTTGCGCAAACAGTGGCGCTATGAGCGACACCGACAGACACATTTACACTTGCGCAACCACTAGCAATTGCTCAAGCACTAGCACTTGCGCAACCACTGGCACTTGCGCAGTCACTGGTACTTGCGCAGTCACTGGCACTTGCGCAGCCACTGGTACTTTCGCAACCACTAGCACTTGCGCAACCACTAGCACTTGCTCAACCACTAGCACTTGCGCAACCACTGGCACTTGCGCAGTCACTGGCACTTGCGCAACCATTGGCACTTGCGCAACCATTGGCACTAGCGCAACCATTGGCACTAGCGCAACCACTAGCACTTGCGCAACCACTGGCACTTGCGCAACCACTGGCACTTGCGTAGTCACTGGCACTTGCGCAGCCACTGCCACTTGCGCAGTCACTGCCACTTGCGCAACCACTAGCACTCGCGCAACCACTAGTACTTGCGCAACCACTGCCACTTGCGCGTCACTGGCGCTTGCGCAGTCACTGGCACTTGCGCAACTACTAGCACTTGCGCAACCACTGACACCTGCGCAACCACTAGCACTTGCGCAACCACTGACACCTGCGCAACCACTAGCACTTGCGCAACCACTGGCACTTGCGCAAGAACTGGCACTTGCACAGTCACTGGCACTAGCGCAACCACTGGCACTTGCGCAGCCACTGGTACTTTCGCAGTCACTGGCACTTGCGCAACCACTGGCACTTGAGTAGTCTCTGGCACTTGCGCAACCACTGGCACTTGAGTAGTCTCTGGCACTTGCGCAACCACTGGCACTTGAGTAGTCTCTGGCACTTGCGCAACCACTAGCACTTGCTCAACCACTAGCACTTGCGCAACCACTGGCACTTGCGCAGTCACTGGCACTTGCGCAACCATTGGCAATTGCGCAACCACTGGCGCGTGCGCAACCACTGGCACTTGCGTAGTCACTGGCACTTGCGCAACCACTAGCACACGCGCAACCACTAGTAGTTGCGCAACCACTTGCAATTGCGCAGTCGCTAGCGCTTGCGCAGTCACTGGCACTTGCGCAACTACTATCACTTGCGCAACCACTGACACTTGCGCAACCACTAGCACTTGCTCAACCACTAGCACTTGCGCAACCACTGGCACTTGCGCAGTCACTGGCACTTGCGCAACCCTTGGCACTTGCACAACCATTGGCACTAGCGCAACCACTGGCGCGTGCGCAACCACTGGCACTTGCGTAGTCACTGGCACTTGCGCAACCACTAGTAGTTGCGCAACCACTTGCACTTGCGCAGTCGCTGGCGCTTGCGCAGTCACTGGCACTTGCGCAACTACTAGCACTTGCGCAACCACTGACACTTGCGCAACCACTAGCACTTGTTCAACCACTAGCACTTGCGCAACCACTGGCACTTGCGCAGTCACTGGCACTTGCGCAACCATTGGCACTTTCACAACCATTGACACTAGCGCAACCACTAGCACTTGCTCAACCACTAGCACTTGCTCAACCACTAGCACTTGCGCAACCACTGGCACTTGCGTAGTCACTGGCACTTGTCCAGTCACTGGCACTAGCGCAACCACTGCCACTTGCGCAGTCACTGCCACTTGCGCAGTCACTGCCACTTGCGCAACCACTAGCACTTGCGCAACCACTGGCACTTGCGCAGTCACAGGCACTTGCGCAGTCGCTGGCGCAGTCACTGGCACTTGCGCAACTACTAGCACTTGCGCAACTACTAGCACTTGCGCAACCACTGACACTTGCGCAACCACTAGCACTTGCTCAACCACTAGCACTTGCGCAACCACTGGCACTTGCGCAACCATTGGCACTAGCGCAACCACTGGCGCTTGCGCAACCACTGGCGCTTGCGCAACCACTGGCGCTTGCGCAATCACTGGCGCTTGCGCAACCACTGGCACTTGCGTAGTCACTGGCACTTGCGCAACCACTAGTAGTTGCGCAACCACTAGTAGTTGCGCAACCACTTGCACTTGCGCAGTCACTGGCACTTGCGCAACTACTAGCACTTGCGCAACCACTGACACTTGCGCAACCACTAGCACTTGCTCAAGCACTAGCACTTGCGCAACCACTAGCACTTGCGCAACCACTGGCACTTGCGCAGTCACTGGCACTTGCGCAACCATTGGCACTTGCGCAACCATTGGCACTAGCGCAACCACTAGCACTTGCGCAACCACTGGCACTTGCGTAGTCACTGGCACTTGCGCAACCACTAGCATTCGCGCAACCACTAGTAGTTGCGCAACCACTTGCACTTGCGCAGTCACTGGCACTTGCGCAACTACTAGCACTTGCGCAACCACTGACACCTGCGCAACCACTAGCACTTGCGCAACCACTGGCACTTGCGCAACCACTAGCATTTGCGCAACCAGTGGCACTTGCGCAAACACTGGCACTTGAGCATCCACTAGCACTTGCGCAACCACTGGCACTTGAGCAACCACTAGCAATTGCGCAATCACTGGCACTTGTGCAATCACTAGCACTTGCGCAATCACTGGCACTTGCGCAATCACTGGCACTTGCGCAACCATTGGCAATTGTGCAACCCACGACGGGAATAAATTATGCTGAAAACGCTCACATTAAACGTCCCTTCATTCAACTTCTCAGGTTTTATTTCAGTTATTCTCAAATTTTGCACCATAACAGACATCCATTATCCTTCAAATCGTATGTTTTTTTGTTTTTCCATTTTTTGTATTTTTCGCGGGAAAATGACGTCACATATTTGGCGCGAATCACTGGCACTTGTACAATCACTACTGGCGCTTGCGCAAGCACTGGCACACGCGCAATCACTGGCACTGACGCAATCACTGTAACTACGCAAGAACCAGTGATTGCGTCAGTGCCAGTGTTTGCGTCATTGCCAGTGATTGCGTTAGTGAGAGTGATTGTACCAGTGCCAGTGGTTGCGTCAGTGCCAGTGATTGCGCAAGTGCCGGTGATTGCGTCAGTGCCAGTAATTGCGTTGGTGCCAGTGACTGCGTCAGTACCAGTGATTGCGCAGGTACCAGTGATTGCGTCAGTGTGAGTGACTGAATCAGTGGCAGTAATTGCGCAAGTGCCAGTATTTGCGTTGGTGCCAGTGATTGCGTCAGTGCCAGTGATTGCGTAGTCACTGGCACTAGCGCAATCACTGGTACTAGCGCAACCACTGCCACTTGCGCAACCACTAGCACGTGCGCAACCACTGGCACTTGCGCAATCACTGTCACCTGCACAACAACTGGCACTAGCGCAACCACTGGCACTGACGCAAACATTTACACTTGCGCAACCACTGGCACTAGCGCAATCACTAGCACTGACGCAAACATTTGCACTTGCGCAATCACTGGCACTTGCGCAATCACTGTCACTTGCACAACAACTGGCACTAGCGCAGTCACTGGCACTGACGCAATCACTGGCACTTGCGCTATCACTAGCACTTCCACAATCGCTGACATATGTGCAATCACTGGCACTGACGCAATCACTGGCACTTGAGCATTGCGCAATCACTGGCACTGACGCAATCATTGGCACTTGAGCAATCACTATAAATGACACAATTTGCGTCTGTACCAGTGATTCCGTCAGTGCCAGTGGTTGCGTCAGTGCCAGTGATTGCGTCTGTGCCAGTGATTGCGTCAGTGCCAATGATTGCGTCAGTGCCAGTGATTACGCCAGTGCCAGTGACTGTGATTGTGTCAGTGCCAGTGATTGCGTCAGTGCCAGTAATTGCGTCAGTAACCAGTGATTCCGTCAGTTCCAGTGATTGCGTCAGTTCCAGTGATTGCGTTAGTGATTGTGTCAGTGCCAGTAATTGCGTCAATGCCAGTAATTGCGTCAGTCCTAGTGTTTTGCGGATTTGACTGGTACTTGCGCAACCACTGGCACTTGCGCAACCACTGGCGCTTGCGCAACCACTGGCACTTGCGCAATCACTGGCACTGACGCAATCAGTGGGACTTGAGCAATCACTATAAATGACACAATTTGCGTCTGTACCAGCGATTTCGCCAGTGCCAATAATTGCGCAAGAGCCAGTGACTGCGTCTGAGTGCCCGTGATTGCGTCAGTGCCATCGATTGCGTTGGTGCCAGTTTTTGCATCATTGCCAGTGATTGCGTCAGTTCCAGTAATTGCGTCAATCCCAGTGATTGCGTCAGTGCCAGTGATTGCGTTGGCGCCAGTGGTCGAGTTGGTAGTAGTGATTTTGTTAGTGTGTGTGCAAGTGTCCTTGTGTACTCAGTGTTTGTCCAACGTGCATGTGTCAGTGTTGTGTGTGCCTCTGCTAGTTGTGCCTGCATATGTCCGTTTTTATGACTGTGTCAGTGTTTGGTAATGTGGCAGTGGGCCTGTGCACGTGTCAGTTTTTGTGCCTGTCAGCTTTAGTGTCCGTGTTTTCGTCTCTGTCAATGTCAGTTTTTGTGTCAGTTTTTGCGCCTGTATCAGTGGCTGTGCCTATGTCAGTGCTTGTTCCTGTATTTGTATCAGTGTTTGCATGTGTACGTCCGTGTTTTCACCTCTGTCAATCGATCAGTTTTTGTGCCTGTGTCAGTTTTTGTGCCTGTGTCAGTTTTTGTGCCTGTATCTGTGCCAGTATTTGTGGTAGTGTTTAAAAAGAGTAATAATGCGTTCTGTAGTTCAAGAAAGACACATGAATTACTATAAATGCGGCAAAGTCTAATTACTGTTTCCAAAATGGCGCAAGCTTCAAAGGTATCTTCTTCTTCGAGTCAAAATATGAAAATTTAAGTAAATTTTCCGATGTTTTCGACCCAACATTTTTCAAAAAAGACGACTCCCCCACCTAGGAATGTTTTAATGTTGTTTATAGAAGTGAAAAAACAGGTAAAATATGCCAAAAAACGTCTCAAAAGGTTGTACTTTGGGCCCAACTGCTCATTTGCTTGTTTGGCGGGAAACCGAGGACATGACCGTATAAATCCTTCAAACATTCTCGTTTCTGGCCGAAAAACTTCTAAAAATACTGCACAACACGAACTACACTGTCTAGATATGATAATTTATAATAAACTGTCGACAAAGAGCGAAAAAAAGAATATTCTTTAGGCTAAACTAGCCAGCGAACTACCGAGCTTCGAAAACGAAGCAACGTCGAAACTACAGCTAACGAACACAACCTAAACAGCCTATTCGTTACTTTATTTAAAACAAATTCACTATATTTCATACCTTTTCAAGTCCTGGCCGTCTTCAAAAACAACACCGTGCTTTCAAGAAGACTTTAAACGTTTTTTTCTCACTTTTAATTTGCTGGGGCTTTCAAAAGTTCCTTCGGTTTGAGGACCAGGAGAAAGAGAAAGTTTGTCTGGAAAAAAGTTGAAGACAGGTTCACCAGCGAGCTTGAAACACGTGACCAAATAAGACACTCTCATTGGTCAAAATATAGAAGAAACGTTCTGATTGGTTAATTGTTTCAGACTCGAGCGTTCTGATTGGACAATTTTTGTGAGGGTATTCCCCTGAGAGAAATGCCAGAGTTGTTTTTGAACTGGCGAATAATTTAGCGCATCTATTTTTGCCGTCAATTTTTCGCCGGCCTTGCAGCGAATTCGGGAAACTATTTGTTATTTTTCAAAGCACTGGACTCACGAGGGAAACACGTTTCTGCGAGGGAAACACGTTTCAGACAAAACCAAAGTCAAAAGTATTTAAATTATTGTTGCGATCTTTTTATGGGCTATTTTAATAACTTTTTTTTCTTAATAAGCCCTTTTCGCCTCATTTTTGTGTCCGCAAAAATAATTTTGCTTCATAACGAGGCCAAAAAGACTCATTTAAAAAGATGCACATAAAGGGATATTTAAAATGGTGGCCTTTATGAAAGTGGTCTACAAAGGTAAGGCTTTCTAAGGGAAAATGTATTCAAATTTAAAATATATTAATAACGGTCACATTGGGGACCATACCCACTGTAAACATATTAATACCTTGCCATTTTCCAGTGCAATCGATGAAATGGATAATTGTGGCAGTCATGCAAATGTAATCAATAAGAATTTAGATCAATAAATCGATTGCTATTGATAATCAATTAACAGTTGATGAAAAAGGGTTTTTGATTGATTGGTATTGATCTATTGTCAATCAATAGCAATTAAATCGATGAACTAATTTGTCTGATTGGTGTTAAATGGTGTTCACTAATTCACAAAACAAAGTCTTGATCTATTGAGAATGCATTGCAGTCCATTGTATTGCAAAGGCAGGAATAAATAAAACTTTATTATATAGATGACATTATTTTTGGCCTGATCAATGTTGGCTTGCACCCAAAGCTTAAAAATTGATAACAATCCATAAATAATTGATTGCCAAACAGATGACTTTTTGTGATTATCAAATGGTCATTGATTAGCAAACAGACAACTTTTTGTGATTATTAATTGGTCATTGATTGGCAAACAGACGACTTTTTGTGATTATCAATTGATCATTGATTGGCAAACAGATGACTTTTTGTGATTATCAATTTATCATTGATTAACAATTGGTTATTGATTAGCAAACACGACTTTTTTTTATTATCAATTGCTCATTGATTAGCAAACAGATGACTTTTTGTGATTGTCAATTGGTAATTGATTGGCAAACAGACAATTTTGCTTAGAATATTACCATTAGTTATACACTTATGCATAGTTCAATTCTTGCTGTGACCACCCCACCTGGGCACCCCCCCCCTGCATTTTGCATTTATTTTTTTTACTAAACTGCATATTCCCCACCCCTGGGCACACGAAAAAAGACAATTCCCCACAACAGGGACAACATTGACAAATCTTCAAGTAGATTTTAATATTTCAACATTTCAAATATTTCAGCATCCAAACCTTCAAATATAGTGTTCAATCTGATCAGCTTTGAAAGATTGTTCCTCACCAACCATTCACTGATGGATTGGATTGATTTTCCCTCAAAGGACACCATTCACCAAAACTGCTAGGGGTGCTCGCAGGCT
Organism: Paragorgia papillata; assembly: GCA_035771165.1. Taxonomy (NCBI): domain Eukaryota; kingdom Metazoa; phylum Cnidaria; class Anthozoa; order Scleralcyonacea; family Coralliidae; genus Paragorgia; species Paragorgia papillata. The sequence continues at coordinate 88,175 of JAWNZC010000249.1, read as the reverse complement.
AGGCACCAAACCCACTCACATGTGGGTATTTATATTCCCTGAATCTACCCCCCTGGATATCCACAGGATCAACACAATTTCCCACCCCTGGGAAGTGCTGCGCTCGTTTCCCCAGGGGTTGCCTGGGGGTGGTGGTCACAGCAAGAATTAAACCATGCATTATCAGCAGTCCAGGGAACTCCAGATACTTGAGCAACACTTTCATAAAAGCCACCACTTTTAATATTCTTTCCAATAATGTATTCACTTAATTTTTTTATATATTAAGAGTTGTTCCATATTTGTATACAACCAGTCTGCATCCATCACACTGCATAACTTACCATGTTGTGATCAATGTATATCTCTGACATAATTCAATTCCACAAAATTTTCCTTGTGTAGAGTCATGATTGCTGATTGGGTACATGCAAACACACACACAGAGTTTTAATGCACTTTTATTATTACATTTTTGTATTCAAGTATTGAAAAGACATGAGGAAATTTAACAATATTGTGACAAACTCTGTTGCAGATAATAAAAGCTGCAGCTGAATTTATGCTTTAAAAGTTAATTACACTATCCTCTCTACCACTCCCCCTGCCCTCTCTCTCTGTGAAAGTGTTTGTGCAAATGCTTTGATTTGTGTCTTTGTTTGTCAATGTTTATATCAGTGTCTGCCTCTTCACCTGCACCTTATGTCAGCATCTGTTTCAGTGTGTGTCTATTTCAGTGTTTGCATCTCTGTCTCTGTCAGTGTTAGTATCTGCGCCAGTATCTGTGTCAGTACATGTGTCAGTATCTGTGCCAGTGTCTGTGAGTATCTGTACCAGTATTTGTCAGTATGTGTCAATATTTGTGCTAGTATTTGTGTCTGTGCCAGTGTCTGTACCTGTGTCAGACTGTCAGTTAATCTGTGCCAGTATCTGTGTCAGTATAATGTACCAGTATCTGTATCAGTATCTGCATTTGTGTCAGTATCTCAGTGCCAATATTCATGTGTGTGTTTGTGTTTCTGGTAGAAATTACACCTGGAATACCAATGCGACAAAGTCTTCTGATCCTTTTCAAAATGGCGTCTTCTTCTTCGAGACAAAATTTTAAAATTTAACTAAATTCTCCGATGTTTTCGACCTAACTGTTCTCAAAAAACACGACTCGCCCACCTAGGAATGTTTTAATGCTATTTACGGAAGTGAAAAACACATAAAAGAGGCAAAGCCCGTCCCAAAAGCTTGTACTTTGAGTCCAATTCCTTCTGTGCTTGCTTGGCGGGAAACCAAAGACATGACTGTATAAATCTTTCAAACACCCTCGTTTCTGGCCTAAAAACCTCTCCAAATTCTGCACTACCTGAACTACACTGTCTAAGTATGGTAATTTATGATAAACTGTCGACAAAGAGCGAAAAATGAATATTCTTTAGGCTAAACTAAGCCAGCGAGCTGCCGAGCTTCGAAGACGAAGCTATGTCGAAACTACAACTAATGAACGAACTAAACAACCTATTTGTGACTCTATTTATAACAAATTCGTTATATTTTTATACCTTTTAAAGTCCTGGGATACGTCGGAGCCAACACCACGCTCTCAAGAAGACTTTAGACGGTTTTTCTTGCTTTTTATTTGGCTGGAGTTACTTCGGTTCGACGAACATTTATTCAACTTCTTCGTCCTGGACAAACTTCATTTTGAAAAATCCCCAACACGCTTGAAGCACGTGTCCCAAATAAGACACTCTCATTGGTTAATTATTCTGGTCCCGAGCGTTTTATTGGATAATTACAACGAGGGTATTCCCCTGAGAGATATGCCAGAGTTGTTTTGATAACCAGTTCAAAACGGACAAATTTAGCGTATTTATTTTTGCCACGAGTTTTTTGGCGGCTTTGAAACGAATTCGCGACACAGTTTATCAGATTTTGGCCGTCTTTTTTCAATATTTTTCTAGTCGAGTTTCCTTTTCGTATTCTTAGCAAGGTACTGGAGGAACGAGGATTTATCAAAGTTTAATTAATTTCATGTTATTGTTTTTATGTAACGTGCATGTGAAATGTCGATAAATTTGTCGTCAATCCCACGAGGCAAACACGCAACACCCACGCGGCAAACACGCAACACCCACGCGGCAATTCCTTACATATTTTTAATAATTTGAATTTCAACTTATCTAACAAATAATCTTACATTATAAAATATGAATCGAAGGATTCTATAAATTATCAGTTCGTGGTTTTTTATTACTTGTCGTATTCGATTTGCTGTGCCGTTTACGTTTCTCATATTCCTCGGGAATTTCTAAATATAAGATGAAGAAAGCAATCATAAAAGATAATAAAATACAACAGCAGAGCAGCAGCAGCAACAGCAGCAGCAGCAGCAGCAACAACAGCAACAACAGCAGCAGCAACAATAACAGCAGCAGCAGCAGCAACAATAACAGCAGTAGCAGCAACAGCAATAACAGCAGCATCAGCAGCAGCAGCAACAGCAATAACAGCAGCAGCAGCAGTAGCAACAACAGCAATAGCAGCAGCAGCAGCAATAACAGCAGCAGCAACAACAGCAATAGCAGCAGCAGCAGCAACAACAGCAATAGCAACAGCAGCAGCAATAACAGCAACAACAGCAGCAGCAGCAAGAACAGCAGCAGCAACAACAGCAGCAGCAATAACAGCAGCAGCAGCAGCAACAGCAATAACAGCAGCAGCAGCAATAACAGCAGCAGCAGCAGTAGCAACAACAGCAATAGCAGCAGCAGTAGCAATAACAGCAGCAGCAACAACAGCAATAGCAGCAGCAGCAGCAATAACAGCAACAGCAACAACAGCAGCAGCAAGAACAGCAGCAACAACAGCAATAGCAGCAGCAGCAGCAATAACAGCAACAGCAACAACAGCAGCAGCAGCAGCAAGAACAGCAGCAACAACAGCAGCAGCAATAACAGCAGCAGCAGCAATAACAGCAACAGCAAGAACAGCAGCAGCAGCAACAACAGCAGCAGCAGCAGTAGCAACAACAGCAATAGCAGCAGCAGCAGCAATAACAGCAGCAGCAACAGCAGCAGCAGCAGCAAGAACAGCAGCAGCAACAACAGCAGCAGCAATAACAGCAGCAGCAATAACAGCAGCAGCAGCAATAACAGCAACAACAGCAGCAGCAGCAACAGCAATAACAGCAGCTGCAACAACAGCAGCAGCAACAACAGCAATAGCAGCAGCAGCAGCAATAACAGCAACAACAGCAGCAGCAGCAACAGCAATAACAGCAGCAGCAACAACAGCAATAACAGCAGCAACAACAACAACAACAGCAGCAGCAACAACAACAGCAGCAACAGCAACAGCAGCAATAACAGTAGCAAACAATAGCAACAACAACAGCAACAACAGCAGCAGCAATAGCAGCAGCAACAGCAGGAGCAACAGCAGCAGCAACAACAACAACAACACAAATAATTGACGCAAATTTAACACATAATTGACGGTACCGAAAAAGATGGCGGCGGTACATTGAACCATAATGCTTTGATAAATTAAACAAACAAGAATTTCATTCCTACTAAAGTTGATCGTTTTAAACCCTATCTTCCAATTATTCTACAAGAAACAATATTTAATGTGCGCAAAGGATTGTGGTTAAATTTACAAGACGCCATCTTTTTCGGCACGGTTAACTACACGCAATGCAGAAAAAACACTGGGGATTGCTTTGTTGTTGGTTCTCTGGTAGGGGGGTTATAAGTTGCTTCATAACTAGATGAGAGGAGAGGGGGGTTAACAGGCTTCAAAAGTGAAGTCAAGATCTTGTACACCATCCCAGTTGCGTGGTGACAGGGGGGCCGCCCCCCCAGCTGGGGTTACAGAAGGGGCGCCAAAACTAGCAATGGCGCCAAAACTTAACCAAATAAAATAATTTCTTTGTTTAGCTAGGTCTTCAATATGGGGGGATATAAAGTTTTATAATCTTCAGAATTCTGTAAAATCTCACTCCAAAATGCAGGAAATGGCATATCAGAGACTCTAGATTTCAAAATTTCCCAGACCCCCCCCCCCCCCCCTAGAGGTTTGGCGCTGCTTCGCCGCTTGCATTGGCGTGGTCTTTGAGAGAACCCGTTGTTTGTTGTAATATTATATATTGCTACTTCAGTTATTTTCAAACAAAAAATGTGATCATTTATCAAATACAGTAATGTCTTTCCCCCCCTTTTTTTTTTGGGGGGGGGGGTGGCAAAGCTAATCTGGGCACCCCAGCCTGAAACTTGCCACCACGCCACTGCACCATCCTGACACCAGACCGCCCATAATTGAACACAATTCTCAACCAAGTTTCTGACCAATCATAATTAAGGGTTTGGAATAATGTATAATAGAATTTCAGGTACTATTTAAAACATGAGCAGCAGTGTTTTATCAGATTTAAAACACGAGGCGATAGGCGAGTGTTTTAGATCTGATAAAACACGTACGGTGAAAAAACTATCCGTATAATAAGCTCATATAGGAATCAACTTTGAAAATTAAAGTTGTCTGAGCCGCAAAATCGAAGAAAAAGTTCATCGAAATAGCGAGTGTAGTGTATCTCTATCACATATAGAGACACGTCACGGTCATGATTTTCCTTTGTGTTTTCCTCATGAATTATTAATGAGTTTTTGAATTACAGAGCAAGGCATTGTAATCTCACCTTCGCCAGTAAGATCCTTGTACTTTTGAAAATACAATTTCTTTTGTCCTGTCTGGTTGACGTAAGATGAAAAACCTAACAGGCAAATAAAAAATAAATTTAAAAAGACCAATTCATTCTGAAGAAACAATTTAAACCAGAGTCCTACAGGCCAGTTACATACTTGATTCCAAACAAACAAACAAACAAACAAACAAACAAACAAACAAACAAACAAACAAACAAACAAACAAACAAACAAACAAACAAACAAACAAACAAACGAACGAACGAACGAACGAACGAACGAACGAACGGAACGAACGAACGAACGAACGAACGAACGAACGAACGGAACGAACGAACATGACAAAAAAACTCACGACCAATATATACTGGCATGTATCAATATATATTGACAGTATCTATAACAGTGATGGGTTCAGCTTGATCTGGTAGGGGGGCTGCTGAGCGAGCGAAGTGAGATCAGGCCTGCGGCGTGCGGCGCGACAGAGGCAGGGTGGAGCGCCGCTGAGGGAGCTACGGCAGGGGTCTGGGGACACAGCCACAGGCAGGGTCCAGGGGCCGAGCTGGTGGTTGGGCTGAGGGGTAGGGCGGCGAAGCCCGCCAGAAAATTACTTTTTATACCTATTAATACCTATGAAACGTATGATAGCTAATATATGAACCTGGCCAAGGCCAAGGCACCCCCCACCCCCCTGTAAATCCATCACTGACCTATAATTTGACAACTGACTATCCTGATAAAAAAACAACCTGTCCTAAGGTTGCATCCCTGAAAACCATCCCACAGACCTTGCTCTGTTTTGATTTACATAACGTACTTACCTAAGAATAATTCATAATATTCCCTATCTGTTAGGAGAAGTGGAGTTAAGGATCGGAGTAACGAGTCAAGGTCATTGTTCTGGAAGAGAAAGAGCGGTGGGGACAATACAATATAGACCACTTTCATAATAGCGACTAATTTGAATATTCTTTTATGTGCATCCTAATGAGCCTTTCTGGCCTCGTTTGTGAGTCTGCAATTCAAAAGAATCTTTGCTTCATAACGAGGCTAGAAACGCTCATTAAGATGCACATAAAAGAATATTTAAACTGGTGGCCATTATGAAAGTGGTCTATAGTTAGTAATTTCATCATTGTAAATTGTATCGTGTTGTGTTAATGTATTGCAGTTAGATTGTATTGTACTCTATTGTACTGTACTGTATTGCAACATCCTTGTTGTAACTAACCTGCTTGTATTCTTTCAAAATAGATGAAAACACAACAAACTTTTCTTTACCAAGGCTGGTCAGGACCTAGATGAAAGAAAATGTGAGCATCATACATTCACAGAATGTGAGCGATTATATATTCACAGAACAGAAGAGAACAGCAAAAAGAGTATATATGGTGGGAAAAACAATGGTTGTTCACAGTTGTTGCAACAGAAGGCTCGTATATGATATATTACATCTAACCTTTAATAAATATTTCTTTGCATTTGTCTCTTTGTCGTCCGTTTCAGATTCCTTAAAGAAAAAATAGAAAAGTGTTAATACGAATATTATTTAATTGCCAGTTTGCTAGAAGTTCCCCGCAATTCGACTCCCGTCCAAGGACAAACTTGACGAAATGCCACATACCTGTTTATCATTCTCCGTATTAACATTTGGCTGAGTCTTCGTTCGAACAATCTAACAATAAAAAGGTAAAAGTGGTTGCCAGAGATTGCGGAGTATAACGCCTAGCTGAAAATAAAGGGTGATTCAGACGAAACCCCCACATGCAATTTAGCATGCATTCCTCGCATATATGTCAGATATTTGTACGCAAAAACTGTGTACCATTGGATCAAACGTTTTTCTTGGTTGAACGTCGTTTTAAAAAAACTTACTTTGAGTTTCTTTTTCACTGCAGTCTGGACTGTAACAGCCTCCGTGGTAGGACTGTTACAACAGCTGTTGGTAGCGCTTGATTCCTTTATAGCTAACTAAAATTAAAATCAAAGTCATGAGGAACAGATTCTATTTTGATTTGCTTTGAAAAGACTCCCATTCAACTGCCTCAACGTATCCAGGTATTGATTAATAACTGAACTAAAAGCAAGTTTCCAAGCGGTACTCGAATTTACAACATTCTGATCGTTGGTGAGATACTCTAACCATTGAACTAACTGAAACTCAGATGATTTGAACTTAAACGTAGCGTGCTGCGTAGGCAGTGTTGAAACGACAATCGAAATACATGTATAGTAAAGTTTGTTATAGAACGTAGGATTCTAACGTTTCGAGCAAAGGCCCTTTGTCAGAGAGAAACGTTTCTCTCTGACGAAGGGTCTTCGCTTGAAACGTTAGACTCCTACGTTCTCTTTTTCGGCAGTATATCAAACCTTGCTATATTTTGATTTGAACTTAGGCTGAGTTCGATGTATGACATTATATACTGCTCAATAAGCCCCAGTTCTTTTTATTGTATTACTTATAAATAATTTACTCTTATACTGACCGTTTCTCGACTCAGATCTCCTTTATTTTCCGTCTACAAGTGAAACAAAATGACAGCCTAATTATTCTGTAGCTCTCAAATTATTTTCCATCATCTGATAGCTGTAACAACCCTCTCAATTCTTCAGTCTTTCAACTTTAATAAACGCTAAAAACACAAACCTCGTAGACTTGAAGAGAATCAAAGAAACCCCGTGACTTGTCCTTCTTCACTTGATGTCTTTTGTCATTTTGAGAAGATGTACCAGATGTAGAGGCGGTACTACTGCTGTCTTCGTATTCTATCCTTAGCGGGGTTTTATTAGGAACATCAAGACCTGAAAACATGACGAAATAAGAAAAGGTTTAACTCCTTGGCACCCGAGAACTCTCCCGTTGACGAGTAAAATCGTCTTTTATCTAATACTAGCAGCTTGAGGTACCTTGTGCTGCCCGAGGAAAAGTCAAAAGACTTTACAAGACTGCGTATTAAGCAACACAATTTTACCACACCTCATGTTTCGCTAGCACTGTGCCAGAATACAAATATACACTAAGAATATAGATATTATATACCAAACTTACGTATGGTGTCCCGTTTTCTTGATGTTTGAGTTCTTTCAAATTCAGACACACTTTTACTTGGCTGTACGCTGGTAGCACTGGGAACAGGTGGCTCGTTGGTCTCATTTATAGAGACGTTGGAGCGTTCAGGCTTTTTTACCTTTGTATAACTCTTGTCGCACTGAATGAATAAACAATTAATTAAATCATATGAATTTACAATTTTGTCATTTTTTAAATATATAAAAACAAGAACAGGGGGGGAAGAAAGGGAGGGAAGGAAAGAAGGAAGAGAGAGAGAGAAACGAAGAGGGAAATAAGGAGAGAAGGAAAGAGAGAAGGAAGGAGAGAAGGAAGGAAGGAGAGAAGGAGAGAAGGAAGAAGGGAGGGAGGGAGGGAGGGAGGGAGGGAGGGAGGGAGGGAGGGAGGAGGGAGGGAGGGAGGGAGGGAGGGAGGGAGGGAGGGAGGGAGGGAGGGAGGGAGGGAGGGAGGAAGGAAGGGAGGGAGGAAGGGAGGGACGGAGGGAGGGACGGAGGGAGGGACGGAGGGAAGGGCGGTAGGGAAGGAAGGAATGAAGGAAGGAAGGAAGGAAGGAAGGAAGGAAGGAAGGAAGGAAGGAAGGAAGGAAGGAAGGAAGGAAGGAAGGAAGGAAGGTAGGTAGGTAGGTAGGTAGGTAGGTAGGTAGGTAGGTAGGTAGGTAGGTAGGTAGGGAAAAGGAAGGGGAAGGGGAAGGGGAAAGGAGGCTTACCAGTTGATCAGCTCGTCGAAAGAATTGCGTTAAATGTCTTTGGAGCTCGCCAAAATTATTATATTTCTTGATGTATGGCTTGACCCACGGAGGCAGTTGAGTCACATTATTGGCATAAGCAAACCTTTTAGAAAAACCCAAACAAACTAAAGGTATAAATATATTTAAAAAGTAGAGAGCTGCGTCGCCAGTGTGGTAAGAAGTATCAAAACACTAATGATAGCGATGGAACTAGTTCGTAGAATTAACTGGGAAAACTATGGTGTTGATTTTGTTGAGAAAAGAAAACCGGAGAACCCAGTGAAAAACCCCGGAGACACAGAACAGAACCAACAACTACTCCAGTGTTGCCAGATCATGAACAAAGTTGACAGATTTGTGACTTCTGACTTCTGGAATTCTGGTTGAAATGTTCAGCGGTTGTAATGCTAAAATTAACCTGGATTAATTACATGTAATATCATTAAAGTAAAGGACGGTGTGAAAACGTCAGGGGGGTGTGTGAAGTTTATCCCACCTCCCGGGGCGAAACAAAGAATGGCAAGCAGTATCATGTACGCAAATGCTGACTTAGACACGTCGGACATTGAATCTGACGTGGATTTGTAGATTTATATTAAACTAAATTGGCTAATTTATAGCATTATTGTATTGTTGGGTTAAAATTTGAAATTCATGAACTTTTTGTCAATTTCATGAACATTTGATACTTGTCTACGTGAACAATTATAAATTTGATCTGGCAACACTGAACTACTCACACGAACCTAAGTTGGTCACCCATCCAAGTACCAACCCCTTTCGACCGGGCTTAACTTCAGCGGTGAGAGGCAGCGCGCTAACAGCTTGTGCCACCCTAACCTGAGTATCAGGCATTATTCTCGTCCTCGGCTAAAAAGCAAGTGGCGCGAGGCAGGCGGGCGGGCGAGAAGACGAGAAATAAGGCCTGAAACAATTCTTTACCTGGCCGTTTTCCGCCCCCAAATGAATTTTCTGAATCTCCAATCGACGAAGCTTTAATCGCACATTCCAGCCGTTCCAAGTTTGAAATTTGCCGTTTCCTTAGATATTCAAGCGGACTCGACTACAATCCAGAATTGTTTCAGAGTAATTCCTTCACGAGCTTGCTTATACAGTTGTCAATGTACTTAGCTATATATTACAGCTAATTGGGGACACAAGAGAAGGCAGAAGCTGGCATATTAAACTCTTGCCATAACCAGTACGGAGTACAGCTAGCACATCCTCATTAAACAGGACTTTTTCTATACATTCGCGCTGTTCTTTCTTTAGATTTTTTACTTTAAACTTCACTTAGACATCGTTGAATCGCTAGATACGTTAGACGCTTTGTTAATTATGTAAAGCATAATTCATAAACAAATCAATCACAATCAAATCAAATCATACACAAACCAATCAGAATAGAGCTTTTCGGGCTACAGCCAATCAGGACGACTTCCAAAATCTGGAAGTACTGCACGAACTTTTAACGACATTTGTATCAGGCCATAGTTTACAATTGGCCTGATTGCAGGTTAGTGCCACCCATGCCTCCCGTGCCTTTAAGGAAGGATGAAGAAAATACCTTTCATCACACAAGATAATCGCACCGTAGTCCTCCTTGTGACGTAACACTCGCCCCACAGCTTGGTTGACGGCACGTGACGCTTGTTGTTGGTACCAGGCCTTACCCGTCAAGCCCTGGATAAAAAGTAAAGCCAGCATGTCAACGACTTTGAATACACCCACGTGGACCCCTTCTAACAGTCAACCGATGGAAAAATAACCATACAGATACAAATACAACTAATACAAACTTAATTACTTCTTCCCACAAGGGACTTTTCAAGAGCAATTTACATACTACCGAAATTCGCAATCCTTGAACATTCCTTTATACAAAAGTGCCACCGGCCAAAGAACGTTTTATTATCGCACCGTTTCACTCTGGAACGCTCTCCCAGTGAACATTAAATCTAGCGCATCCAATACATATTTTTAAAAGTAAACTTCGAAGACATCTTTTAGAAACTTGTTCTTAATTTTGCCACCGACTTTTTGTTTTCAATTTTTTTTTATGATTCTAATTATTTATAATTCATAGTACCTCATTATGTAACATATATTTATATAAATTTAGTAATTGTAATTGACTCTGAAAAGCCCCCCTGGGGAGAGTTATAAAGTATTGTATTGTATTGTATTGTATTGTATTGTATTGTATTGTATTGTATTGTATTGTATTGTATTGTATTGTATTGTATTGTATTGTATTTTATTGTATTGTATTGTATTGTATTGTATTGTATACTAAATTATAAATTATACTAAGTGTCAGAATCGAAGGCAGACCTAGTTGTTGATTTTACGAAGAGAGGAAAACCGGAGAACCCGGCGAAAAACCCTCGAAGCACAGGAGACCAACTAAACTCTACTCGCACGAGTTCCAAGCTCGACAACGGGGTCATTCCCAAGGGGTCATTCCCAAGCGGTCACCCATCCAAGTACTAAAGGCCTGGCCAAACGCTTTCAACATTTCATTCAACATCGTTCAACATTGTTGAATTCAACCGTGATTCAACATGTTGAAAGCGTTTGGCCACCCTGTTGAATGATGTTGAACGTTGTTGAACGTTCGTTCAACATATGTTGCATGAAATGTTGAAAGCGTGGCTTAACTTTTGGCGAGAGCATTGGCGTAGCCAAGGGGGGGCCCCCAACTACACATTTGCCCCCCCCCCCAGTCTCCTGAATGTCTGACGCTAAATTCAAGTAAGAACTTTTGCTTCTTTGAAATTTGAAGTTTGTTTCTGTTGCTAATGATAATCGTGATGCTGATACACTGTCACATGAAGTTTCATTGGTTAAACTGCGCAGAATTACGCTCCCAAGAGCCCTCGGTCCTTTTGACCAGCGTCAGCTCCTTGACGCCGGTCAAAACGATCGAAGGCTCCCGCATTGCTTCTGTTCTGGAAAAAACAAACAAAAAAAACAAACTGCACCCCCAAATTTTCCGTTTCTCCCCCAAAATTTTGATCCTGGCTACGTCACTGGGCGAGAGGCAGCTCGCTAACAGCACACGCCACCCGTGCTTCCCAGCCTGGTTCCCAGTCCTCTCTTTTTAACGTCGAGCGGCAGACCGAAATTGTGAGAAGCCTGGAATAAAATGTTTTGCTTGGCCCCAAATCTGGCCCCAAATTATACAGGCTCCAAACGGCCGTTTGGCGGAAAACCAAGGCAGATAACACTCACGTCGGTCTGCACAATTCTTTATAACATCATATAGCAAGGTTGGTCTACTGCCGAAACGTGAAAATAGCATATTTCGATTTGTATAAAAATGTGTTTCAACACAATCACTTCCTACGCCGAACACTACTTTATAAAGCCTCGTATGTAACAACCTTTTAACGTAAGGTAAAATAAAGAAACCTACTCGTTTGCTGTCTGCTCTCAAGAAGAAGTTTGTTTAAGTGCCCTCGTTCATAAAGATTAAAGAATCTGAGCTCCAGCAGGATTCATGACAGATAAAGATGAACATTTTCCGCTAGTCCTCTCGCTCGATCCCTATTCTGTGACGTCACCAAAATAAGTTCGAGAGAAAAGAGAACTAGGAACTAGTCTGCGTGCTTCCCTAGATCAACTGACAAACCTGAAAGGTTCTTTCGTTTTTCACTTCATCTAAAAAGCCCATCTTTAATTTCACCTGAAATTAGAATTCAAAGAGCATTTCTATTGTATCGACAAATCTATCCGAAGCTTACTACAGCGTACCACGTTACACTGGTCCGCGTAACACAGCCTTAAGGCCCCGTTCACACTATACCGGATAGGTTTTCGTGCCGGCACGAAAACCTATCCGGTATAGTGTGAACGGACGGCATAATTATGTGCCGTTTCGTGCCGAATACGATATAACCCTGTGATCCAACCAATCACCACGCTCTATTCTATTAATATACTTCCGAAACGATTTCGATCTCCGTTCACACTGGAGCTGAAACGGCACAAAAAGCTATCCGATACAAGATGTACCTCTTTCGAGATCGGAGCGGCGCAACGGCGTGCCGGCACAGAAATTGTGCCGGAACAGGCGTTTTGTGTGTGAACAGAAGGCCTATCCGGTATGGTTTTCGTGCCGGCACAAAAGCTATCCGGTATAGTGTGAACGGGGCCTAAGTATCTTACCTTCGAGTCATATATTGGTGGGTAGGGCAGTCCAGTTATAACAACAGCACGACCATTCATGTCGGCAAAATCAAGACCCTCGCTTACCTAGATTAGGAAGGTGCAGCGTTTTATAAATTAAAACTAAGGCAAGAATAATATTACAAAAATGTACCTGCTAACTGACTAAACGTCGGGCTTTTATAAGCATAGTCAATCGAGATATGGTCTGGAAACTCAGCAAACTTCAAAGCGCCTATAATGAGCTTACTACAGCATACCATGTTATGAGCTGGAATTTTATGTTGAACCGTATACCTTACACCGTGCACATCCTTTGTTTTAGGTTTATTAATATTTAAATAACAGGGTTGAGTGATTGAACTGAAACGTTGCTATTGGACAATTCGTTCATTATACTAAAATACAATGTGTTCAGTGACCGTGCACCGTGCACAAAAATGCATAAAGGCGAACAAAAAGATAGCCCAAAGACTTTAGCTGAGTTTCCAGATCATATCTCGATTGACTATGTTATAAGTCAGTAGAAACATAGCTAAGTTCCGTACTGATGTGAACGAATGCAAACAAACAAACAAACAAACAAACAAACAAACAAACAAACAAACAAACAAACAAACAAACAAACAAACAAACAAACAAACAAACAAACAAACAAACAAACAAACAAACAAACAAACAGAAAACCCGGTAATCTATCTATCTATCTATCTATCTATCTATCTATCTATCTATCTATCTATCTATCTATCTATCTATCTATCTATCTATCTATCTATCTATCTATCTATCTATCTATCTATCTATCTATCTATCTATCTATCTATCTATCTGTCTGTCTATCTGTCTATCTATCTGTCTGTCTGTCTGTCTATCTGTCTATCTGTCTATCTGTCTATCTGTCTATCTGTCTATCTGTCTATCTGTCTATCTGTCTATCTGTCTATCTGTCTATCTGTCTATCTGTCTATCTGTCTATCTGTCTATCTGTCTATCTGTCTATCTGTCTATCTGTCTATCTGTCTATCTGTCTATCTGTCTATCTGTCTATCTGTCTATCTGTCTGTCTGTCTGTCTGTCTGTCTGTCTGTCTGTCTGTCTGTCCGTCCGTCCGTCCGTCCGTCCGTCCGTCCGTCCGTGGAACCCACTGACCTTACAAAACATAACGTCAAAATACCTTTCCACGGCAAACTGCAAAGAATGCTGCGCCTTTGTTCGCGGGGTCACGTATTTTCTCGTAAAATCCTTCCATTGCCTTAAAAGTCAAAATTCAACTGTCAACATTATTTGTAATGTATTATAATTAATTATAAGTAATAACATGACTTGAGGGAAATTAGCGATTAAATTTCCCCGCCGCCGAGGAAATCTTTGAGAATCTTACCGACAGGAAATTTACACGGTTGATCAGAGATGTTGCATCTAATTTTCCCGTGCATGTTGATGAGGGAAAATATATGCAAGCGGGAAATTTAGAAGAAGACAAAAGATTTCTTTGTCTTCTAATTTTCCATCATCAACATGCACGGGAAAATTAGAAGACAAAGGATAAATTTCCCTCTTGCATGAGTAATGAGGGAAATACGAGGTTTACATTCCCTCGGAGAACAAAAGAATCCGAGGCGATCATGGTATTATTATAATCTGCATTAAACATACATAAAACATGTTTTGACGGGCGGTGTACACGCTTAGGTGCCAACGACTGTAGAAGGTTAGCAATATTGCAAACTAAACAAATCTCTAGTTTGTTTGTTTTTCTACGAAGAGCCAGTACAATGTTGAGTTACGAATGTTCAAAAATACAAACCTCCGTGAATTCGGATTTGGTTCTTGGTTCAACAAAAATCTGTTTCCTTTGATTGATTCTGCCCCATACTCCGTTGGACTGTAATAATAATGATAATAGTAACTCTAACAACAACGCTAACTCTAACGCGTAGTATAACACTCTTAAAACCCAGTTTCTTCATTATGTCACTGACTTACCTGCCAATGCTTCGATGACATGTTTAGAATTGCGTAAGAAGGAAAAAATACCAGCATGCCATCAGGTACAATTCGGGCAAAATTTACTAAAAAAGCACAATAAAATAATAAGCATAAACAAGAACATTTATAGAATGTAAAATGTTTGAAGAAAAGGTGGTGGTGGTGGTGGTATTGATGTTGTTGTTGTTGGTAGTGATGTTGTTGTTGTTGGTGGTGGTGGTAGTGATGTAGTTGTTGTTGTTGTTGGTGGTGGTGGTAGTGATGTTGTTGGTGGTAGTGATGTTGTTGTTGTTGGTGGTGGTGGCGATGTTGTTATTGGTAGTGATGATGTTGTTGTTTGTGGTAGTGATGTTGTTGTTGTTGGTGGTGGTGGTAGTGATGTTGTTGTTGGTGGTAGTGATGTTGTTGTTGTTGATGGTGGTAGTGATGTTGTTGTTGTTGTTGGTGGTGGTAGTGATGTTGTTGTTGGTGTTGGTGATGTTGTTGTTGTTGTTGTTGGTGGTGGTGATGTTGTTGTTGTTGGTGGTGGTGGTGATGATGTTGTTGGTGGTAGTGATGTTGTTGTTGTTGGTGGTGGTAGTGATGTTGTTGTTGGTGGTAGTGATGTTGTTGTTGTTGATGGTGGTAGTGATGTTGTTGTTGTTGATGGTGGTAGTGATGTTGTTGTTGTTGTTGGTGGTGGTGGTAGTGATGTTGTTGTTAGTGATGTTGTTGTTGTTGGTGTTGGTGATGTTGTTGGTGGTGGTAGTGTTGTTGTTGTTGTTTGTGGTGGTGGTGATGTTGTTGTTGGTGGTGGTAGTGATGTTGTTGTTGTTTGTGGTGGTGGTGATGTTGTTGTTGGTGGTGGTGGTGTTAGTGATGTTGGTGTTGTTGGTGGTAGTGATGTTGTTGTTGTTGGTAGTGATGTTGTTGTGGTTGGTGGTGGTGGTGATGCTAGTGTTGCTGCTGGTGGTGGTGTTGTTGTTCTAGAGATTTTTGGTGAAGAATGTTGGAATGTAGATACTTCGAAATTTTCTTTCGCCAACATTTTTTCAGTGTCAAACTTCAAATTTAAAACCCCTACCTAAAGCGTTTCCCAGGCTATTGATGTACTCTGGCTTGCTCCTGGCAGGACATTCAAAAGAAAAAAAAAATTTAAAACAATAGATAAACAAATTTAAAGCAACTGTCAGCAAACACTATATGCATGGAAACTTTCAAAGTATGAAACGGAGTTAAGTTAAAAATTTAATTCCGGACTTTTTTGTTCGTTACACGCTCTGTGATCTATTGACACAATAGATTGTGCCTTCGTGACACAATCTGTGATCTATTGCAGTACACACACGCGGGAAAATGTAATCTAGTTGTTTATGACCGCTCTTTGATGAAAACTGTAACAATTTCTTGTACCTGTTCTGGTAAGATGAATTCAATGGGACTCCATCTGGTCCTGTCTTTAGTATTCCTACACACATTTGATGTTCCTTGATCACATGAGGGTTTTGAAGCTGTACGGGAATATCACTAAAATAAACGATCGACCTTATAAATTGATGTTAGATGAGATATGAGAATTGAATAAAAATGTTCATCAAGCAATTTTACTTTTAACGTTCGACCCGCTTGGGAAGTCAGAAAATGTTCTGAGTAAAGAGCTCAAAAAAGAACATTTACATTCAATTCTCATATCCGAGCTAGCATATCCATCTCTTCTTTTCACAACATGCATTACGACATTAACCATAGTTAATAGAACTTATTATATAGCATGCTATCGGATACGAGCTTTTGCGTAATCTGATTGGTTCCCTACTACCAGGCTATCAGCTCATATCCTGCTAGTAGAGGAAAAACAAGATGGCGGTATGTTTTTTTAAACTGCCGAAAAGAGTTGAAATTGACGGATTTTTATACAGAAAAACATCAACACCCTCAAACCAATGTATAAAAAAACAACATTGTGTAAAAATACATTAACAAATACACAATTTAGCATGTCAAATGGTAAAATTCACCTAAACATTACGTCTTTTTACTTCAAAAACCCGACTAAATTAACGGGTTGATATTAATTTGTTGCCAAACAAAGAAACTCACGGTTAAAATCAAGCTTACAACACACATTTACAACTCGAGCTCATGGCATAACTGTTAAATATACATGGTTTGGAAACTCGTCCAAAGTGATTGTTCTATGTTTTTGTTCAAGTTTATGGAAATTTGTGCAATTTCACGGTATTGTATTTTCTGTATAATGAAGCAGTCATCCAATAGCAACGCTCGGGTTTAATTAGTGAGTTGCTTCATCGTCACGTGTTGTGGTGCTTCATTGTCACGTGTTCATAGAATTTACTTCCATATAAGGAACTCCTTTGTCAGTTCAACATGACCATGCTTCGTGTTGAAAGACAATAGAGCTTCCAAACCATGTATATGTTCTATTAATTATACATTAACATATATCATCATTCTTGCACATAGCAGTATATAATGTCACACATCAAACTCAACCTACGTTCAAATTATCTGAATTCTGGGAACTCAATGGTTAGAGCGTCTCACTAGCAATCAGAAGGTTGTGGGTTCGTGTCCCGCTTAGAAACTCAGACATATTTAAAGTGCTTTTTAAAAAGTTAGTTAATAAGTTATTTTGCCGTTTTTCATTAATAGTTTCTGAGATATAAGCCTTTAAACATGCCAATTTCGGAATTTCGCCAAAAATTTCCGTCGTTCATTTTTAAGCACGGGGGCCTGGGACTCAGGAACCTAAGCCGACCGTTTTCTTAGTTGGAACTCTCGTGCGTACTGGAAAACGGGTGTGAGCTCGACATTTCGATTAATCAGTCAAATATATGTGTTAATAGGCCGAAACGTAGTTGTTTTGGATTGACTCGTTCCTGAGTCCCAGGCCCCCAAGGCGTTAAAATGAACGACGGAAATTTTTGAGAATTGGCATGTTCAGAAGCCAATAGGTCAGGAACTATTTGACTAAATCAAAAACGGCAAAATAACTTATTAACTGATTTTTTCTGCTCTATTTAAATACGTTAAAACCCCACAAGTGATATAAGCACTTTAAAATAGCCCGAAGAATATTTACACTCAACGACCGTATCAATGTTGGGACATAAACATATTCTACCGATATCTAGTTGTCTAGAACTTATCCTACTCTTAAAGTGCCACTAACCACAAAAAATTTTTCTTGGGATTCAAATAGCCCAATATACCACCAATATATCTAATATCTTTTCTGTTATTGAATACTTCTTTCATTTTTTAGCCCCTTCAAACTTGCAAAATTTCGCATCTGTTTGTCCCATGGCGGAGCAGTGAGGGGAATGGGTATAGGATGCGTATGACGTAATACCAGGAATTCGTCTTCAAAAATCTATAAAATGTAGTACACTGGAACTATAATAAAAGAATTAAAATGAAAAATATCGCCAAACTGGCTATAAACGTAACGTGGGTAAGTTATTTCCTATTTACTTTACAGTAAAAAAATTATAGAATTCCTGGTATTACGTCACAAACCCTTCTCGACGCAGTCTCTCAAGTGCTCCGCCCTGTCCGTCATTATCGCCACTTCAATCGATTCTTAAATCAAGAGGATTTTACCAATTTAGTTCATTTATATTGCATTCTTCATCATTTGGATTGGCGATGTTTATTCGTGCAAAAAACATTTTGGGGTTAGTGGCACTTTAATAGACGTTTAGATGTTCGTCAAGCTTAATCCTTCTAAGACTACCAGGGGTTTCCCTATGGACGAGTAAAATCGTCTGGCGTTAGCCAGAGTAAAATACTGAAGTACGTCCTTGGTACTGAAAGGGTTAATTGCTCGTTTTAAAAAAACCGTTTCTTTGTCAGGGATCGAATTTGGAATCTTCTAATGATCACTAGTTAGACGCTCTAACAGTTTCTTACGTACTAAACGTCAATCAGGTTACAACGTAACATGTTTCAGTTGCCATGCTGTTTTAGAGAAGAAGTAGTAAAGCCCAAATCAAACGAGAACGCAAGTCATCGCAAGTTAGCTTACGATGAGCACGAAAGACTTGCATCGACTTGTGTTTTGTGTTCAAACGTTTCGCAAGCTCTTGCAAGTTGAAGAAAACTTGCGATGAAATTTGAACAAGATCAAATTAGTCGCAAGCTAACGCAAGTCACCGCAAGTCATCGCAAGCTGGCGATCAAACGAGACACAAGCAAGCACAAGCTAAAACTTGCGATGACTTGCGTTCTCGTTTGATTAGGGCTTAAGACACTCACATCTGGAGCTCAGCCTTGAACGAAGACAGAGGTGAAAGTGTTCCACTGGTTAAGATAATTGATCGAATTTCGCAGCGCATCAAGTCTTTCATCGTCTCACCCGGGGAGAAACACCAGTATCCCAGAGAATAGCCTGAAAATAAACATGGTATATAATAAAACATATAATTTAATTTATGTTTTGCTTTACTAGCAATTGTCTTCAAAAGTCTTTACGCAATTATGCTTAAGATTCACGCCAAAGTACCATTAAAGTAAAAAATCACCTTGGCTTCTGCTGGTTGCTTTGCTCGTCGACCAAACATCGAGTTGCTTTTTCTTGAAATCAGATCCCTTTTGTACTTCAATATGCACCTAGAATAAATTTAATGAATAAGACAGAAAGACAGACAGACAGACAGACAGACAGACAGACAGACAGACAGACAGACAGACAGACAGACAGACAGACAGACAGACAGACAGACAGACAGACACACACACACACACACACACACACAAAGACAGACAAGCTAACTGGCTGACTGAATAGGCGGAGAGATGGACAGATGAACACATAAATGAATAATTAATTAATTATTCATTTATGTGTTCATTAATTAAGCCCCGCACAGACGACCAAGTTTCTCTTGACAAGTTCCTTGGTAACTTTCCTTGCTCGTGTGTACGATGAACACGTTTTTTTCAAACAATTTTCCTTGACAAGTTATAATTGCTCGTGTGTACGGTTGGACAAGTTTTCCTTGACAGTAATGATCGAGTAATAAGCTTCGGAGATGATCTTGTCAAGTTTTCCTTGACGACTATACACACGAACAAATTCCCTTGTTCAAAAGCTGACATGACCAGCTTTTGAACAAGGTTCCTTGTCAAGGAAAAACTTGTCAATTTGTGTCGTGCACACGAACAAATAAAACTTGTCAAGGAAAAACTTGTCAAGGAAAACTTGGTCGTCTGTGCGGGGCTTTAATGTGTTCATCAATTGTTCATAAGTGTTAATTAATTAATTGATTGAACGAACAAACGAACGAACGAACGAACGAACGAACGAACGAACGAACGAACGAACGGATAAATAAATGAATAAATAAAGGAATGAATTCCTTGCCGTGCCATATAGTTTTAAAGCTAAAACCTAACAATTCATGCCTTATAATGCTTGGATATTTTATTTGCATCACTCAACGGAATGCTACCAGTTTTGAACACGACCTAAAACAAACAGCATTCAAAATAGAATGTTAACTTTAAGCATGATGATGATGGCGATGATAATAATGAAGATGATTATGATGATTGGACAGGTCTTCACCAGAACGGGGTTTACAAACCTTTAGGGCATCAGAAAATTTAGCCAAACTATTCTGCTTTGCCTTCAAAGTACTGGAGTCTAAAACAAAACATGCAATAGGCTTTAAGTATTTATAAAACATTATGCATGCGAGGGAATCCAGTTGATTGGAGATAGATATAGCTACAGACAGACAGACAGACAGACAGACAGACAGACAGACAGACAGACAGACAGACAGACAGACAGACAGACAGACAGACGGACGGACGGACGGACGGACGGACGGACACAGACACAGACACAGACACAGACACAGACAGACGAACAAGCAACAAACGAACGAACAAACAAACAAACAAACAAACAAACAAACAAACAAACAAACAAACAAACAAACACACACACACACACACACACACAGATGGACAGTCGACATAGCTATACACTTACTTGCCACTAGAAATGTGTTACATTTTTCCAAGAGATCGATGACCTGACTTTGAGTGTCGAACGTTATCTTTATTTTTTGCAACAACTCAAAAATATAACTAAAACAGCAAACGAAAAAAAACAATAAATAAGAACTCTTACGACAACGCCAACAGAGCGTTAAGCTATTTCCTTTACAGTCAAACGGGATGTTCTTTACCGCGCGACCTTGCAATATTGACAGCAACATTGCAATGTTGACTTGTAAACGGTACACGGTGACTCCTTGGCAAGTTGCTAAAACTTCGCATTTTAAATATCGAACTTCACATAACATGAAGTTTACTTAAGCCTGGTATCCATATAATCGCTACGGTCGCTCAAAAATGAACTTGGCGATCGCAGCGATCATATGGAAACCACTGACGCAGCGATCGCTGCGATCGCCACGATCGCCGAGATAGAAAATGTTCTAGGCGACCGCTGCGTTTTATATGGAAATGGTGATTTTGCAATCTCAGCGATTTTGGTGATCAGAATGCATCCTAGCGGACCATTAAAACAATGGCCGCGATCAGCCATGGCCGCCTTAGCGATCATATGGAAACAGCGACACGATTGTTGATCGTTGCGATCGTCGAGCTAATTTTTGAGCAATCGCGGCGATCGTAACGATTATGTGGAAACCAGGCTTTAGAGTTAGTTGTTCTGACTTTCAGTAGAACTTCATATTGTGCGAAGTTTGATACCTAAAATGCAAATTTTTAGCAACATGCTAAGAAGTCGCGCAAGTCAACATTGCAAAGTTGCTATCAATATTGCAAGGTCGCGTGGGAAAAAACATCCCGTTTGACTGTAAAAGAATCCTTGCCGCCGTTTTGATCACAGACTGGCTAAATCGCCAGCATAGCTGCGGGTCTTTGCAGTTCTACTTATGTGGAAACCAGGATTGAATATATCATTGAATGTACCTTCCTGGTTTGGTGGTTCCTTCGGGGGACGATGATGATGATATATTATGAAGTTCTTCTTCCAACTGTAGAAACACACCTAAACACATACAAATAAACTCATAAATAAAAATTGAATTAAACATTAGATTTTCAACTTCCCTACGTCCCTAACTACCGTACCACATGTTGTTATAGGATGTCATCACAATCATAATCACCACTACACCATCACCATAATCACCACAACCAACACTACCAGTATCATCATCACAATCATAATCACCATCATCACCACCACCACCACCAGTATCATCATCACAATCATAATCACCATCACCATCATCACCACCACCATCGCCACCGCCACTACCTCCACCACCACTATCATCACAATCATCATAATCATCACCATCATCACTATTACCATACCGTTACCAACCACCACCTCCACCACCATCAACTTTATTTCAGTGTCTATAATCTTCTAGCTGACCCAAAGGCTCCACCGAACGGACGAACGGACGAACGGACGGACGGACGAACGAACGAACGAACGAACGAACGAACGAACGAACGAACGAACGAACGAACGAACGAACGAACGAACGAACGAACGAACGAACGAACGAACGAACGAATAAATATAAGCAAATACAACGCGAATGTCAAGGATAACACAATAGAATTTTCTTCACATAACAAAGAAAATGAATAATTTTTAGTCCCAAGAGTAATCCTAACGCCGTCCCCGTTCTACATACAGCGTTATTCAGTTCATTTTCACGTCTTCAGGACGACGTTAACTCATGAAACGGTGAAACCAGTTAGTTGAGTTTGACTTCAAACTGTGCGACAAAATCCTTTTATAACTCTAAAGCTTTTGGATGTCGAAAAACATACTTTAAGTATTCAATACTACGTAAATGATTTGTGGTTTCTGCTAGATACTGAACTTTACATTGCCATCGCCGTCCTAGCTTGCATAAGCTTCCTATAATATAAAGCGCTGCGAACGGCACCGTATCGCAATGACTATATACGATATATTAAGTCATGCTGTACCATTGAACTATAAGAAGACTGGAACGATAACTCAGGGGGGGATTTTGAAGCCAGTGCCGGTCCCTTTGCAGGTAGCTCCCGTGCTTCAAGTTACTTAATTTTCATCCTGCCATATATTTTGTTTGGGACGATAACAAATTACTCCAAAACAACGGATTGAAATACATTGTTTTATACGTATGTTTTTAGAAATAGCATTGGCTTCAATTTGATGTATATAGTATAAGTTTCCTCGTTATTTTAAACTTTTTAAAATGTAGTAAATGTTCGACCATATTTCGCTGGGAAATAACACTAAGAAACTTGTAGTTTTTCTGAGTTTTGAGCTGAAATACTTAACGCTGAACGTTGGGCTATATATGAAACTGAAGCTATTGAAAAATGCTATTTGGTATAGCAACTTCAAGACTTTAGCTAAAAGGGAAATAACTAAAAAATATAAAAACAACTGCCATTTTGTAACCTACGGCGGACAAAATGGCAGTTGTTTTTCTATTTTTAATTATTTCCCTTTTAGCTAAAGTCTTGAAGTTTCTATACCAAATAGCATTTTTCAATAGCCTCAGTTTCATATATAGCCCAACGTTCAGCGTTTCAGCTAAAAACTCAGAAAAACTAACATTCAAAGATTTTTGGCTTCATCCATTCATATAGGGCCTGATTTATGGAGTTAGCGTTCCAGTTTACTTAGAGTTCAATGTGCTGTACTAATACCTTTCATGTACGCAACTTCTTTCTTCTCAATACCACCTTCAGCTAAGAATAAAATCAAT
The DNA here is from genome assembly GCA_035771165.1 of Paragorgia papillata. NCBI lineage: Eukaryota > Metazoa > Cnidaria > Anthozoa > Scleralcyonacea > Coralliidae > Paragorgia > Paragorgia papillata. Next base: position 64,772 of record JAWNZC010000249.1, on the reverse strand, counting down.
ATACGTTACTTAGCTAATGTAAATGGCTTATGAAAGGATTATGATTTTCTATAATACGTCAAAATCGACTGAAGAGTTTTGAGCAATCGACGATAGTCAATAACCAACCGACTTACGAGAATCTTCATTCAATAGCAATGTTCCTTCTTCCTCCATTCTGGTCACCATGTCTAAACAGCGATCAAGGTCTTCAACACAGCTGGCTATGTCGAAGGATGTGAGGTCAAACGACACTGCTTCTTCGCAAATTCTTTCCTAAAATGGGGGAAACGAAATACACGCAAAACTAAAATAAAATGACTTTTGTGGGGCGTAGTGTCCATCCGTGGCCCGCGCGGTAACATTTGCGCCCGAGCCGAGCAAAGCGAGTGTTGCTATACAAGGGCTAGAAAGAAACAATATGACTGAACAAAAGTCACTCAGGTTATTATCATTATAATACCATGATCGCCTCGGATTCTTTTGTTCTCCGAGGGAATGTAAACCTCGTATTTCCCTCATCGCTCATGCAAGATGGAAACTTTTCCTTTGTCTTCTAATTTTCCCGTGCATGATGTTGATGAGGGAAAATTAGAAGACAAAGAAATCCTTTGTCTTCTTCTAAATTTCCCGCTTGCATATATTTTCCCTCATCAACATGCACGGGAAAATTAGATGCAACTTATCTGATCAACCGTGTAAATTTCCTGTCGGTAAGATTCTCGAAGTTTTCCTCGGCGATCATAATATTACAAACTAATAACATGACTTTTCGGGAAATTAGCGATTAAATTTCCCCTTTGCCTCGGGGACATCACAAACCTCCCCTCGGCTGCGGGAAATTTAATCGCTAATTTCCCTCAAGTCATGTTATTACTTATAATTATCAATACACAATACACTTTCGTTTAACTCATTGCTGCCTAGGATGTCTGAAGGTTCTCCCTTTGACTAGTAAAACCGTCTGGCGATAGACAGAGTAAAACAATAAAGCCAAAGGGGCCGTTTTTGGCCAGCTCAAGCACGAATGGATTAATCTGGCGTTAGACAGTCGAGAGTAAAACAATAAAAGGACCATTTTTGGTCGGTTAAGGCAAAAATGGGTTAAACAGGTTAATAAACACTACAGTACATAACCTTAAGTATTCATATTAGAGGGCCACAAGTTTATCAGTTTACTACTAAACTGTTACGTGTTATTATCCTCATTAAATAAATAGAGAATAATACATGAATGTGCGGAAATATGAAATTTATTTCGAGTGTTGACCAGGATATCTCACGAGTGAGCGAAGCGAACGAGTGACATATCCTGTTCAACACGAGAAATAAATTTCATATTTCCAAGCATCCATGTATTGTTCTGTTTATTATATAAAAAAATTGTCCTATTGCCTTGCAAAAATTGCATTAAACTATAATGCTGATTCAGCGATAATCGTCACATGTGAGATTATCATAAATAATCGCACATGTGAGATTATCACTTTTATTAGTGGCGGAAAAATCAATAAAACACTCTATTTTATATAATAAAGTTGTTTATGTAAATTTATCAAATTCATTAATAATTCATGAAGAAAATTCAAAAGAAATTAATGTTTAATCAATATCTGTAAATCGCATTCAGATTCGTCCTGATTTACATAAACTTTTCCCTCAATTTACTAAGCTAAAATCACTCCAACTTGAAAAATAGTTTGAAAACATGGCTATTTAGATGCGTCCATTTGATAAGTACGATATTCGCAGCCGATCTGTATCTGAGTTACTACGGCTCGCTTGCAGCTCACCTTGTAAATCACATACAGATCAGCTGCTCATGCTTTATCTATTACTTACTAGATTGTGAGCTTCATCGAAAAGAATAACACTGTTCGAGATATCCACGTTATTCCCGCTTCTCGACTACATGAGAATAAAAAAGAAGGAAAACATACGTTTCAGCCAAAAAGTGTATACGTTTTTGTCTTTGTTTTGTTTTGTTTTTTTCGTTTTTGTTTTTGTTGAACAACCGTTGTTCACGCATGTTGTAACAACCGAAGAACGTGTTGATACATCAACCATGTTCACCATTGTTGTAACATTGTTGTTCATCGTTGTTATTTCGTCATGCTGTTACAACATGTTGTATCATGTGCGAACAACGTTGTTGGCTATAAAAATGTGCTGTTGGAACAACTTGTTCATGACTGTTGATTTATCCGTGAACAAGTTGTTCGAACCATACGTGAACAACTTGTTGACAACTTGTTCACGGCGAGCAGCACAACATTGTTCACGGCGAGCAGCACAACATTGTTCACGCCTGTTGACAACCGTGAACAAGTTGTGCGTTTTTACGCGTGTATTTGTCACAATAATTTGAATAGTACGTGCGTTTTTATTGGTCGATAGCCATGATCTATAAAAGGACAGATGCACAGATTACGTCACTGACGTGGTCTGATTTATGTAAACCAATCACGGATCTCACTGCAACATCACGAGCCAATGACGTTGCTTGATTTGTATAGATCATGGACACGTCAGATGAAGTGATTTATCTTTTTCAATGCCGCGGAAATTGGCCGGGAAAATTTAACAAGTCTGTTAAAACATAATTTTTCTAATTTTTATTGTAGAAAACAAATAGATTCCATTTTTTTGTTGTCTGTTCAGTTATAGATGCACAGAAGACGTCACAACGTGGTAAGAACATCAGTGACCCACTCGACTGCGTCTCGTGGGCCACTTTTTTGTTCTTACCACGTTGTGACGTCATCTGTGCATCTATAACTGAACACACACACACACACGGAAAAATGTAATCTTTTTGTTGTTTGACGTACCTTAGCATCTAATAAATAATTGTACGGCATAAACACTATATCTGCTGAATTTTTAAGGCCTCTTGATAAATAATACGGACATACACTGTAAATAAGAACAAATGAATCCTTCATCTTTCACGTTTTCTTTATATCAGAAAATAAGACTGACAAGTTCCGTTACGTTTAATTTAATTATAGGTTCACCTGTGTTTATTTCCAAGCTCAACCAGGTCTTCAATATCCAAAATGTTTTCAGAAAATTCTTTGTTACTTTGATTTGCTGACATAAGTATTAAAAAATAATTTTTTGGTCGCGCATCAACGGACGACTGACAACACAAGCATACTTGTAGTGACACCTTCTCACCCTACCGTTCTAACTACTTACCACCTACCCATCTACCTACCTTCCTATCTACCTACCTACCACTTACCCATCCACTTACCCACCACCCACCCATTCACCTACCTTCCTATCTACCCACCACCTACCTTCCATCTATACCTACTCATCTGCCCACCCACCACCTTCCTTCCATCTACCTACTCATCTACCCACCACCTACCTTCCTATCTACTCATGCACAACCTACCTTCCATCTATACCTACTCATCTGACCACCACATACCTTCCTATCTACCCACCACCTACCTTCCATCTATCTACTCGCCACCTACCCATTCACCTATCTACCCATCACCTGCCCATTCACCTAGTACCTTCCTATCTAGCCACCACCTACCTTCCATCTACTTTCCTATCTACCAACCATCTACCTTCCATCTACCTACTCATCTACCCACCACCTACCCTTCCATCTACCTACTCACCTCTATCCACCACCTACCCATCCATCTACCTTCCTATCTATTCACCACCTACTAATCTACCTACCTTCCTATCTACCCACCACCTACCTTCCATCTACTTACTCATCTATCCACCACCTACCCATCCATCTACCTTCCTATCTAATCACCACCTGCCCATCCACCTACCTTCCTATCTACCAACCATCTACCTACTCATCTACACCACACCACCTACCTTCCATCTACCCACCACCTGCCCATCCACCTACAGTATACCTTCCTATCTACCCACCACCTGCCCATCCACCTATACCCACCACCTGCCCATCCACCTACCTTCCTATCTACCCACCACCTGCCCACCTATACCTAACTTCCTTCCCCCTAGTTCCATACTCCCTCCCTCATGCAAAAAGACCATTATAGCAATACCTTCAAGACTATTATAATAATGGCAACTTCTTGTGCTGACTTTTGAACGACACAAGTGTACCTTTAAAAAACAAAAAAGAATCAAATAATATAAAAGACAAATAGAAGAAAAAGGAGGAAAGGTTGAGTAGAAGAAGAAGCTAGGAGAAAAAAGAAGAAAGATTGAGTGGAAGGAAGAAAAGAAAAAGAAGAAAACATGAGAAGGAACAAAAATTGAATAGAAAAAGGAAAATAAAAAATGGGAAAGTTTGAGTAGACTAGAAGAAGAAAAAATAAAAGAGAAGAAAGGTTAACTAAGTAGAATGAAGAGAAAAGGAAGAAGGAGAAAAGAAGAAGAATTAGAAAAAAAGAGGAAAGGTTGAGGAAAAGAAAAAGAAGAACAAGAACAAAAGATTAAATAGAACAAGGAAAATATAAGAGGGAAGGTTGAGTAGAAAGAAAAAAGAAAAAAAAAGAATGTCTGAATAGAGGGAAGACGAAGAAGAAAGAATAAAAGAAGAGGGAGAAGAAAAATAGATAAGGAGGAAAAGTTGAATAAAAAGGAAGGAGAAGAAAAAGGAGGAACTATTGAGGAGAAGACGACAAAAACACTTAGGTAATAAAAAGTATATATTAGGATGTAACTTGCTTAGGTAGTGAGTGATAAATATTGGTTATATACTAACTTTGACTTGACTTTTCAGCGTTCCTTTTTTATGAGAGCATGTAGAACATGGAACGTTTTACCAGTTGAGATGCAGCTACAAGGAGCCACGTTCTCTGAATTCAAAAGCAGGCTGCTGTCATACTACCAGACAGCGGTGGGCAAGCTCTACGACCCAGATGATCCAAGGACGTGGAGATCAATATGCACAAAATGCAACTCAGCTCGGGGCTTATCTAGGGTCCTTCACTGTTGTATTTAGCTAGAACAAATTTCTACTACTACTACTATTATTATTATTATTATTATTATTATTATTATTATTATTATTATATTTTTCTTCTAATCTGGGACCGCAGTAATTGGCGTAAGCTGTTGCGAGAACTCTGCCACTTCTAATCCTTTTGCTAAAGTTGTTAACTTTTGTTTGTTGTGTTATTAATTGCTTGTACTATTATTACCTTATCTACTTTTTGATACTCTCTTGTGGCAAAATAAATAAATAAATAAATATACAGTGTAGTAAACACCTTGGCTATGTTTGACTCCTGTTTCATAACACCTGGGTGAATGCACATTTGTTCTCGTGAGCCTAAAACACATACTTTTGGTCTGGAAAAATAACAAAAAAAAATTTCAAAAAAATGAACCATACACTGTATATATAGTTCCAGATGTATTAATTGACTAGAATAGATTAATTTCACTAAGAATGATACAGCTACTCCAACATTGATAATAATTGCAAAAACTTACTTGTAAATAGTATTTTTAAGTTCATTTACAGCTTGAGAAAGCTGAGAGTGAGTTCTGGATGTGTAAATTATCTTGGGAATGTCGTATTTCGGATCTACATTCATTGATAAAAGAAATGAAAATGAAAGCACTACTGTCAGCATAAATTGATGAAACAAAATATAGGATGGTGCAGCCCAGACCTTATGGTGTATGCTTGTATGAACTACATAGTCAGTTATGTAGGGAAGGATTTTCTGGGGAATTAAGGTTGCATATTTTCTGCCTTTTAGTTTAACACCTGACCTGTTGCTATTCAACTGCTTTCCCCTGAAACCCAAATACAATTAACCAGGCCACCTCCTGCAAATCCCTACTGTAGATAAAGAGACTGTTTTTGGATGGCTCAACAAGGAATGGGTTAATGACTTGTTGCCACATTGCTCCACTAGGCTTGCTTTTAAAGGCTCTGACTCTTTGATGAGTAAAGTTGTTTGGTAGACAGAGTAAAACAATGAAAGAAACCATTTTCAGTAAAAAAAAACACCTTATAATCATGTATCTCAATTATAACCCACTCCTGCCTAGATGAGTGCTTGTAATCTTAATCTAATTAATGCCAGATAGTTTAACCCATTCCTGCCTTAAGGATTGTCTGAGGGTTCTCTCTTTGAAGAAAATCGTCTGACATTGGACAGAGCAAAACAATAAAAGGGTCATTTTAGCAGGCTCAGGCAGGAATGGGTTAATCCTTTATGCATCTATTGCTGACTAGCATTAATCTGAGGGTTCTCCCTTTTATGAGTAAAATCATCTGGCTAAATATGCCGTTTTTGGCAGGCTCAGGCAGGAATGGGTTAATCCCTTATGCATCTATTGCTGACTAGCATTAATCTGAGGGTTCTCCCTTTTATGAGTAAAATCATCTGGCTAAATATGCCGTTTTTGGCTGGCTCAGGTAGGAATGGTTTAACTTGTCCAAAGGGCTAGCTGGAGTATATGTAGTGTACTATCAATACATGCACCTATATTTTCTTCTGAATTCCAAGTAGCAGCTTGACCCAGGCCTTCTTGCAAGTTCTCACAGAACTCCCCACTTGTTTTGGTGCCTTGTAGTTTCATATTGAGCTGCAAGTGTGCGAGGTACGTCTCTCTCCAAGCCAGAGCAGCACAAAGCAAGCACAGTGTCTTCCCTGTTCCAGTTGGAGATTCCAAAATCCCATTTGTTCCCTGACAGACAATATATTGAATCAGATATTATATTTGCAATTCATCTGCTAGACCTAGAATTCATTCTTGTCTGCAGAGGCTACATGCAGTCCTTTTTGTCACTGCCTTTCAGGACACCTTGCAATCAATTGTTTTTACTAGTTTGTTTTGTTTCTAGATCCCTATTCTATACAGTATATATATATACAAATGAGCATGTGTGATTTTGTTCACGGAATGTCGGAAAGTGCTCAATACCATAAAGGTTGAGCGAATATAGCATAGTTTAAGTGGGCTTACCTCAAAATGTTGAGTGTCGCAACTGTCAGTTTCACGCTGAAGATCACCCCACGTGAAACTGACAGTTGTGACACTCAACATTTTGAGTTAAGCTCACTTAAACTATACTATATATATTTATAATTATAAAATAGGTTACGTTTTACGCACACTGTGATTGGTCAATTACCGTGTTTATATCAGGCTATGTAAACATGGTTGTGATGTCACGGCACATTTTTTAGCTTTATTTCATAAAAGAAATAGAAAATGGATGCCCTGTGTTTATATAACCTGATGCAAACACTCGAGTGAGTTGGGAGAATTCAAAAGTACTTATGTAAACCATCGCCTACGGCTCGAGTTCACATAAACTTTCAAATTCTCCCAACTCACTCTCGTGTTTGCATCAGGCTATATAAACATGGGTGGCCATTTTCTATTTCTTAAATATATACTATGTATATATATATATTATATATATATATATATAGCTCAAAATTTCTATGAGTGAATAGTTGACAAGAGCAGAGCTCAAGTCATCTATTCACTCACATCATCTCATAAAAATTGATAATTTTCAAGCAAATAATTTAATTGTTTTAGTAGAAACTAACTTGTGTAGCTTAGTTCTTCCAAATTATTTCAAAAATGAAGCATAATTAACCATTGTTTCTGTGTGAAAACCAAGGCAAACAAATCTTTCACTCCTCATGGCCTCCATGTTAACAACTTGTTGAATGCAGAGCAGTAACAGGTTGTTGGAACAACTCGTCATCAGTCTGTTGAAGTCATCAACCTTGTTACAAGTTGTCAACAACCCGTTACAGAATACAGACATGTTAACAACCTGGGACAACCAGTGCGAACACATCACGGTGACAGCTTGTTGGAACAGCCTTGTAACAACTTGCTTGCTAGCCTGGTACCCTGGCAGAATTTCAAAAGAAATATGGGCCATGTAACCACTAATTACATTCTCGCGTCATCAGGGCTAAATCCACTTCTGACGATTGCAGTTTTACTTATAGCCACTAAAAACGCTTGAAATTTTAACCAATAGGAAAGCAGAAGTCTTTAGTGGTTACCTGGCCCAACTTGCTTGCAAGTATGTAACAGCTTGCATGTTTTTACGTGTAGTTTTGATAACAAAATACTGGTTTCAAGTGGACCCCTTTAATACTCTGGAAAAGCTAGGGCTCTGCTTGAAACATCCAACAATTTACCACTTGTTCACTCTGTTATACATTTCACTCTGTTATATATAGAAAAAAACTACTGAAACACGTGTTTCGCTGTACTATAGCTCATCAGTGTAGCTTGGAACAATCTAGCTGTGTTTCACCAATTACTTTACACACATGCGATCGTCGGTGACAACCGCATGTGGGACAGCATCGGTGAAGTACATCCAGATAGTGTGAAGTGCGCATGGGCCCAGAGTGCTCAAACTTCCATAAGGGTAGTGAGCGTTGCATTATCGCTAATACAGTAGGTATCCACAGCAACTTCACAGAGTGCTCAACAACACCGAGGTGAAGGAGCATACATGGATAGATGGATAGATAGTAGTCAAGACAGAAACGATTTATAAATAAAGTTTTAATAAATCATTCCTTCCTGTCTTGACTATTATATATATAAGCTTATATTGTTTTATGTCTACATCAATTCCATTTGCGATCACTCCCCCTCGCCCCCTCCCCCGGCAAAAAGACAGCCATTTGAGTTGAGGGGGGAAATGGCCAAATTTCCCACTATATACACCGGCAGGAAATACAGTTAAATGCCCCAAAATAAAGCCTCAAAAACAACAAACACAAACCTCTTGAAGACATTGGATAACTCTTTCCATGTAGTCTCTTTGACAAGCGTATGGCTCGAAAGGAAAGTTAATCTCCACATCACGTAATGTTAATACCACCATTACGTACATATAAACAGCAAATTAAACATCTTTAAATATGAGTAAGACTCCCGTAATGGCAATATTTACAACGAAAGTACAAGACGTTCAGTTTTGCCGCCATGTTTAAATAAACTAGCCCCAACTCCCTTGGACGAGATGATGTCACCGTTAATTTTATTTATTCGAAAATCAATGTCTGGTCAATCAATCATGTCCATCTCGTCCTCAGGTGGGCTCTGGGAATGAGATTGTGTCTGAGTAAATTATTGACTACAAACGTATTATAAGGGTAATATTTTAATGATTTTTTGGGTAGCGAACACACTAGCAACATTCTGACATTAAAACATCTCAAATCTGTCAATTAACTGACGTCACAAGCTGGGATCCAAGATGGCAGATAGGATTCAGATTAGCAACTTAAAAGTGCAATGAAGTTGTTTTATTGGAATACTTTGGGTCTAAATAACACAGTAGATTGTATCTTCATGTCATTGGTTTGCTTTTGAAATTTTTTATTTTTGTTGCCAATACCCTTTAAATGATTTCCATACGATTGTCCCGATCTGCTGAATCCATCCAATCTGTGTCGTGTCTTTGATATGCCTCGACATGGCCACGTTGACTAACTTCAAATATCAAATATAATAGTCAGTTAACCGTGACTTCTTTAAATTGTAAAATTTATCTTGCTTTTTAACCGCCGTCGTCGTCCTAACATCTTTAAAAGTCCCTAATTTTGGCCAGGACTGTACATCACATGATGAATATATAAGGGAGCTATAAATATACATTCAAGTGTTGCATGAATCAATGTCAATTATTTTCAAGTATACTTGTTTGCTGAACCGTGCCATGGGTATGGAAACCGAGCAGTGCTGAAACGCTAACCGACTTTCAACTATGATGGCGGAACAGACCGGTGAAGTATTTTTGCGTCTGAGCTCATTTGATGAAGATGTCGGATTGACCCGCGCAGAGCAAAAGCCGACAAAGAAGCAAAGGCCGACAAAGAAGAAAAGACGTCGTCGGAATTCATCAGCAATTATTTTGATGTTTTTTATAATCATACTGATTCTCGCCATTCTGGCCATCACGTTCGTTGTTCTGTATGCGCGCGAGAGAAACAACTGCAATGGTGCTACAGAGGTCAAAAGTAGTAAAGGTAAGGTTTGCTGTAGGCGATGTAGTTGAATTGGGAAGTTATAAGGTGGGTTTAGATAGGGGGGACACACTAGCCGTTAGCGTGCTGCCTCTTATCACATCACTGAAGTTAAGCAGAGTTGGAAAAAAGCTGCGGGTACCACCCGGAGGAAGGTTTACTTTAGTGAGGAAGGTTTAAAGTGAAAACACGTGAAACAACACATTCGGTAATCTGAGAAAGTTACAATTGATCAAGCAAGGTGTCGAGAAGAAATGCGATTTGCAGCAAAACATTGGCTAACCAACAATTATGCAGCACTGGCAGCAGTTACATGTGTGAGACATGTACGCAGTAAAAAGATGTCTGCTGTGATGTCTGTATCTTCGCAGCAGTCGAGGGTATAGTTGGCAGGCTATCAGTCAGCAGCGGTCAGTTATTATAGTAGCTATTGTAGTATGCCAAAGCTTACGTATAGGAAAACCTAGAAAACCAAGGTACTGTAAAAGTCACGCAGTGTGTTTATGAACGTTGCAAAACACAAAATTCTCGCTATATATTTTGAGGAAGGTTATCTAAACTTCAAAACCCATCCGGAGGAAGGTTGAATACTTTTTCCAACTCTAAAGTTAAGCCCGGTCGAATGGGGTTAGTACTTGGATGGGTGACTTCATGTGAGTAGAGTTTGTCGATTCTCTCCTGTGCTTCGGGAGTTTCCTCACTGGGTTCTCCAGTTTTCCTCCCTGCGCAAAATCAACACCATAAAGTGGTCGGAGATAGGAGTGACGCCCACCCCTGCCTTATATAGAGTAGTAGCCTTCGAAGGATGGGACTTCTGGCCGTGGTCGACCAACACCACACACATGTGTGTAGTAAGTTGTTTTTTGTAAGTAGTGTACTGTGTGGTGCTTGTTGTGTTGTGTTGTGTGTTATGGGTTGTAGGCTGTATATTGTGTGCTGTTTGTTGTGTGTGGAGTGTTGTGGCTGGTAGGCTGTATATTGCAGGATGTGTGCTGTTTGTTGTGCGTGTTGTGTTGTGTTGTGTTGTGTTGTGTTGTGTTGTGTTGTGTTGTGTTGTGTTGTGTTGTGTTGTGTTGTGTTGTGTTGTGTTGTGTTGTGGGTGATGTGTTGTGTATATACTGTTTGTGTGTTCCCAGTAATTAACTTTCAGTACACAAACTATTCAAAGCTCCTTCGTTGCTTTTCGTGCTCGTGTGTTTCCGATATGCAATGTTTTTAACTACTTTTCCTCGACAATTTCCCACATTTCATCACCACCCATATACAGGGGATGGCTAGCACATCATGAAAAGCAAGTCAATTTCTAACTTAAAGTCAGTCTGATTGCATTCAGACTTGGTCGAGTCCGATTCGTGTCTATCGTCAATGCGCCGTCATTGGGGAAGGAAGTCGAATCTACTCCAATTACAGTCCAAATCCAGTTCGACTGCGCATATGTTTTTACTGGTGTATCGACTCGCAATCTATCTGAATCAACACAGTGCTAAAGAGTTGGGCCCTGTTTGGTATCAGAAATGTCGTGTTCAAAACGTCACATCGAAGACGTCGAACGAACCAACGAACGAACGAACCAACCAAACTTATATATAGGGGTAGAATATAGAGCTGTCCGAGAGCATAGCTGCTCTGCGCAGTTAACTCGCAAGGGCACCGAAATAGAACCGGCGATATAGGACAGGTGGACAGATTGTTCCCACGCAATGCTCTACACTCTAAACCGTAAAACCTCAAACTCTAAGCGTGGGAACTGAAGAGCATGATGGGGAGCTTGCGTGTGATACGAACATTCGTTGAATATCATAGCTCGTTGGACTGACTTATCGCGGTTTCTTTGGTTTAACATTGATTGACAGGAACTGTAGTTTTTAATGAACAGTTGTGTTCATAGCTCTCTGGGATGTCAACTTTGGTCGACTCTTGCGCCGAAATTGTACTTAAGAAAATGGGTCGGTAGAAATGACAAAGCAATCATTAAGTCGACATCCAGACTACATGTCTCACTGCATGTGTCAAAAGACTTTGCCGACTTTGGGATAAAAATTGCGAATATACATATATGTGTGTAAGAAAGAAAGAGACTTAAGCCCTGTTTACACGTCCAAAATTTAAGCACGCTTAAGTGTTAAGCGTGCTTAAAATGCGCCACCTTGGTGCGTTTACACGGTCATTTAATAATCCCTTACTAAAACACGTACACCGTTATTCAACATGGCGGACGAGCTATAAAGAACAACGGAAAACATCGGTACACGAGAAAGAGTAATAGCTAAAAGAAAGAAACAAAGGAACAAAGAATAGCGAGATGGAAGCTTCTACAGCAGGGCAAAAAAATGCATTTTATCGTATTAATAACATTCGCTCAGTTTAATCCAGCTCCTTGAGGTGGTCCAAACTAATCGCGATTAATTTACGCCGATCTGTTTACACGGACATTTTAAGCCCGCTATAAAGTCAGATGTGGCTCAGATACCGCTTAAATTTTGACCGTGTAAACAGGACTTTAGACCCCGTTTACATGGTACCGGACGAATTCGAGACCGGTCTCGAATTAGTACGGTTTCGCCTGTTTACACGGCGAAATAAAACGAATTCGAGACTGGTCTCGAATTCGTCCGGTACCGTGTAAACGTAGTCTTACTGTTGCACATTTTAATTATTTTGTAGACTGAACCCAGTCCCTCCTGAAGACGGCGCGCGGGAGAGAAAAGGAGGGACTGTCCCAATCTCGTTCCCAGAGCCAAATATGCCCGGCCGCGCGGGCAAATCCATTCGCTTGCCGCGCGCGTATGGGTCTGGGTACGAGATTGGAACTGTCCCGGACAATGTCGTTGAAGTTGCGTTTGTCCTTAGACAGGAGTCACAGGACCGTTCGTGTTCTCGGCTTCTCCGTTCTCGCCCTGTTGATTTCAGCTAACCTGTCGAGGGAATACAATTTATACGAAGAACACTTTTCCTTTCAGCTAAGAAATAATTGCCAACCTATTAATTCGTGTTGTAAAATTAAAACAAATATCATTTTGATCCAGACTCCAGACTATCGATTATCCTTGAATTTTAATTAACTTGACTGTGTCAATCAACAATTTCAGCTAATGGGAATTTTGCGTTTGTCAGGGCACGGGAACAATCTCGTACCCAGAGCCTGCGATCCTTTTGCTCTGGGTACGAGATTGCGCACGGGAAATGCAACTTCAACGACATTGTCCACATTCCCTCCTTTTCTCTCCAGCGCGCCGTCTTCAGGAGGGACTGGGTTCAGTCTAATTATTTTGCAACTGGTCCTGCATGCATGGTCTTAAAAGGTATATATTCCAAGACTCGAACTTTTTCATCACCAAAAATCCCGACAATTCAATTGTGGTTGTCTTCAGATGACAAACCAGTTATAGCAAAATTATAGCTATATACAGGGGGTGGACAAAAAAAAGTGGCCATCATTAAAAATATGGTTAATGTGGAATAACTATTATTCGAGAAAAGAAAAATATGTAAAGGGATATATTTTAGAATGCATGCGTCAATATCTGCTCTTAGTTTATTCATGCATAAATTATCTTTGATGTGCCGCGGTCAATATATAGGTTATTGACCTTGCATATTAAATGACCTACTATATCGCTTTAAAACTACGTCTAGAATACCATTTTTTTGTTAAATAACGACAAATATCGTCTGTGTCATGAATAAACTAAGTCGGTTAGTGACCTTAACCTCGGTCACTGCGCTGGTTATTACCCTCGGGCCTGCGGCCCTCGGGGTTAATAACCAGCGTAGTGACCTCGGTTTAGGTCACTAACCTATACAAATATGATATCCAATTCTAATTTTGTTATTGGTTTAAAAAAATACATTAACTTTGAAAGCTGACACGCAAAATATCTAACTATTTTGCTGGTATAACACTTTCATAGTATACAAACTCCATTAATCATTTTGAAGAGCAATTGGAATAAGTCGAACTAAGATTCACTTCATTTGTTACAAGATTGAAAATCATGAAAAATTAATACATTTTTTAAATCAATGGATAAAATAAGAATTTGTTATCATATCTGAGCAGATCTTGACGCATGCATTCTAGAAATATATAACTTTACATATTTTTCTGTACTCTAATAAAAGTTATACAATGCACATTAATCATACTTTCAATGATGGCCACCTTTTTTGTCCACCCCCTGTAAATATAATCAAGAGAGCCTAAAGGTGAAAGACGGAATGTATAGTATAATGCGTCTATAGTCCCATCCTAATTCCTCTTGAGTGCCATGAAACGAAAATTAAGTTTGTCTTATTTGAAAGAACACTTAAAATTATAGAGTAACATCTTTTGCAGTTTTTCGTTTCCTTGCTTTGTTCTTGAGATATTTTATAGTTTGTTTGATATGCGAATTAAATATTTTGACGTCGTAGGTGCATGATGAGCTATCGGAGAAGGTTAGATATCTTTTCTATTATCAAACCAAATTAATTTGAATGAAGCATGTGGATGGGTTTCGCTCACAACACTAAACATGTACATCTTCGAGTGATTATTATATTTGATAATAGCAAAGATATATAACTTTTTCGATAACTCATTATGCACATGTGACGTGAAAATGTTTAATTTGCATATCAAACAAACTAAAATATCTCAACAACGAAACAAGGAAAGGAAAAACTGCAAAAGATGTTACTCTATAATTTTAAGTGTTTTTTCAAATAAGACAAACTTGGTGTAATGTAACAGACGTTTGCAAGCCTCAACCCAGGCTCAGTGGCTCAATTGTTAGAGCGTCTAACTGCATGGTCATCAGAAGGTTGCAGGTTCGATCTCTGCCTGAAACTCAGAAATCTTTTCTGAGCATTTGAGCTTGACGAACGTTTACCAAAACGTCTGTTACATTACACCAAACTGGCAAATGTAAAATGTAAACATTTCACTATTATGAAGGGCTCCGCTCGAAACGTCAGATTTCCCTTACCAAAAACCTCGGCAGTTTACCACCTTTTCACTTTGCTCTATCTAAAACACTGCCTACGCAACACTCTACTTTTTTGCACTGCATGTATATGTACCGCTGTTAACGTCGTTTCAAGTTTTGCCTTCCCGAGCTTTTAGGAAATGTTCTGAGCAATGAGCAAACGGAGTACTAATTCTGTTTCAGACATCAAGAAGGAATGTCTGACTAACAATTTGCCAACGGAACGATCCACCAAACTGATGCCAACTGTACTACAGGTAAAAGTAAAAAAAGTCCACGTGTGTAAATATGTATATATGCAGTTCTGCACCGCTGCATGCTAAAGTGTTTCAAAATTCGTAAAAATAGAATATTATTTTTAATAATTAATAAATTGTAGATATCGATGAATGCTCCATGGGAAAATCAAATTGTCGTGAAAATGCCAAGTGTATCAACACTTTTGGGTCTTACGTGTGTTCTTGTAAGAGTGGATTTTACGAAAACGGAAACGAATGCCTAGGTATAAAATAAGATAGCCTTGAAAGACGCTCGGAAGACGAGGAAGGAAAGAAGGAGGGAAGGAAGGAAGGAAGGAAGGAAGGAAGGAAGGAAGGAAGGAAGGAAGGAAGGAAGGAAGGAAGGAAGGAAGGAAGGAAGGAAGGGAAGGAATGAAGGAAGGAAGGAAGGAAGGAAGGAAGGAAGGAAGGAAGGAAGGAAGGAAGGAAGGAAGGAAGGAAGGAAGGAAGGAAGGAAGGAAAGGGAAGGAAGGAAGGAAGGAAGGAAGGAAGGAAGGAAGGAAGGAAGGAAGGAAGGAAGGGAAGAAAGGGAAGGAAGGGAAGGAAGGGAAGGAAGGAAGGAAGGGAAGGAAGGGAAGGAAGGGAAGGAAGGAAAAAAAGGGGAAGGAAGGGAAGAAGAAGGGAAAAGGAAGGGAAGGAAAAGGGAAAGAAGGGAAGGAGAAGGAAAAGGAAGGGAAGGAAGGGAAGGAAGGGAAGGAAGGGAAGGAAAAGGAAGAAGGGAAAGAAGGGAAGGAAGGGAAGGAAGGGAAGGGAAGGAAGGAAGGAAGGGAAGGAAGGGAAGGAAGGGAAGGAAGGGAAGGAAGGGAAGAAAGGAAGGAAGGGAAGGAAGGGGAAGGAAGGGAAGGAAAGGAAGGGAAGGAAGGGAAGGAAGGGAAAGGAAGGGAAGGAAGGGAAGGAAGGGAAGGAAGGGAAGGAAGGGAAGGAAGGGAAGGAAGGGAAGGAAGGGAAGGAAGGGAAGGAAGGGAAGGAAGGGAAGGAAGGGAAGGAAGGGAAGGAAGGGAAGGAAGGGAAGGAAGGGAAGGAAGGGAAGGAAGGGAAGGAAGGGAAGGAGGGAAGGGAGGGAAGGGAGGGAAAGGGAAGGAAGGAAGGAAGGAAGGGAAGGAAGGGAAGGAAGGGAAGGAAGGGAAGGAAGGGAAGGAAGGGAAGGAAGGGAAGGAAGGGAAGGAAGGGAAGGAAGGAAGGGAAGGAGGGAAGGAAGGGAAGGAAAAGGAAGGGAAGGAAGGGAAGGAAGGGAAGGAAGGGAAGGAAGGGAAGGAAGGGAAGGAAGGGAAGGAAGGGTAAGGGAAGGAAGGGAAGGAAGGGAAGGAAGGGAAAAGGGAAGGAAGGGAAGGAAGGAAAAAAGGAAGGGAGGGAAAGGGAGGGAAGGGAATGAAGGGAGGGAAGGAAGGAAGGAGGGAAGGAAGGGAAGGAAGGGAAGGAAGGGAAAAAAGGAAGGGAAGGAAGGGAAGGAAGGGAAGGAAGGGAAGGAAGGGAAGGAAGGGAAGGAAGGGAAGGAAGGGAAGGAAGAAGGAAGGAAGGAAGGGAAGGAAGGGAAGGAAGGGAAGGAAGGGAAGGAAGGGAAGGAAGGGAAGGAAGGGAAGGAAGGGAAGGAAGGAAGGAAGGGAAGGAAGGGAAGGAAGGGAAGGAAGGGAAGGAAGGGAAGGAAGGGAAGGAAGGGAAGGAAGGGAAGGAAGGGAAGGAAGGGAAGGAAGGGAAGGAAGGGAAGGAAGGGAAGGAAGGGAAGGAAGGGAAGGAAGGGAAGGAAGGGAAGGAAGGGAAGGGAAGGGAAGGAAGGGAAGGAAGGGAAGGAAGGGAAGGAAAGGGAAGGAAGGGAGGAAGGGAAGGAAGGGAAGGAAGGGAAGGAAGGGAAGGAAGGGAAGGAAGGGAAGGAAGGGAAGGAAGGGAAGGAAGGGAAGGAAGGGAAGGAAGGGAAGGCAAGGGAAGGAAGGGAAGGAAGGGAAGGAAGGGAAGGAAGGGAAGGAAGGGAAGGAAGGGAAGGAAGGGAAGGAAGGAAGGAAGGAAGGATAAGGAAGGAAGGAAGGAAGGAAGGAAGGAAGGAAAGAAAGAAGAGAGGAAGGGAGGAAGGGAGGAAGGGAGGAAGGGAGGGAGGGAAAGAGGAAAGGATGGGAAGGGGAAGGAGGGAAGGAAGGTGAGGGAAAGGAGGGAAGGATGGAGGGAGGGGGGGGAGGGATAGGGTAGGGAGGGAGGGAGGGAGGAAGGAAGGAAGGAAGGAAGGAAGGAAGGAAGGAAGGATGGATGGATGGAAGGAAGGAAGAAAGAAAGAAAGAAAGAAGGAAGGAAGGAAGGAAGGAAGGAAGGAAGGAAGGAAGGAAGGAAGGAAGGAAGGAAGGAAGGAAGGAAGGAAGGAAGGAAAGGAAGGAAGGAAGGAAGGAAGGAAGGAAGGAAGGAAGGAAGGAAGGAAGGAAGGAAGGAAGGAAGGAAGGAAGGAAGGAAGGAAGGAAGGAAGAGAGGAAGGAAGGCCATTTAAACACATAGGGATTCTCGTTCTAGCCGTCAAAGAATGTTCGACTAACGAATCCCCTACGGCACCAAGCCGTCCAAGTGATGCCATAGCTGAAACAAATTGTACTACAGGTAAAAAGAATGAAAACAGTTTGTTTAAAGAGGCGCTGCCTCATTCAACTCTACCTAAAAACTCTTGTTTCCACTAGGCATTGATAAATGTTTGACTGAGAAAGCCTCATGTGATCAGAATGCCGAGTGCATCAACACCCTTAGTTCATTCATTTGTTCTTGTAAAACTGGATTTTACGGAAATGGAAAGAAATGTACAGGTATAAAATGAAACGACAACACATAACAACATTTAAATGTAGAAAAAGAAGGCATTGCATTTACGCACCAGAAAATTCAGTTATTCTACTGCAGTTTCGATTAAACAAAACATTTCTTAATTATTGTATTAGATGTCGACGAATGTTTAATCGGCAAATCACCATGTCACAAATATGCAACGTGCAACAATACTGTTGGTTCCTACTTGTGTTCCTGTCAAATTGGCTTTTCTGGTACTGGAACCAGCTGCACAGGTAAAAAACAAGTTTATAACTAGGGTGATTAGAATAACGGAGATTAGAACCAAGGACATTAGAACCAACGAGATCAGAATCGAGGAGATTAGAACAGAGGAGATTATAGATCCAAGGAGTTAGAGCCAAGGAAATTAGAACCGACGAGATTAGAACCAAGGAGATTAGAACCGACGAGATTAGAACTAAGATTAGAACCGACGAGATTACAACAGACGAGATTAGAACCGACGAGATTAGAACCAACGAGATTAGAACCAAGGAAATTAGAACCGACGAGATTAGAATCAACGAGATTAAATCAACGAGATTAGAATCAACGAGATTAGAACCAAGGAGATTAGAACCGACGAGATTAGAACCAAGGAGATTAGAACCAACGAGATTAGAGCTAACGAGATTAGAACAAGGAATATTTGAACCAGAGCTTTATAACCGCGGGGATTTTATACAAGCGTCAAATTATGATGGTGTTCGTTTCAGATATTGACGAATGTTTGGCGAATAGTCATTCTTGTCATCAAGATGCTAGATGTAGTAACACTGTTGGTTCTTATGATTGTTCTTGCAAGACTGGATTCATTGAAGATGGAGTCAGTTGTGTTGGTAAAGATAACAGCAATACAAACGCAACGCAGCGCAACACAACACAACGCAGCACAGAACATCACAGCACAATACAACACAACACAACACAACGCAACGCAACACAACACAACACAACACAACACAACACAACACAACACAACGCAACGCAACGCAACGCAACGCAACGCCACACCACACCACACACCACATACCCCACACACCACACACCCCACACACACACACCACACAAACAACACACACCCCATACCACAGAACACACAATACAACATAAAACAAAACAAAAAAAACAAAACAAAACAAAAAACAAAGACAAAAACAAAAACAAAAACAAAAACAAAAACAAAAACAAAAACAAAAACAAAACAAAACAAAACAAAAATGTATTGTAATTATAACACATAACTCTTCTTTTCAGACTCAAAAGAATGCTTGAACATTTTCACTGAGCCATCTTATAATTGTGTTTGTAAAATTGGTTCTACTGGAAAAGAGATTAGTAACTGCACAGGTAGATCCCCTATATATCTTAAAAAAGTAGAGTGCTGCGTAGGCAGTGTTTAGAACAGAGCAAAGTGAAAAGGTGATTAAACTGTCGACATTTTTAGTAACGAAAAACTGACGTTTCGAGTGGAGCCCTTCATCCCTGTCTAACATTTATGCTCTGTTGGTGTTCTCCATTACCCTTTCAGACCCAAAGTACGCCATGCAATTTTCCGGGAATCAAAATGACAGCAGCGTTGTACGAGTAGAGGCTATTCCTTCACTGGATAAATTCAGTGTTTGTTTATGGATCCAAACCAACCAGAGCTCCAACGTTGGTTTCTTATCGTACTACGCGGATAGCACGAGCAGATTTAACTTATATGTCCAAGACGACGGCACAATGGGCTTAAACATTGGACCTGTCTCGTACAGGTAAGACTAACGCGGCGGAGAAGTCATTGTTTTAACGCACAAAAGGAAAATATCGAGAGTACCCCGCTAGGAATATATACATTTTACGATCAAACCAGGACCAGTTGCAAAAAAAGCAACATCAAAGCCTTCCAGCTGGAAATTGAACGCGCGACACTGCGATTATAGTGCAATGCTCTGACCATTGAGCTACGGAGGCTGTTGCTGAAAGCTATGTCAACGAATTCTGTATATATCATGGTGGTGACGAATTGGGTATAACATTTGGTATGAGTAATGAGTAATGAGTAATGAGTAATGATTTATTTAACGTCGTAAACACAGGATGTGGTCGCCCAATCATCCGAGCCAGAGGCTCATGTTAAAAGTGCACGACATAAGCTAAGACCTAACGTGTTGATTTTACGGAGGGAGGAAAACCGCAGAACCCTGAGAAAAACCCTCGAAGCACAGGAGAGACCAACTAAACTCTACTCACATGAAATTCAAGTTCGAGAACGGGGCTATTCCCAGACGGTCACCCATCCAAGTACTAACCCCGTCCAACTGGGCTTAACTACAGCGGGAGAGGCAGCGCCCTAACAGCACACGCCACCCGTGCTTCCCTGATTTGACTCGATTTAACTACAGTACATGTTCTAAGGGTTTAGCACATGTAGTTTAATGCCAAGTGTTACGTATAATATACACTCATGATATCTGACAAGGGCTGGCATGGCTTACTTCCGTCTCGTGAATGATGGTCGTAGCCAACCCAGACGGTCAGTGCCACCCATGCCGTCTGCTGCCCTAGTCCTCGTCCATTGGTCTTCTGCCACCAATGCAAGTGCCGTAACCTTGACAAGGGTAGCATGCAGCCTAGACATTATAGGCCCACTATTCTCGCGAGGGCTTGCATTCGCAAAGGTCTGGAACCTAGCAAGAAGTAGAAGGCCTAGCCGAATTGCCAACATCTCAAAAGTGCCCTAAAACGGCCCATGTTAAAGATAGCGACATACAGTGATATCACACGGTGTTTCTCACAATTTCGTTAATTTCAGTTAGTCTCTATTATAAAAACAAGTAAGTTATGAAACCTAAATAACCTATTGATACGCGTACTTCTTACAATTATCGTAATTCGTTAACATTTCCTACACTGACAAGTCAAACCTGGGTCGTTAAATCGTTAGATTCATGTCCAGCAACTTTTATGTACCATTCCGTTAAAGTGTGATGCTACTGTATGTCGCTATCTTTGACTTGGGCCGTGTGATAACACTGTATGTCGCTATCTTTGACATGGGCCGTTTTAGGGCACTTTTGAGACGTTGGCAATTCGACTAGGCCTTCTATTTGTCGTTGGGTTCCAGACCGCTATAGGCATGCGAGCCCCCTCGCCGATATATATATATATATATAGAAGGCCTGGTGTCTAGGCTGGGTAGCATGTAGGTTGCTATCCTTGCCATACAGGCTACTTCAGACTCTGGAGGACGGGAGCGTCCAATTTCCCGTAATAGGCTACAGCTTGGGCCGTAGAACCTACTTCCATGCCCACATTAACGAAAGCCCGATCAAAAAGCAACGACATCAAAAAAGAAAAGCTTTTCCTAAGCATGCAACCGCCATATTTGTTTACATTACAATTCTCTTTAGAGAACCCACGCTCGATTGACGCAAGTGAAAAAATGACTGAACAAATATGGCGGAAATATGGATACTTTTTGTTATTTCACTGTGGGCTCAGTCACGCCCGCAGTCGGATTAATTTAGTGAAAACTCATTCATGAAGAAAAAAATCAGCGGTTATACGACTGTTAGAGGATAAACTCATAAACCGCAATTTTACATCGGTCATCTTTGTCAGTCATTGATATCAGAACGCCCGCAATCCAGTTATATATAGGTCAGCGGTGCAGGTTTACCAGCCGTTTATAATAAATATCTCTAGAGTGAGGCATCCCTTATATTTTTTTAGACTAGCAAAAATCAGCGATGGAAAATGGCACCACGTGTGCTACTCGTGGTCGTCTGACGAAGGACATGTTATAGTCTACATAGACAGAAAGCTCGATTTGGAAGATTTCGTAATTCTCAAAAACCGAACTCTTATTGGTGGAGGTGATTTCGTCATTGGTCAGTATCGAGGTTACGATGGCAAGGTCGAGGGGTCTTACACCACGTCTGGAAAAATAACTCAATTGCATTTTTGGAATAGAGTGTTGACGGCCAACGAGATCATTGCAATGTCTAAAGCATGTTTTCCTCCCTATCGCGGAAACCTTGTATCTTGGAAGGAGTTTAGACACAATACATTATGCTGACGGTGCAGAATGCCTTAATTGCATTTGACATGAAAATTAAGTTTGTCTTATTTGAAAGAACACTTAAAATGACAAAGTAACATATTTTGCAGTTTTTCGTTTCCTTGCTTCGTTCTTGAGATATCTCAAGTTGTTTGATATGCAAATTAAATTTTTAACGTCACGCATGCATAACGAGTTATCGGAAGTTATAAATCTTTGCTATTATTTAAATCTCGTTTCATAATAGCAAAGATATATAACCTTCTCCGATAACTCATTATGCAACATGTAACATTTACATATCAAACTCATTAATACTTCATCATATAATCAGTCAATTACAATAGTTCATTCAGTCACCTGATTGACGTTGGATACTCCATTCAAAAACTCATTAATAATTCATGAGGAAAACACAAAAGAAAACCATGACCGTATCGTGTCTTTATATGTGATAAAGATACCTCCTGATTTACATAAACTTTAGCTTTGATTTTCTCGGGTTAGACAAGGTTATTTTTCAAACTTACTACGCCAATGAACTTACCAAGTGGTTCGTTTTTGAAGCCGTTCAATAAACTCGCAGTTCGTGTTTTATCAGATATAAAAACACTCCGCTTCGCCTCGTGTCTTTATACCTGATAAAACACTCCTGCTCGTTTATTAAACAGTACTTCTCAAACTCATTAATAATTCATGAACCAAAAACAAAAGAAATTAATGTTTAATCAGTGCTTTGAAATCGAAGGAAAAGTACTAGTACTTTGAAATAATGCAAAATACGTTTTCAAAGTCTTGGGACTTTGAAATAAGGCAAATTATATTACGTTTCAGAGGTATCTTCGGAGTTTTGAGTTTGAGAAGTCAGTTCAAATACTCGACGTCGGACTTTACCAGGATTACAAAGCCCTCGTGCATTAAAAAGGCTCGCCTTTGGCTCGCCTTTTCAAAAAGCACTCGGACTTTGAAATCCCGGTAAAGTCCTCCGTCTCGTATTTGAACTATTACATCAACAACTCGTTTATGGTGTTTCATCATGTTTTCTCATGCTTGGATCCCCTGATGAAACACTCAAACTCGTTGTTGATCTATTACATATCAGTAAAGAACGAAGCAAGGAAACCAAAAACTACAAAATATGTTACTCTACAATTTTAAGTGTTCCTTCAAATAAGACAACCCTAATTCTCGTGTCATAAGTACTTTAAAGGACATCGGCAATAAAAATTAAGTTTGTTTAATTTGAAAGAACTCGTAAAATTGTAATAGAAGATCTTTTACAACTTTTTCGTATCTTTCTTCGTTTTCAAGATATTTCAATTTGTTTAATATGTAAATGAGATGGTCTCTGACGTCAGGTGTGGGGTATGTAGCAAAACCAGTTATATCTCTAAGTTTGTTCAGCGAAATCATTTGAAACTGTGCACATAAAAACTCCAAGCGACGCTGAACATTTCATGTTAGATATGTAAGTGATTTTGCTCTGTATGAAAATATTTTACCCCACTCCTGACGTCAGAGACCATCTCATTTACATATCAAACAAATTGAAATATCTTGAAAACGCAGAAAGATACAAAAAAGTTGTAAAGGATCTTCTATTACAATTTTATGAGTTCTTTCAAATTAGACAAACTTAATTTTTGTTGCCAATCCCCTTTAAGCTATTAAACTTGTAGAAATACCGTGTTGCTGCTTTATCTAATTGCTACGGCCCGTCGGCCCTGATAATAACGGGGTATTTACATTGCAATATAGCTGTAATGTAAAATTTGATACAATTATAGTCGGAACAAAACTACATACAAAGTATATGACTGTGACTTTGTTTTTCAACGTTGTTAGAAACGTTATGATGAAATATTTATATTACATTACACTTCACTCCATTAGATAAACTACAATTCTTTCTAATACTCTGTACTTACTTACGGACGTTAAACGACAGCAGTTAAGTCTACATGTTTGGCAAATACCGTTTGTCAGCAGGTAAACTGTTCTCAGAAACTTTCGAATCTGGTCGGCTGAAAAGAAAAAGGCGGGAAACTTCCTTGAGTTAGCAATAATAACAAATTTGGGGTTAATTATCGTGGAACAGTGAACTCAGGGCCTTCTCAGTGAACCGCGACCTTTGGTTGACTAGTCCGACGCTCTACCGACTGAGCTACATGTCAAGTTGGGAGCAGGTCGTGGAATGATGTTACTTATATTTGATATTTCTAAACTGAAATTTAGTTTCTTCGGAGAATATTCGCTGTCCAACAATTCTTCCAACAACATAAGATGAAGAGTTAAATCTCTCGATATTGAAGAAACTGGATTTCACTTTCGGAATATCAAATATAAGTACCATCATTCCACGACCTGCTCCCAACTTGACCATGTAGCTCAGTCTGTTATAACACACCTGTGCTGTTGAATAAATTTCTTTAGCACTTCGTTTGGGTCACCTTTGGATTCTGGGGGCATAACAATAATAAAATAAATAAATAAACGAGTTCCCATCTCTAACTACATGCACCTCTCGTTTTAAAGTTTGAAGGTAAATACGTACCAGAGCGGGCTTGTTTCATGGCCTCTAATCTGCGAAGTCGTTCCTCGTTTTTCTGAGCAAGTTCATCCACGTTGAAGCTGGTGACGGAGTTTAAAGAAAAACCTCCCGGTGTTGGAGGTTTGTAGTCGGAAAGCTGAAGTATAACACATGAGAGCTGC